>JAGXOD010000030.1:347500-762500 GCA_020368025.1 Brachyhypopomus occidentalis | reverse complement strand
AAAATTATTCAGATTATTATACATTATTAATTACTGAAAAAAACTCTACACACTACACCTGAAACTCCATGCTCAAACACTTCTATACCATTCCCATATCATTTCCATACAATTCCCATATCATTCCCATCAGATAGCTGAATATTTCCTCCGCTTTCTCATTTATACCAATTCGGTCCCATCCTTCCACCCTAAGACTCTATTAAGCTGCAATCATCTTCACCCCACCCCACCTGTTATTACTCAACTTCTTAAAGTACCTCTCTGAAATAGCCACATCTACTAACTCACAGACTCCACGATGACCGACAGTTTGCTCCCACATCCACGATCAGAAACCATCACCCTGGAGACAATCTTCCTGCTTGCCTTAGTCTTCAGATATGTCCACCCCTGTCTGCCACCCAGCCATCCTCAGCGACAACAGATTGACATTGTCCGACAAATACAGCAAATCTGATCAACTAGGCAAAAGAACTTCAGTCTAGTTGTTCTTCTCAACTTCCATCTCAGTCTACATGAGGTGCTGGAACGCTTCGATTCAACCAGCAGCCCCTGTGTGCCATCTGATACCAAGATGTTTCTACTGATTTAGAGGCAGAGACTCAGGAATCAATGACACGAATACCCAGTTTGTCTATATGAACTTATCATGGAGCTGTGCAGAGTGCTCTACACACAACACTGATTTAAGCCCAGACATACTGTACCTTGCTATCGACCCAGAATGTAATATCTCCTCCACATATTTTGGAATTATGACTCAGCAATTAGATTTACCAATATCCCAACCTCTTTGT
This sequence comes from Brachyhypopomus occidentalis, assembly GCA_020368025.1. Lineage (NCBI taxonomy): Eukaryota > Metazoa > Chordata > Actinopteri > Gymnotiformes > Hypopomidae > Brachyhypopomus > Brachyhypopomus occidentalis. The sequence goes on along the minus strand of JAGXOD010000030.1, from coordinate 761,700 downwards.
AGGCCACCCTCCAGTTTCACCAACATAACAGCTTATCTGATATGACTTACAGGTCTAGTCTACTAGTAAAATCCCAGTCCACCTTCTGGATCCCTCCGGATAAAGAATGCCCTTTTCTTCATGAAGTTAAAAAAGATCCAGTATTTCCTGTGTGGCTCTGTCAGGAAATTCACCAAACTACGGCATAATTCTTGAGTCACCTGCCACTGCCTGACTGCTGTCCTCTGCTGCACTAAAGCCTGAAGTACTTCACCATTTATTTCTTTATTTCAAATTTTCCCACCACAAGAACCATGTAGCGTTTTCATCTTTTCCCTCCTCATCATGTGACATGACTCATTTGCCCTTCGGCCGCTGCATTATTTTACTTGCCATGACATTTACATATTTCGATTCATTCTAAATAGTATTTGATAAATTAATAATAATTAAAAACAATTCCTTGACCATTTCTAAAGACCCTAAAGCCGGGGGAACTGTGGGTGAGGCGCAGGGACAGACGGGGCACTCACGCTGGGCTGGTGTGTGGTGAGGGCGCTGGTGACACTCTGCCCATCCTCTTCACTGTAGGAGGGGTGTTGCCACTGCGTGGTGCCCGAGGCCACGTGCCAGTAGTAGGTGCCAGCGCTGTCCTGTATGGTGCGCCATCCTGGAGGCAGATCCGAGTCCGGGGCCAGGCTCTGATCGTTCCAGATATCATCTTCAAGAGAGCACAGATTTAAGGCTGCTTTATACCATGCTACTGTACTACTATAGTTCTTTATAGTTCTACACTTTGCTGTAATCCACATACACACACTGACCTAGGAGGGGCAGTATTTCATTCATTATCTAGTTTGAGCCTTTCAGTCTAAATCTGAACAGGAAGTCAGGAAGAGAACTGCAGAAAGATTATGCACTTCCTCCACGTTCAGGTCGCATTTGACAATGTGGTGAAATTAACTGATTTTTTTCAAAAGAGTATCATGTTCAGATTATAATCATATTATTATATTGAAGCCACAAGTGCCCTTTGTGCCCTTAATTTCTATGGAGACAGATGTGCAAATATGAAGACACTGAGCACCCAAAAGGGAAGACATATTGAATATGAATAGACTTCAAACATGTCACAGAGCAAGTCCACAGGTGCCCACGCATACGCAGAGAGAGAGAGAGAGAGAGAGAGGCAGAGAGAGAGAGGCAGAGGCAGAGAGAGAGAGAGAGAGGCAGAGGTAGAGAGAGAGAGAGAGATCATTGTGAGAAAGTTGCCACTCTCAGAAGACCCAAATAAGATCACCATCCCCTCAGTGAAACAGAGACAGAACTATCTATCCCCTATCCAGGACTATCTGTCCCCTATGCAGAACTATCTATCCTCTTCATTTTCTACTCATTCTCTGTTTCTTTCTCACACTCACACTCACTCAGACTCACTCACACACTCACACTCACACACTCACACCCACAGACTACAATCACAGACTACAATCACTGACCCAGTCAGGGACACATCTGGGACAGAGCCAGTGCAGCCGGGTGTGTTGTATTATGCCTGAGCCTTTACCCTGAATCAATGATTAAGCATGATGCAGGATGATTCTAGCCACGTTCCAGAGATAATGCAGTAGATACAAGTGACAGCACAGTAGTGTGTGTGTGTGAATGTGTGTGTGTGTATGTGTGTGTGTGTACATCAAAGCAAGCAAGCAATAATGAGAAATAGGTCAGTCTTAGTACGTTTCCTTGGTGCACAGTGACGATATCTCACCATATTGCTTCCCCTAGTCTAAAGGCATGAGAGGGAACCCATCCTCCCGAAGACCAGCCAGTGAGCCACCAATATTTGTTACTGCACTGATAACTCGCAAAGATCTGCAATTCCCAGTTCTCAACAGATGCAGTTATGAATTGCCTCCATTTTGGAATAATACCGTAGAATTAAATATAATACGTACCACGCATTGTAAGCTCTCTATTCATTCACAGAGAAATTTAGGGGTTATACTACTGTTACATTTAATAACAAATAATATTCCAATAAATCCTGCTGTGGTAAGCTTATGATGTGAGCACTGAAGGACATAATCAAACAGAATTACGCAATATCTGACAGAATATATACCCACGGCGGTATGAGACTACCTGTATATACAGTAGCACATACAGTACCTATACACACACACACACACAAACACACACAGATGTTTAAACAGAAGTTAAGATGGTTCCACTTTGATCACACAGAAGGCCTTTGTTCCTCAGTAATGCTAAATGCAGCAGCAGGTCAGACAGCTGGACAAGGTAAACAAGGGGAGGAGCCTCGTTTCTGTGGCAGAATGGAGAGTTTTGGCACAGTGTTGTCTATCAATTAGGTAATCCTGAGCCATGGAGAGCAAGATCTTAACCCCCGACGTAAGCACCTCCGAACCACCTCCGTTCAATTACTAATTCCCTTCTCACAGACAAGAGGGAACGGGGATAGCAAATGTGCTCACCCATCTACCCACACACACACTCACACACACACAAATGCAAAGCTGTATTACATAATCCCTATACCTAGATTGGGAATAATCCCTGAATTACATGGTGAACATGGAGTCCAGCTACTTTTAATGATGAATCTCCTGTTTATTGTATCACCTCATCCCATCACTCTTATGCTAGGATGTATAAGTGTGAGAGAGAGTGTGTGCGCGAATGCATGTGTTTGTGTGTGTGTGTGTGTGAGCGTGTGTGTGACAGCAGGAATCCATCAAAGCCCTGATCAATCTCCTCTGTTTTTCCATGTACTCACACAGTCTCTCTTCTCCCGACAGCCCATAATAACTGTTCTGTGTTGCCATGACGTTTTGAGTATTTCAGGCCAGCGCGTCGTTTGTGGCGTCAGCAGGCAGTGACAAAGCACAGTGTGAGAGAGGCAGTGGTAAAGGCACACTCCACACTGCACACTCCTCACTCCACACTGCACACTCCTCACTCCACACTGCACACTCCTCACTCCACACTGCACACTCCACACTCCACACTGCACACTCCTCACTCCACACTGCACACTCCTCACTCCACACTGCACACTGCACACTGCACACTCCTCACTCCACACTGAACACTCCACACTGCACACTCCTCACTCCACACTGCACACTCCTCACTCCACACTCCACACTGCACACTCCACACTCCACACTCCACACTCCACACTGCACACTCCTCAATCCACACTGCACACTCCACACTCCACACTGCACACTCACTCCACACTCCTCACTCCACACTGCACACTCCTCACACCACACTGCACACTCCACACTGCACACTCCTCACTCCACACTGCACACTCTTCACTGCACACTCCACACTCCTCACTCCACACTGCACACTCCTCATTCCACACTCCACACTGCACACTCCACTCCTCACTGCACACTCCACACTGCACTCCACACTGCACATTCCTCACTCCACACTCCTCACTGCACACTCCTCACTCCACACTGCACACTCCTCACTCCACACTGCACACTCCTCACTGCACACTCCACACTCCACATTGCACACTCCTCACTCCTCACTGCACACTCCACACTCCACACTGCACACTCCTCACTGCACACTCCACACTCCACACTCCTCACTCCAGCTCAGCATGAATAAATGCCCTCTCAGTGCCCAGGCCCTCCGCTTTGACTGCTGCCAGCATGTGCAATGTGTAACTTATTTACTTATAAGACACGTGAATATAAGCTGCTATTGCTTTGGTTGCCTGCAGAGAGAAGGTTGAGGTGGACCACTGTGAGAAGATATTAAAGGACATGAAGAATAACAATGTATAAATATTAAAACATCATTATCACCGATCTGCCCCTGGAGCACCATCATCTGCTCAAATGCTATTTATTTATTGCAGAAATTATTCAATAAAAGATTTCCACTTTCAAAGTCGTGTACAGATTCCTTGACACAGAACAAATCCGAATGCACCCTTCGTGAAGACCTTTTGAAGTGCACCGTCACCTCCAGCGAGGTGAGCACCTAACGTACTGACACACACGTACATAAGTCCTGAAGCTGCAGTCGTCAGCTCCGTCTGCAGTGCATCCCAACAGAAACCAGTGACACAGGAGCCCATGTAACGGGGACGTGAAGGGGAGTAATGGATGTCTTCATTCTCACTCATCTAAGTCAACTTCGTGTTTAGACACTGCACTGTCTGATACATCCCTAATTCACACAATGCATTGCTGCTTTTCACACTAAACAGCCTAAAGGGGTCAGTAATTTGACAGTTCATCTTTAAGGTGAAGTTACTATTAGGATATGAACACCAGCATGAACTTGTACAACCTTCGCTACATCCTTTTCGCAGCCATACACACTGAAATATCTAAATGCAAAGCACTGTGTATTTTAGATCTGTGTATCTCTAATAATAGCCTGTATTAATCACCAGAGAAAGGGAGAAAGAGAGAGACCGGGAAGGAAATCTTTGTCATTTATTGATGATTCGCAGCAGGAACCAGCATTGCATTACGGTCATGCTAGTGGTAAAACCCGACCGCACAAAGTACTTTAAGATAACGGACACTGCAAGCGAAGGAATGAGAGAGAGAGCGCGCACCAACGTGGCGGTCCGCTGTGGTGGCCGGCTCCTCTTCATCCTCCCACGTCAGTTTTGAGAACGAGCGGCTATCTTGGGTCGCTTTGCCAAAGTAGCTGATGCTCGAGGGCTCCCAAGTGGCCAATCAGCACTCACTGCCCAAGCTCCTACAAGCCCACAAAGACAGCTGTAACTGAGACAGCGCGATCACGCTGATTGCAGTAAGGGGCATCCTACAACCCCCCACCCCACCCCCCGCCCAACCCACACAAACACACACACACACACACACACACAGACACACACCCTATTTCAGCCACTGAATTGCCCCAAGCTTGGTAGTAGTGGCGCCGGGTAGCAGCAGAACAGGACCATCTTGCACCATTAAGACCGGGTAGGCGTAATGGATAGAGAGGTTTAACCTCTTCAACTCCTGATTTATTATTTACATATTAGGTTTCAGGACTGCTATGTAGCAATTACTGTTCATTAACTGCTGAATACTGAATGTAGTATGAATAGCAGCTGCAGGAGTGAGGAATGGGGAGGCGGCCGGCTGGTCCTTGAAATGTAAAGAGACTGACCTACATGTAAGTGATAGTATGACTTCTAAGTAAAGGCCATTATGAGAAGTAATAAAGAGAAGCCTAATGGCAAAATGGGAGTTCCATTAAAAGCAGCATTTACCCACCCTGATGTGGACGACTGCATCTGGAGGAGAGTAATCTGTGTAGTGGTGCGTGATGGAGGTCAGATTGAAGGGATTAAGGGGCAGGATGAAAACGCCAATCTGCCTTCATCCAAAAGGAGAGAGGAGAGGCAGATGGTTCTGCACCACCTGCCTCACATCCTCTCTGGACTGGTATCTAGCACGAGGGCAAAACAGCACCAGGTCACCAGGACAAGGCACCACAAGGTCACCAGGACAAGACACCACTAGGTCACCAGGACAAGGCACCACAAGGTCACCAGGACAAGACAGCACTAGGTCACCAGGACAAGACACCACCAGGTCACCAGGACAAGACACCACCAGGTCTGCAGGACAAGACACCACTAGGTCACCAGGACAAGACACCACCAGGTCTCCAGGACAAGACACCACCAGGTCTGCAGGACAAAACACCACCAGGTCTCCAGGACAAGACACCCCTAGGTCTCCAGGACAAGACACCACTAGGTCACCAGGACAAGTCTATGAAGGGTGGCAAAGCAGCGTCTGTGTTTAACTCCAGCAGTACTCTTCCGGAAAACACCTGCAACACCTTAAGTTTGTCATCAATTTGGAAATACTATCCTCCTCCCTCTCTCTCTCTGTCCTTATCTTATCGGTAACAGTTACCTCGCTCTCTCTCTCTCTCTCTCTCTCTCTCTCTATATATATATATATATATATATATATATATATATATATATCCGAGCTGTGCAAGCCATCTTAAGGGCAACAGTTACCTAGACAACCACCTATGATTTGGCAACTACATGCCCCTACATCTTAAAGCATACTCTGCCGAATCACATGACATTTAGCATTGACTAGTGTATCTGCGTGTTTGTGTGTGAGCATACATGAATGAGAGAGAGGAAAAATGGTCTTCAGGCAACAAACACTGAGATGTGACCACACCGGCTTTCTTAAGTTCCGCTCCAGCAGTTACATTAACCTGACAACAGCCTCTCTGTCAAGCACAGGCATCTATACTCACAGCACATAGCAGAGATGTCTGCTGTCTCCAGCCACCGCTGCCCAGCTGACAGGGAACACAAACCACGCCGAACACTGAAAGCCCTCACAAAGTTAGCAAAAAATGTTCTAAACATTATGTCAATGGGATGTCCTCATAACATTATATGTCCTTGATAAAAGTCCTCAGATTAATTACTGTGTGGTTTGCAGTTTTAGAGGACTGTAATTGGTCACTAATTAGCATTGCCAGAACATTCAAACTGCAAGGTATTCCTATAATCTTAAAAAATGTAGGGGAACAATCTAGGAGCATACAATTGTTTACTGGCTTTATGTCCCCAAAGTGCATTACAAAAACCATATTTCATTGGTCTTTTTGTAGCCAGCATGATCATTCTTAAGACTGGGAGTGCACAGGTGGCCTACAGTGATGCGTAATTCGCACACACTCGGCGAGTTACGACATGACATCAGCCAAGCCGCCGAAGCGTGGGGCAGGAACCATGGCAGCAAAACGCAGTCACCAGCACCAGAACCCATCTCATCGCTGAAAAACTTGTCTTGCCCGAGTCTCTGCACGTGAGGTGGGCGACTCAAGTGCGGGAATGACACAGCACCCGTGTCACTTACTGGGTGCACAGGAGTGAGCCAACAGCAGTCAAACTCAAACCCAAACAAGCAAAGGACTCAGCCCTGTCGCACCTTCCTTCCTTCCAGCTACTCTGAGACAAGCCAACGGTGAGACGAAGTGAGACAGAGAGGGAGGGAGAGGGGAAGAGAGAGAAATGGAGGAGAGAGAGAGAGAGAGAGAGAGAGGAGCAGTGTACTCACCATCATAATTGACTATGATGATGGCAAGCATATAGTCCTTCCCCAGCATTTTCCCGGAAGTCCTGTGAGTTTAGCCGAGACACATTCCAGTCTAAAATGTCCCGCCACCAGCGACAAGACCACTCGCCCACACACGCTCACACACACACACACACTCTCACACCGGCCGCTGCCCACAGTACCAAGCAGCTGGGGAGACACTCGCATGCCAAGCTTATCACAGGGTCTCCGATCCTCTTGTCCTCTCTCTCTTGTTCTTTTCTTCTTCTTTTTCCTCCCTCGCTCTCTTTCTGCCTTTCTCTACCTCTCCCTGTCTCTCTCTCTCTCTCTCTCCCCCAGTCCCCTTCCTTTTTACGAAGCGCGTCCCCAGCTCCTTCACGGTCTGGGCTCTCAGAACAGCACCATCTCGTCGCCGTGCTGCTCGGCCTCTCCGGCTGCAGTCAGGGTGATGTTTATGCTCCCCCTCCTCTCGCGCTCTCCGGATGGTGTTCAGTAATGCCTGCAGCTAGCCTGCCCCTCCCTCTCCCTCTCTCCTCCTCTCTCTCCCTCTCCATCTCCCTCTCTCTCTCTTCCTTGATGCTGTTTGTTATGCCTTAAGGATGGCTCGGCATTCGTCTGTAAAGGAGAGCTCAGCAGAAAGGCTCCTTACAACAACACAATTCACAATCCACCCCGAACTGGCATGTAAAAGGTAATCAATACACTGTTAAAGGATTAATGTTCATGTACCTTGTTTTATGCATGTAGGTAATATGATTGCAGTCAATTTCAATTGTGATATTTTCTTGACAGGTGGAGATTAGTAACAGCAATCTGGCCCACAATGAGAGAGAGAGGAACTTCAATCTGTGAAACCATAAAGAATGAAAATCCTCCTTTTCCCCAGATTTCCAATTGTGATGTAATTTTGAAAAGAGGAGGTTGTTGCCCAACCAAAACGAAAATGCTATGCAACAGGCAACATCTTTAAAGGCTGCTGCATAAAAATATTATCACAATATTACTTGACTCTTATGTCGAATAAGTATTTAGGCAAATGATTTTTTTCTGTGTCTGCCTAATCTCTCAGACCCAAAAAAGAAAAGGGAACGCAGACAAGGAACTGAAAGCGAGCTCCAGTTCTTGTTCTCAAACCAAAAGTGAAGATGCTGGTGTCTGGGGGGAGGGGATAAAACTAGTCCACCTTAACACCACGTCCAAAGTCCGTCATGGACCAGCCTCCCGTTTGCTCTCGCCTTCATCCCGATTATACCGCTCGCCTTCGTTTTGTTGCTGTAGCAACGAAGGTTCCACCTCGAGCGTGTGTTCTCTGTAAGGTATATAAGAGGAGCGTGATGCACATTGGATTGTCCTTTGTGGGCAATAATAAACTGAGTAAATACATTTTATAACGACGTGGCTGTTTTTTAACGGAAGTACTCATATGTCACCAACAATCCCCGTTTATTGATCTTCATTTAGAAAAACGCGTAGGCAAAATAAACCATGCAAATGCGGAAATGATTCTCAGTTACAGTGTCGAGAGCCAGGGATTCTTTGCCATTCAATAAAAGTATTGCAGAAAAAACATACTGTCATCAGTAATTCATACTATATAATCTGTAAGAATTCAGCTTTTGCGCAAAATTCAATTAAATTACTGTTCTAAATTTACACACACCAGACCATATGAATCAAACTCAGAATAGGATAAGCAATGCCTATAGTCAGAGGACGAGTAATCGAACACCGTCGGTCCTCTCGCATTGATGGAAGGAACCTATACACGCGAACATGGCGGACGATAAGGTTTGTGGTCTGTACTACTTTACATAATCATTTATGTGGCTGCGGGGATATGACGTGTTTTTTCTTGTCTGCTTTTGTGATGGGAAAGCTGTTTCCGCATTTTTATGGAAGTGACTTGCATTTGTTTGCCACTCGTGTGGTTACATTGTAGTAAGTTTTCTGTCAGCACAAACTTTATGTTTAGATCGTCAGTCTTCTTTTCCACATATTGCCTTATATCGATTATGATCCATCTAGTTCTTCTTCCATCGCTTTACACCTGTAAAGCATTTTAAACACTACACCGATAATCTTACATAGAATACACACCCTGTATTGAATCATTGCAACAGCATGTTTTTTTCCATCATGGGTATCCTGCATTCTTCCACTACAGCGCTGCACTCTATCGTAGCTGGTATTGCAACATATTACTGTCTTCAGCAGTCTGTCTCTGTTGCACATTAACCACGATGGACGTCATTCTGTAGCATCTTATGCGGTTATTGGGAATCTTTTTTCACCGTATATGGTGCGCGCGCGCGCGCGCGCGCGTGTGTGTGTGTTAGGACCCATTCAGGCAGCTGAAGAGTCTGGCGCTGCTGAAAGGCCAGCTGGAAGATATTCGTAAGCAAGTTGAGAATGAGGTGCAGGTTGGAGCCCCACAGGTAAAACCTCCGAACTGTATCTGTAATTATTTTCCCTCAATATCTGCTTTCAGCTTTACACTTGTAGTCTAAGGCCTGCAATTGTCATGCTGTGCAGAGTAGAAGCATTGACCTTGGATCAGTTTTGCCCTCTCCATCCAGTTTGCAGGGATGTATGCAGGCTGATCCAAGGTCAGTGCTATTTCAGAAATGCTTGATTGGCACGGGCCTGAGGAACCTGAGCTATGTAAAACTTGCCTTTCAGATGCAGGGCTGGACTGTGCTGGGCTCTCCCTTCCTCAAGGGTCTCCTGGCAGGATACGTCCTAGCAAAGCTGCGGTCGTCGTGGGCGTGCTCGTGGGAACGTGCACAGGCATCTATGCTGCTCAGATGTACCAAGTGCCCAACATCGAACAGACTATTAAGGGTTATGTTGGCTCCTTCAGGAAAGGCAAATAGAATAGTGGACACCGGATGTGAAGGGTGAGACCATGGAGGGGGGCCACAAACACTTTTTCTGCTCGGAGCTTCCAGGGAGCAGTATGCCAAAGGCCTGGTTCCTCTCCTGCTTTTCTAGTATTTAGCAGACACTTTTGGGAAGACACTTTTGGGGGAAACTGGCCTTTTGTCTGGGTGTTTCAAGTTCGGATCTGTCCATCTTTCCCTCCTTTAACGTCCAAGGTTACGGTCTGCAGAATTTTGCACTATAGGGTGACTGAATTATTCACAACACCCATTAAACCACCAGTGTCCAATAGCAGTAGAGTCAGCTTTGATCTGCACCTCCTCCCCTCTCAGGATAGGTGATAGTGATGACATGGCATGGGAGTGCTGTGCACGACCAGTATCACCTTCCCAGTAGCTCATGGGCGGAGAAATTAAGCACATTTGCCTGTTAGCCTTACTGGTATTGTTAATATGCTGTAATAAATGGGAACCAATAAACTTCCAAAGTTTTGTATATCAAGTGTTATTGGGGATGACTGTCAGGCAGTTGAATTAAAATTGCTGACAGACTTTATGCCAGACAGTGTCAAGTACCCCTGTTGTCTTTATGATGTGTAGATGTGAAGTGACTTTCATTTTACATTTGATTTTTTTATTGTCCAGTTGTAAGTGGTCTTTTGAATGTCACTGCCATGCCTTTTACTAGGTCGTTTCATTATGTTTAAGTAGGTACTGTTCATATGTGTGTACTGTTCCATCATGGTGCATCATGACATTTTTTTATACCTTCTTATTTAACTCATTTATTCAACATTGTTCTTCATATGTTTCATATACAGTATTTTTTTTCCCATAGTAAACATATTATTGTACTTATCCCAGCTGATTTTCTAACTGAAATACCCTTATTAAACTTTTAAATGCCAATACCTCCAACCATAGCAGCAGGCATGGAGAGGGCTGAGTGACACAAGCAACAGAAATGTATAGTGGAAGCACACAGATGTGTAGCTACCGTTTGTGCTGTCTTGCTTTTGGTGACCTGGGGCCTCATGTACTAAAGGTGCGTACGTACAAAAACATTGCGTACGCAATGTTTCACGCAAACGGTCAGATGTACTAAATGTGACTTGAACGTGAGAAAGTGCGTACCCCACGCCACTTTCATTTCAGGCGTACGTATGTTTTTCGTACGTATGCGACACTTAGAGGTGATGCATTGAAATTACAACTATTAAGATATCCTTTTCGCACACATTGTAGTAAGCCCTTATTGGGTAAAATTAAGTAAATTAGACAATTAAACAGTAAATTAATCAAACAATTTCATTGCCTTACTGTAATAATTATTCAACGTGTTTCCACTTAGCCTAGATTATATAAACATGCATGAAATGCATGGGGCAGTCATGGTCTGGTGGTTAGGGAACCAGTCTTGTGACCGGAGGGTCGTGGGTTCGATTCCCAGGCCTGAGGCCATGACTGAGGTGCCCTTGAGCAAGGCACCTAACCCCAACTGCTCCCCGGGCGCCGGGCTAGGGCTGCCCACCGCTCTGGGCACGTGTGCACCACAGCCCCTAGTTATCACTAGTGTGTGTGTGTGTGTGTGTGTGTGTGTGTGTGTGTGTGTGTGTGTGTGTGTGTGTGTGTGTGTGTGTGTGTGTGTGTGTGTGTGTGTGTGTGTGTGTGTGTGTTCTGACTGCACAGATGGGTAAATGCGGAGGACAAATTTCGATTGGGGTGAAAATCACAATTGACAATGTGGCTTGAAATGTTGCGCTGGAGTTCTTGGGAGATGGCAGCGTTGGCATTACTGGAGGTTATTGCTAATGGCCGAATTCGCCGATAGCGCGTTTTCCGTGACCATTATGATTTTGGCCCATGATGATGACTGGCTTATAAGCCGTTTCAGATTTCCAAGAGCTGTCCTCTTGAAACTCTGTGCTGAGTTGGGTCCAGTTTTGGAGAGAGAAACGGCGAGGAGTCGCGCATTGCCAGTTACTTTACAGGTGCTGACCATCGGCTTCCTGGCAACTGGCTCGTTTCAAAGAGAACTGGCAGACCGGTCGGGGATATCCCAGTCATCTTTGAGCCGTGCCATGCCAGCTGTGTTGGATGGGATCATATGCATGTCAGCTAGGTATATAAAGTTCCCATATGATGCGGTTGACCAGGCAAACATTAAAGCGCAATTTGCAGCGATAGCCGGTTTCCCGATTGTAATCGGAGCGGTCGACTGCACACACATTGCTATAAAGGCACCATCTGAGGAGGAATTTGCTTATGTGAATAGAAAACACTTTCATTCCATAAACGTGCAAATAATCTGTGATGCAAAAATGTGCCTTACTAATGTAGTGGCATTACAAGCTGGCAGAGTGCGTGATGGGTGGCTTCTTGGTAAGCAACAAATTTAAACCATTTGACATTGACATCTTAGAATAATTAATTTAAAACATGGGTAATTGTAAAATTACTTAGGAGACAGCGACTATGCGCTCAAGACGTGGCTGATGACCCCCACAGCAATCCACAGCGTTCCAAACAAACATTTTTTCCGTGTCTCTACTTCATTTAGGAGCGTCTCCACTTCACATTCGATGAAGTTTCTCTTCTTTCCCCGTTTTGACATGCTTTGTGATAGATCAGAGAGGAAACTCCTCCGGTGCAGGACATATTTAAATTAATTTGCATATTTATAGGGGGCGTGTCTCTCATGTGCGCTAAATTCCACGTTGATTGGGATGTACAAAAGAAACGTGCGTGGATTACGGCGTAAGCACGGTTTGATACATCCGGATTTTTTTTTTGCGTACGCCATTTTCTGGATTTGTCCGTACGCCAAGTTTCAGTAAGAAATCCACGCAAGTCTTTGTACATGAGGCCCCAGCTCACACATTTCTGTTGTTGTTGATGATGAGTGCACTGGTCCATTCTGTTTACACAACCAATTGTGCACCAGGTTTCTGTGCCATAAACAACCTATGCTTCTGGGGCCCTGAATGTCTAGGATGCTTCTCAGCAGTCCTGGGGCCTCATGTACAAAGACTTGCGTGGATTTCTTACTGAAACTTGGCGTACGGACAAATCCAGAAAATGGCGTACGCAAAAAAAAATCCGGATGTATCAAACCGTGCTTACGCCGTAATCCACGCACGTTTCTTTTGTACATCCCAATCAACGTGGAATTTAGCGCACATGAGAGAGTGGCTGACTCCGCCTGTGACACGCCCCCTATAAATATGCAAATTCATGTAAATATGCCCTGCACCGGAGGAGTTTCCTCTCGGATATATCACAAAGCATGTCAAAACGGGGAAAGAAGAGAAACTTCACCGAATGTGAAGTGGAGACGCTACTAAATGAAGTAGAGACGCGGAAAAAAATGTTTGTTTGGCACGCTGTCCTCTGGCATTACGGCAAAGCGCAAAGGTCTGAGTGGGACAGCGTGTGTGAAGCTGTAAATGCTGTGGGGTCAGAACAGCGCACACTAGCAGAAATAAAAAAAATGGTCAGACATTAAGGTGGATGTAAAGCGGAGGCTGACTGCACATCGCCAGAGTGTGACCCAAACAGGCGGGGGGCAGGAGACATCCAATTCACTGCATTTGAGCAGAGAGTTGCCTGTATTATGGGTGACACGGCCATAACCGGCCATGATTTGTTGCCTTGCTTCTATGGCACCTGGGTTAGGCTGCGCGTTCATTTCTCCTGGCTCTGGGTCCGCTGGTTGCTCCACCACCTCCAACAATGGAATGCCGTACCTTAGCGCAACATTGTGCAGGACCCCACATGCCCTCACAATACTGCACACTTTCTCTGGCCGATACAGGAGCATTCCCCCGGTCCTGTCAGGCAGCGTCACCGGCTTTTCAGCTGCCCAATTGCCCTCTCCACGACTGACCGGGTGCGAGAATGGAGAGAATTGTATCTCCGCTCCCGGTCAGTCTGTGGATTGCAAATGGGGGGTCATCAGCCACGTCTTGAGCGCGTAGCCGCGGTCTCCTAAATCATTTAACAATTACCCATGTTTTAAATTAATTATTCTAAGCTGGCAATGTCAAATGCTTTAAATGTGTTGCTTACCAAGAAGCCACCCATCACGCACTCTGCCAGCTTGTAATGCCACTACATTAGTAAGGCACATTTTTGCATCACAGATTATTTGCACGTTTATGGAATGAAAGTGTTTTCTATTCACATAAGCAAATTCCTCCTCAGATGGTGCCTTTATAGCAATGTGTGTGCAGTCGATCGCTCCGATTACAATCGGGAAACCGGCTATCGCTGCAAATTGCGCTTTAATGTTTGCCTGGTCAACCGCATCATATGGGAACTTTATATACCTAGCTGACATGCATATGATCCCATCCAACACAGCTGGCATGGCACGGCTCAAAGATGACTGGGATATCCCCGACCGGTCTGCCAGTTCTCTTTGAAACGAGCCAGTTGCCAGGAAGCCGATGGTCAGCACCTGTAAAGTAACTGGCAATGCGCGACTCCTCGCCGTTTCTCTCTCCAAAACTGGACCCAACTCAGCACAGAGTTTCAAGAGGACAGCTCTTGGAAATCTGAAACGGCTTATAAGCCAGTCATCATCATGGGCCAAAAAATCATAATGGTCACGGAAAACGCGCTCTCGGCGAATTCGGCCATTAGCAATAACCTCCAGTGATGCCAACGCTGCCATCTCCCAAGAACTCAAGCGCAACATTTCATGCATGTTTATATAATCTAGGCTAAGTGGAAACACGTTGAATAATTATTACAGTAAGGCAATGAAATTGTTTGATTAATTTACTGTTTAATGGTCTAATTTACTTAATTTTACCCAATAAGGGCTTACTACAATGTGTGCGAAAAGGATATCTTAATAGTTGTAATTTCAATGCATCACCTCTAAGTGTCGCATACGTACGAAAAACATACGTACGCCTGAAATGAAAGTGGCGTGGGGGTACGCACTTTCTCACGTTCAAGTCACATTTAGTACATCTGATCGTTTGCGTGAAACATTGCGTACGCAATGTTTTTGTACGTACGCACCTTTAGTACATGAGGCCCCTGCTGTCCTCCTTGGAGATGCTTGTGGAACCTTATAAAGACCTTTGGAAGTCCCGACAATGCGGTGGAGCCGTGGCAGGTTATGAAAGAAGGAAGTGTGGGCGTATCAGCAGGGTGACTGTGGGGCACAGCTTGCACTGCAGAGTGAGTGCCCACCGCACTTCAACAGACATGCTGAGAAGTAGCTTACACTGCTCCTGTAACGGACGGGTCAGCTCTTCTGGTCTAGCCTTCAGTCCAGCCATAACAATATGGCCTCGTTTAGACACGTATTTGATGGGGCTGTACGTCACGACTTTCACAAAGTTACTGTTAGTAAAAATTTATTTCCACCAATTTCATTTTATTCCACATCTAAAATACATCTTAATGCATTTCACACAATGATGCTAATTAAAAGGTTAGTAATTAATAGTATACTGTCTTAACTTAAAGCTTTCTAATATTTTGCATCAAGCTGAAAAATGAATCATTTGCAAATAGGCAGAACATGATTGTATTCAAAGAACTGCAGTGTTAATCACAAATATATAGGAATATAATTGTTGATTAACTGTTAATTTAACAATATTTTCATTGTTTTAATTTCTGTAATTGTTACACCATGATATCAGCTACATCAGTTTTGTTACAGTTTCATCTGATTCATTTCATGTCAGAACAAGGCCTGTTTGAGAGAGAAACGTTCAATTCAATATTCCCCCAAACCATTCAGCCCTAAGTGAGAGAGGAAGTTTTCTAACAGTCCCAAACTAACTAAACCGGAGTGGTATGCTTTATAATATAGTATGCATAGCTTATAAGGGTCTCCATTTGTTATCAGGTTTCCAAATAAACCCCTACGCCTTACACCAGAGACGTTGCCTATAGCAAGAAACAAAACCAGGAAGCAGGCGTCTTCATGAAGCCACATGTTCACACTACTGAGCTGCATCTGAAAAGTAACACGGGAGAGAGTGGCTGATCACAGAACAAAGCACTCTTCTTGTTCAATAAACTGCATTCATCTGATGAAATATCGTTTATAATTATGTAAGATGTGAAGTTGATTAAGTAATAATGGCATCGCCTTTTTTTTTTTATCTGTGTGTCTTACCTGCGTTGCATTGAGCAGGCCCGTGGACTACAGATTCAGGGAGCATCTCTCCGTTCTCATCCACACACCAACACAACTTAGGCTTCTCCATGCACTGCTGAGGCAGGTAGTCTCCCTGCTCGTCACACTGGGGCTTGAAGGAGCTGACACTGGCCGCCTCCTCCTGACACTTGGTCATAGTGTCTGGGGCAGAAGTGTCCGATTTTAGACGCGCAACAGCGCAGTGTTCGTGCGAGCACTGGACTCGCGTGTATATGTAGTATGCGAGTGGAATGTGTTGTGAAGGAGTGGAAGGATGAGATGAGGAAGAGCAGCTTACCTTTCTTGGGAGCAGGAGTGGATGGAGCCTAAAAAACAAATAGAAGCTGCACTTTAAAAGCATAGAGATTTTTTTCTCCCCCTTGCCTTACATATCTTTACTCAACCCTGCCACCTAGTGGCCATGTACACTTGTTGCAAAACACATCAAGACTGTGGCAAATATGCAAATACGTCAAATTTGAAAAACATTTCATTTAAAAGATGTTCCTTACGTTCTTGTCATTAGTATCTATCTCATCAAGCACCATAGGGAGGGATCTCATGGGCACCGCCATCTTCACAGGGGCACGCATGACTGTGCAGGAGGAAGGAAAAGCGCGAGTATTTTAAAAATCATTACAATCATGAGCTTAGTCACTGTAACAAACATGTCTGATTCAGACGTGCTTGGCAACTGTTTGTTCATATTACTCTATATTTGTCCATATTACTCTATAATCTACAATGCAGAATAGGACAGAAGTATTTTTTAAATATATCTTTATACAGAAATCTGAAACAATCAATAGGCCAGGTACAGTTGCAAACAAGTCACATTTTACTATATTGCACGTCAAAGTTAATTCCCGCTTGCCACTGTTGTTAAAACCACAGACATGACACCCTTCCTGTTTCGTGGCTGGCAGACATTCGCAGAGTAAAGGATTTGCAGGTGGGGGAGTTACTTGTTTCTTCTTTAACGTAGTTGCCCGCAGTGAACGGTGGTGTAGGAGCTCCTGGTGGAGACTTACCAGAGGCCTTGCGACTGAGCTCCTCCAGGCGGTCGGAGCGGCTCTCCAGGGAGGTGAGCTTCTCCTTCTGGCTGTACATCATGTAGGCAGTAAACGCCTGGCCGGCGATGAGCACGGCCGCCAGTAGGGTCAGGCCAGCGACCTTAAACGCCTGCCTGTTAGAACCTCTGCAGGAGAAAACGAAAAAGGCCTGAGACGGAAGATCTCGGGCTCAACGCCTTACTGCGTTGTCAAAAACGGCCATGACTAGTGCAGCACAGTATGATTCAATTGTTTATTAAATTATTTTGGAATAAAACATTTTATTAAAAATAGTTTTCCCCGTTCTGACTTTACATCTTATAAAGTTCAGTTCAAATAATTAAATGTTCCCTAAACTAGCTGAATTATATGTTTTAGGTGTATAAGGCCTAATCTAAATCCTGTTTTTTTTTTATTAATATTGCTGGTGCTACTTGGAATTAAACCAGAAAGATCTAAAGTTGTCGAATAAGAATATATTAACATTTTTAAATTTTCAATAATATATTCAAATCAATAATGCTTCTCTTCCGTGATGATAATTTTACACCTTAAGATAATATAATATAATGGCTTGAATTGATCGGCTCAAACATTGAAAAGTTTACCCTTACCCTCTCCGAGATCCAGTTGAGGCAGTGCTCTCCTCACTTCGACTGCGAAGCAGTGGTCCCTGCGGCACGTCCATTTGGCACAAATTGTCAAAAATCACTGTTGAAACAGGCGCAAACTTCTCTGCCCGCAAAATATTCAAGAACTGAGCCACAGACAGCAACACTGGAAGAGGAAAACCCCCTCCAAATACAGCTTTGCTTTCCTCTGATTGGCTGTGCCTGATGCATCATCAGTTGAGAGCAGAAATCTGTATTTTATTGCTGAGCCCTTTTTACGAAAGTTAGCAGCCTCATAAATACGGTTCTGACTGCTGCCTAAACTGTTTAGGGCGCTGTTTGACTAAATATAAAGAAGAAATGCACGACCCAAAATATTATTGACCCTTTATGATCTTTGAAAATGTGAAAGTGAAATTAACCAATGGCTGGGGTAGGCTATTCTGTTGCCAAGTAATTTCTGTAGCCGTTTTAAATCTCAAACCGTTGCAGCTGACACAGGTGAATTAGAACGTAGGAATAAAAAGGTTTAAACAGGAACGACGTGGCTTTTATTTGGCACCAATAACAAATGTAAAAACAATAGGTTTCCCACACTACCTGTGTGAACCCTAACAAAAACTTCGTGAACTTTTGTGATTCGTGCCACAAACGTGTGCGCCATGTCGAGGACAGGTTTCCGCGGCAAGGTTCAGCAGTTCATTTTTGAACAGCATTTCAGTAATCACCATTAACACCAACAGGAATTCCACTGCCATAACTAGCTCGATCTGATCCCTCGGTCAAAGTCAGTTTGGATATAGCTTACAGGTCCTTTAAACTAGAACACTATTCATACGTTTAACAAAACTTGAGACTAATCTATACCCAAAATCTGAAACGGAAGCAAAACACTTTGCCAAGACATCCAAAGATGATGTCGATGCACAACATACAAATATTTCATCTACAGCAGTCCCTTCCTGCTGTATTTATATATCCTCTTGCAACCAGGATGCAATTTTAAGAAAATTGTTTTGGCATTCCAATAGGTGAGAATGTGAGTCATGCTTCTCCAATGCACCATACCAGTTCCTCATTACTCTGACCTTAAGCCACACTAGCATCGTAAAGCACAAATATATATTTATTTATCATCCCCGCATTAATTATGTAGTAATAATGATGAACACGGGAGAACACGAAGACAACTCAAAATGGCTATCTGAATTTTTATTTGAAAAAAACCCATAACAGTTTACAGACGACGCCCACGACGACCTCCCTTTCTGCGGGTGCTGTCTGATGGGATAGGGGTGACATCCTCTGGAAGAGAGAGAGAGAAGAACCAGTATCAATATTTAGTCCTGGATCAATAGGTAGTCCACTGCCGAGACAAGACGTGGCCCACGTCTAGAACACACGCAACTGCTTTGGAAAAGAGAATGAGAGTCATGCGTCTCCATGCTTGGGTCTCCAGCGTGGGTCTTAAGGGTTAAGCTTCATACTGGAATGCAATATCCCTTGCGACTGATTATGAACACAGGTAAACCCTTAATATAACAGACAAAGAATGGCCTACGTTATTTTATCTGCAAATGTTTGCTGATCAGAATGGGGTTGATTTAAAAACTAGCTTGTGAGATGTCCAACAGAGTAAAAGCACTGTTGTAAAGACCAATACTGCAACAATGCTTAAAAACAATATTCTGTGCAGTGGTGGGTTTCCCAAAATGCTCGTAACACCAAGTACTTCATAATTTAGCACCAATGAACATACTTGAATTTAAAGTCGTTTGTGAATTTAAAATGACTCTGATCCCATTCATAACTCACTAAGCACCACCCAACTTTAACTTGTGTGCAGTTCTACCTCTGAAGGATAGAGGCCGCCAATTTCCCTTTAAATCAACAATTCATTGATGTGCTTTTTTCAAAGCATAACCTGCACTGATGCAGGAAAGGCCAATTATGTATACTCTTGATATGCGAGGGATAGAAACTGCAAATGTATTTCATTTTTTAAAAATATTCATTAAAATACATATTAATGTTTTAAATCATTCTGTTAATACTTTTGTGACAATGAGGAAACATCTAAATCAGTGATTCAGTTCTTCAACTGTCGGTGCATCTCCAGTGCAGGTGCAGATACAATAATGAACTTAACCTCCAGTTTTGGAGATTAAGAAGGTTTTGGTGAAACACTTGCACAGCAGGCAGATAAAGTTCAGATATTCTTAAAGTTTTTCATAAATGGCTGAGATTAATCATTAGGAAAGACCACTGAGTGATGTATTGATTAGGCCTGCAAAATTCTCACATGGTACAGCTGTTGGAACTGTATCCACATCTGGACACATTACAAATGGAAGCAATTACAGTGAACAGTTATAGATTTCACAACGTTCCCACATCTCTACAGTGGCTCGGCATTGGGATGCAAAGGGAAAGCACGCCATCTAGCTTTGGTACCCTGAATTACACGCACACCTTCACGAACCGTCAGACAACAAACGCTGGAATAGACTTTGGAATAGCATAGGGAAGACATCTTTCCACTCTTTTTCCATTAGAAAATCAAATAATCATAAAATGTGAGGAGATTTGCTGCTCTCTTGATCTTGTATACACAACGATTTGTATAAGACTACAAGGCTGTATGTGTATTGCAGGGTCCTTCCCAGCCTGTTGGCTTAAAGGCCACAGCAAGCTGCTAGTAACTGCATAACAAACCCTGACAAAGCCACTACTTCATATTCATTTTGATACAGCACAAAGCTAAAAACATGGACATGGATCTTAAAATGTAATAAGCAGATATGTAACTGGTTTGCCCATGCAGATTTTTCAAATTCTGACTGGTTATAGATAAAATACGCATAATTTGTCAAATGCGTGTTTAGGTAATGTAGCCTACAACACAGGAGACGAGTATGTTCATGTACCTCTTGGCTATCCATCACTCCAAATTTCATTCCAACCAAACTGCCATTTAAAATAAATGAATAAAAATCAGTGGACTAGCTGGATCACCCACCCTGCTCACAGACCACACATTCACACTCACTCTACAGCTAGCCAAACACAGCTGGCTCAAATGCAACCACAGCAAAACCCACACTGTGATACCCGATGTGGACAAACGGTTCCTGTTATATTAAAAACCGAGCACTGAGAATATTCTATGAACTATAAATGTCCATATGGTGGAAATCCAGCACAAGAACGGAAACCGCCAAGCACCGAAACCCATTTTAAACTGACAGGTTGGGAAATTAGCGGACACGTCTTGTCCGACGTTTGCAGCAAACAGCAAAAACATGCAGCACAGATGGACCCGTAAGATGTTTAAGTGGGGGGTTATTTGTCCTTGAAGGATCTCCTCAAGGATCACGTAGGGATGGACTCACCAATGCGGCCGATCTTCATGCCGGAACGAGCCAGAGCCCTGAGGGCAGACTGTGCTCCTGGTCCTGGAGTCTTGGTCCTGAAAAAAAGATGGTTTGAAAGTTTAGACCAGGAGTAAACCAAAGAGAGGACCTTCTGCTCAAAAACCATCAACCAGATGCTCAGAACATTAGACACCAACAAAAAGACAAGACAGACAGTAATTTGTTGCTTGTGTTGAACATGGTCATTATTTGTCAACACGCCTGGAAAAATTACTACACAGCCACAACCAATTAAGTGTCAAGGAGACTGAACGGCTGGTATTCTTTTTGACCAGAAGTACTTATGGTCACGAAGTGCCCACAGAACATTCAAAGTGAACACGAGTGGGTTCTCAACGCTCACTGCATACGGACTCATTGGTGAACATAAGCATATTACAGTCTTCTGCAACATTTTCCAAAAAGACCTATTATGGCAACACGTGAGCCGCAGCGAGGGCCTCACCTGTTCCCGCCGGTGGCCCTCAGTTTGATGTGCAGGGCGGTGATGCCCAACTCCTTGCACCTCTGAGCAACATCCTGGGCAGCCAACATGGCAGCAATAGGGGGAGGACTCATCTCTGTCGGCCTTCACCTTCATCCCACCAGTTACGCGGCAGATCGTTTCTCTGGAGCAGGAGAGACCTTTCAGGTCAGCCAAATCTACCACGAAAGCTGGAATATTTACTTAAAAGACTGCACACTGGAACCAAAATGATAACTTGCAGCAGTCGAAGACTACTGAGGGACCCCTAGTGACTTACTTGCCAGAGAGGTCAGTGACATGCACAAAGGTATCGTTGAAGGACGCGAAGATGTGGCAAACTCCGAAGACATTCTCGCCTTCAGCGACCTGGGGACCCAGGCTGATCACCTGCTCCTCCTTCTTTTCCTTACCCTTGCGAGGTGCCATTGCTAAGAAAAACACACGCATTCATCCTTTAATACCAATTCAAAACTAATTCACCTACCCTAGATATAAAAGCAAATACGCAACATGTTTATGTAACCAGCAGCATTCTTAAACCAAAGCTGCAATAGTAGCATTGTAATTAAACTAGCAAACTAGTTACTTTTTGGACACAAACGTTAGTATTAGGCATAGCGAGCTAGACCCGACACATTCCTCCATGTCACGTCACGTACAAGGACTCGTGCATTTCTTAGCAACCGTTACGTCGAACTGCGAAACGCAACTCGCGAGGGAACGTCCGAATATGAAAACGTTTGCCAGTTAGCACAGCTAACATAGCTAGCACTCTGCAATTACAACACAAAACTGCTAAATGTTACCTAACAAAGCTAGTATTTGACGAAACCGCTAATAAAAAAGACCCGCCGCGTATTCCCCGCCAAGCGTACCGATTCCATTTTAAATGGAAAAATCATCAACCACCATTACTGAATCCACACTGTCCGTACTAGTATGGAGTAATACCCCGCTACTTCCACACCAGTTATCAATCTAAATAGCACGGGAACAACCATTTATTTTCGTAATAGAGTAAAACACTGGTCTGTTTCTGAGCAAAGAACAAAGTCGTAATGAAAATGCAGACTTATTTCATAAAATAACAAAGGATTACAGTAGATTTTAATTCAGGATTCATTACCTATGTATGTCTCCAATCGAGGCAGAAACAGGAAAGGAAGGAAAAAAGTGGTGCCGGGTTGAAAGTTCAATTCTGAAACACGGAAGTGAATGGTACAACATTTTATAGAATAAGGATCTCGCCGACCACAAATATGTTCACACATCCGATTAAAAATAAATATATTAAAATAGTTACGCATACAATTCTTCCTTAATCAATCTATTCTATAAGGAATAGTTAATTATTTATTTTATTAATTAATTATCATGTAGCCCTGTGTGTTGCTTTGATATTTGGATAATTTTTAAAGTTAGCCTTGGCTAGTTTAAGGATAGTGGACAATTTTTGTAGAATACTCACCAACTTTCTTCTTCTGTTACTCAATGTATTTATTAACATAACTACAGCATTAATTTAGGGTATTTACATGAGGGGTAGGTGGAATGTGAAACCCTTTGCCCATGTAGGTAGCTGGGGTCTAATCTATATTATACAGCACTAGATCATTATTTGAACTATGCACAAGGCTGCTCTCCTTATAGCCTACATAAATAATCTACACCACATCAAATGGATGGATTTTAGCTTTCCTAAGGTAAACGAGCAGACTGCAGTTAATACTGTGGCTCATTGGCCATGTCAGGATGATTTAGCGTGTGGCCATCGCCACCATGCACTTGGAGGGGTGATGAATTGCAGCAGTTGCACCCTGCCATGCTACCCCCATCAGATTGAGATGTAGCATCTGTCCCAGAAAAAAAAAACAACCCACTACTGCATTGAGTCCACAGAAAAAAAAATTCTAATCAGGTTTGACCTGATCAATGGGAGGCCTCGTGGTTTTCTACCTCATACATAATTTACATGATTTGCCAATTCCATTCAACCATAGTTACATGGTGGGTCTACTCTTTTTTTTCAAACAGCTCCCCAAGATACAAACTGTGGGTAGTTTTCACTTATTCTCCCTTTTCAGAAGTTTGGATCACAATGCAAAACCTTTATATATATATATATTTTTACCAAAATACTGTTAGTATGAGTGAAACTGCTCAATTGCACAAAATTCATGATTATATTGCATTCAAACTGAGCTCCATGCATAGGACATATTTCAAAGGTAATAGAAGACAACTGATCTGTAATAATTGAATGACCTATTCTGCCCTCCATGAAGTTCTGAGTAGTTGTATCTTGTCGACTGGGGAGGTTTATTCACTTTAAAACATGTTTTCAAAGGAAAGTAACCCCAACCCCACACTACAGGTGTACGCATGTGTGATCAAATCAAAGAAGTAAAAAGACAGTGGTTTCTTTATTTGCAAATTAATCACAAAAATATTGGCTACCAACAATAAAAAATATTAACAACGATAGGTTTGATTGTACACTCCAGATTATTGTTTCCTTACAGTTTTCATTTAAATCACTATCTACTGATACCCTACATTATGATACAGAAAGCACAATATTGGCAGTGTGAATTTCAAATGGACAGCTGTGTATGTGTGTTTGTGTGGTCGCTCAGAATTCTGGAAGCCAAAGCATTCAAGCTGTTCATGGTCTCTCACAATGTCAGTTCTTCTGGCTCATGACAACTTCTGCACAAAGAAAACTTAAATAAACATCATTTGTGCTTGGTGCAAAACCTCCCACTTCCACCTGGACAGATAATATTGCATGTTATTACAGTTGTCATTAAGGGTGCCATTAGAAACAATACTAAATCAGGACACAAATCGAAGGGTTATTATTTATATAATGACTGATCTGGGAGCAGCATGAAGGCGTGATGTCTTTAATTTGTTTTTCCTAAACTGAAAACCAGACAGTGCATATAAGGTGCATGGTTCAGTACTGCAGACAGTAAGCACTTCAGTACGGTCCTACTGGACTCCACTAAAGACTGCTGCAAATACAACATCTTCTGTAGATCTTAAACGTGTGGACAATGCAAAAACCTGCTTGATGCAGGATACATTTAACAGGAGGTATGAATCAATCTCCTAGAGTCCTTGGTCAAAGAACATAAGAAAAACAATTGTGCTTTTCAAGCATTGTACTCCCGAGACCATAAGAGCCAGTTCATACAGACATGGTTTATAATACGGAAGAAATAAAAATTCAAGATACTGTCCTTTCTAAATTTTTACTTGTGAAGAGTCAAAGTGGAAAATTATTTCCATGCTGTGAAATCAGCACGTTATTCTCTTCCACGTGTATTTCAGCCCAGAAATATTACTCGATCAAACAGCTACGACTGGAAACGTAACCAGCTCCCCCTTTATCCATGTGACTCCATTGAAAAGAATAGTTAAAACCATGATCAATGCTCTTCTTTAAGATGGATAACAATCTCCTGATCCTCAATTCATTAAAACACAGCCTACCTGTTTGGAACTCTTTTACCGAACACCAGGAGGCCACCGTGAACTACAATCTGCACTGATTGGTCAACATCAGAACCAAAGAGAAGGCGACACTCCGCACGGCTTCAAAGGGCCTTCGCATGTCCCAGTGGAATACGAGGCCGTCCCGCACGCACCCTTTTCATCTGGACCAATAGGCATACGGGAGACACGCACGTGGCATGCGGCTCCTCCAGTCTGACAGTGTGATGAGAATGCGTTGCAGTATAGACCAAAGGACTGCTGGGACGCAGGCTGCCTGGTAAACAGGACACTGGCACCAGCAGCTCTACAGCACGGCAGTGGAGGGTGAGGTTCGATGGAATCTTCTCAAGCTTAACTCACAAAATGTTGGGATAATGGGGAAAGACGAAGAGTAGACGCACGTAATAGAACAAAGAAAAAAAGAGGAGTGTGTGGAGGGGGTGGGAAAGGGAAGGACTGGAGTTTCTTTCAAACTGGAATTACAGCAGTAAACATGGCCACCCGAATTCAGTATGTGGAACCGGAGCTTTGACAACCATTAGGCATTACATCTGTGATCAAATATTCCCATTTACATTCATGGGTGTGATTTACATGTACTGGTAGTCCATGATTACTACTAGTTTCACTGAGGTGGTTCTCACATATCGTCGTCTCTCCCAGAGGAAGGAATACATTCGTTGACACGTCTCAGCGACCAACCCAAGCCTCTCACAGAAATACGATGCTATGATGAGATGGGACAATCATTTGTGACGTAAAAAATGGGTCAAAAATATATAAACATTCCTAAAAAGATGAAAAAATACCACCTTATTTTGAACCTTATTCTGAAAAGAGATGTTATATAATAAACTTTTCCATAATACTCTTTACTGTAAAAACACTGGCTAATTTAACTGATCATGAAATGCTTTGATCCAGTTGGTGATCATCTTCAGACTTTTGAAGTGATCACACCCCCAAGGCTGATAATTTCTGGTCCTGTACATCCTTGTCAGATTAATAGTATTAGGTTTATTACAGCTGAATTAAGGCAATTACTGCACATAATCTAGAGCGTCAGGATACTCCGATAACTCCACATGTCCATATTTACACTCACATTTATTCTGGATGTAGCTTATTTGCTTTTGTTTTTGTTTGTTTGTTTTTAAGTACCATGATTTCTTAAACAGTCTTGTGTGGTTTGCAAATACAATATAAATAATGTTTAAATTGAAACGAAAGGTCACATTTTAACCTAGTGGGCAGGGGTGAGAAGTGGGTACAATCTCCAGAAATGGAAGAAAACAAAAGCAACCAGACTCCAGTGCCAGAGTCAGTCAGTCCCTGCAGGTCTGAAACACAATAGGACATCTTTGAAAGAAAAAAGAAAAAAAAACAACCAAACAAAACCCCGCTCTGCTGAAGGCTCCACCCTGGCACTTGTTTATCCATTATTGGCCTCTGTGCTGTCCAGAGTGGCACAATGTTACTTCTAGAAAAGCTCTCGCTCTCTTGTTAACTTGCAAATCTGTTTGAAGGTGTCCATGACTTAACACTCAGAGGAGGTCTCTTATGTGCACGCGTGTGCGCACACACACACACACGCACACACACACACACACACACGCAAACACACACACAGTCATACATATGTGTGCACACAAAGTCAGGAAAAGTCTTTACAGGCTCCCACTGTGCGCGCGTAGTGACGACCATTCCTCGTTTTCTCCGAAAGGCTGAAATGTCCAGGCGTCTCGGTGTGTCGCGTCTGGCACCCGGCTCTCTCCTCTCCGCTCCTCCTCCTCCTCCTCCTGCTCCTGGAGCCCATACCCCCGCTTGAAGGGCGCGGCAGGTTGCTGTGGCTTGCCCAGGTGTGGGGACTGATTCTGGGGGGGAGGTGGAGAGGGCGAGCCCCTCTGGAGCACAGGGAGGAGATGGGTGTCTGTCCCGTGTTTGGCCCTGGCCCTGGTCTCAGGCTACCTGCTGTGAAGGAGCTCCTCACGCAGCCAGCTGGGTAGTGGCTGGCCCATCTTATAGAGCAGCTTGGACAGCTCTATGTTGTGCTCGTGGTAGTACTCTCGCAGGAAAGCTGCGCGACTGTCGGGGAAGAGAACGTCAGTTAGGCTGTGGACCAACACCAACACAGAGACCTGTAATAACAATAATGGTGCTTCAGTCTGAGATTTCAAAAAAAAAAATCCTTAAAGGTCACCGATGTTGCGCAAATACAATAACTGCCTTGAAGGCTATTTCAGATATTCATATTTGATGCTATCACCCATTAGAAATGATCAAAGGACTATAATTTTTCAGATGATCACTGCATACATCCTTGATGGCTTAATTTCAAAAGGAGCTGGTTATGGCAATGCCAGATAAAACCATCTGCTGGTAGCCAGTGGTTGGTGTGTGTGTGTGTGTCTGGCTTGCAGGAGTGCTGCCGCTCACAGCGCAGCCGGACAGCCAGGACACATCAGCCTGTCCTTCTACCCCTCATTAACTTTGATGCGTCTGCCAAGAAGCCTCAAGGTAACACCAAGGACCTCCTCAGCGCGGTAATGTGCTGCCGTGTCACACTCCGTACACCGAGGACAGCAGCCTCACCACTGCCGTGCGCTCACGACAACCTGATCCTGAGCCGGCAGCAGTCGGAAAAGAGACGGTCTGACTAAACACCGACATGAACGAATACACGGAGTCTTCGGGTCACCTCTGATGAACCAGACTCTAAGACCCAGATTCTAAAAGACGCGTGAGCACCGTGTATTTGCAAAAAGCGCGCGATTGGCGGCGCTGATTCTGCCGAGTGCTACGGTGATGCGGGCAGGAGGCTCCAGGCTTACGTCCGCGTCCATGTCGGGGTACCTCCTTCCTTTGCTCTTCCCCAGGCATTTAGTCTTCCCTCCATCCAGCAGCTGACACCAGAAGCCCTTCTTAGGATCGAACCTGGAGCACAGGAGGAGAGAGAGACGAGACGGAGGCGGGTGAGCAGAAACCCGACGAAGAGCCTCTCGGCATCGGCTAATGGGAGCGGGGCACGGCGGACAGATGGTGAGCAGCTAGGTCTGTTTGGAGAGGCGGGCGCGGGACAAACCGAGCCCATTGTCCACCGGGGATGTGGCTAACAGATGTTACTGCTTATGAGCTGTGATTATGTGGTCAGGCATGAAAGAGAGAGAGAGAGAGAGAGAGAGAGAGAGAGAAAGAGGGAGGTGGAACGGAGGGGGAGAGAGAGAGAGTGAGATGGGGGAGGGAGAAGACAGCAAAAGCAGACGAGGAGAAGAGGAGGAAAAATGAAAAAGAGAAAGAAAGATGGAAAGAAAATGGAGGTGTTATAAAAAGAAACTAAGAATTATCATCAAGTACTCTCGTGAACCTGCCAAAATGGGGAAAGGGAATATGACTAGACTACATCAAAACACATCAAAGCTGTTTAAAAACCCAAACACAAAACACCCCAGGTGCTCAATAATAAATTACCCAGTAATTGCTGCCCTAAAGCCAGTTTTAATTGTGTATCATCAAAGAGAAATGTGGAAAATGAAGGAAACTTGATCAGCATATTTAGAGAGAGCTTGTCAGACAAGCCCAGAGACTCACGCAAGGATCTTGTGGTAGTTGAGAACATTAGTGAGGCCCAGAAACTTCTGGATCTTATCCATTATGGAAGCAGGCTCCGTCCTCAGCATCTGACCATCCAGGACCAGGATCTGAACACAGAGGTAAACCTTATCTACAAGGTCCCGCTCACACAGCAACACACACACACAGCAACACACACACACACACACACACACACACACACACACACACACACACACACACACACACACACACACACACACACACACACACACACACACACACACACACACACACCTGTGCTCATGGCAACACCGACAACACCGCGCCACACAGTTCCAAGATAGGAATAATGTTGCAAAATGTTACAACGGTATCATTAAAGGTCTTTCAGCATGGCAGCAGATCACTGTTGACCACACGCAAGTTCACACGGTCGTCACTGACCTGGTACCAGGAGTAGGCCCTGTCGGCCGGGCTTATGAGGATGGTGATGATCTTGGCTTTAGGAAGAAGGGCGGCAGCCCGTCGGGCCGCGACCTCAGAGTCAAAGTAATTTGCGCTCTTCTCGAAGTAGAAATCAGAACTAGTGTTGGAGGGCAGGGGGAAATAATCCATGTACCTGACAGGGGCAAAAAAACAAACAAAAATAACAAACGCATTACAGTAACATAGGTCGTCAGTCAGCGCTACTTGGCCATGTCTAGCGGCGCCCCCTGCGGGACGCTAGCAGGTCAGTGCGCAGCGCGGCGGCTTGGCCCCCCCTGACCAGGCCGGAGGAGGGAACGTCTGCGTCCTGCAATGTTGGAACACCGTGGCCGCCATCATACCTCGTACAGAGGAGGCTTTGGATACAGGCAGCACTCCGTAGCCTCTACTGTGCTCCCCCCACAAAGGAGAGAAGGAGAAAGGGGCAGTTTGGCTGTGATGGCAGACGCCTGTTTTCCGCTGAGCTCCACTCTCATCTGACAGACAGGGAGTCGGCGCGAGGACGCAGCGCACTACTGACGCGTAATCGCGTCTTTTCAGGGGACATTAGCTTTCATTGTGCTTAATGTTCCAGACTCGAAAAGCATGCCAGAGTTTCACCATCTATGTAATTTGTAGTGGCTTACAGGAGCTATTGAACTTAACTGAGGCACGCTGACTCGAGCAGCATGGACAACAATACTGCAAATGAGGGGGAGGGGAGACATTCTGTGGTAATGAGAGGGGGGGGACTGAGTGTGTGTGTGTGGGGGGGGGGGTGGGTGGGAGGTAGAGAAGAGAGAGAGAGAGAGAGAGAGAGAGAGAGAGTGTGAGTGAGGATGCTAGACACACACCAGTCAATGCCCTTGTAGTAATTGCGACCATTGAAGAACTGGATCTCCTCAAAGGTCTCCTTGCTGGGATAATTACTGGTCAGGTCAGGATGCATCCCCAGGAATAGATAGAGTGCTGTTGTTCCTGGAATCACATCCAATAAAGACCAGGAAGGGGGGGGATGGGAGTTAATCATGTGTAGTACTGTGCAACTGTCATCAAGTCATTCAAGAAAATGAAATAATATAGCTACATAATTATCAGAATAGTAAGTATCCATGTAATTCAAAAAGGAAAAAAAATATATATTTTCCACCAATCAGTCAGAAGTCATTAGAACACCAGAAGACCTAAGATATTTTAAATTTATCTGCATTACTAGTTCATAGATTTAGTATTTAATTATGTGTTATATTGTGTTTTATATATAGATGTTACACGAAAACATATGAACACAACTCTGTGTGGGGCACTAGTGCAGGGTCAGCTCCCATGAGAGAGATGTGTCATGTTCAACTACAGCGTATAGTACTTCTGCCGCATGAGGGAACTCCAAGCTTGATGCGAATCTTTTTGTCCTAGCGCCAGCAAAAGCCCAGACCCTCAGGAGGGAGATGGGCGGGGCAGAGAGAGGGACGGTTACGAGCGTGATCGCTAATGGCCTGGTCTAAGAGCTGAGGTAATTACAGAGTGTGAAGAAAGACTGAGGGGGAAAAAAAAAAAAGAAAAGAAAACAAAATCTCTCCACTGATTTCCAAGCCCATCCCCTCACCCAGCTTTTATTGAGAAGATTAACATAGCCATTTTACTACCCACTCTGAGTATGGCCTACTGCTCCCTGTAGACATCTTTTAGAAGTTTAATTAGCCGACCTAGTAAACCTGGAATTCCCATTTACCGAGGAGCAGCGAAAGTTGCAGTAAAAACGGCCATGAGACCGGCTGCTTTCCTGCTCCTGCTCCGTTCCAATAAATATCGTAAAACTGCTGGGTGACGTGTTGTAAATGATGTCAGCTGCTACATGTGCAACCTTCCAATCACAGAGCAGGGTGAAAAGTCTCCCAGCTGCTCTGGACGAATCAGAGCAGGATTCATTTGCTCGTTCGCAGGTGCAGCGCTGTGGTGGAATCTGTTGGAATGCAGCGTTAGTCTCGCTATGAGGATTTAAAACAGTCGGAGCATTGTTTCCGTGGTCTGGATGAGAGTCGCGATGGTCGGCGACAGCTAGAGGGCGCTAGTGCATGCCTGCTGGAAGTGCATGGTGAACACATTCAGGGCCACTTACCGGTCTTCTGCGGGCCTATGATGAGCAGCTTAGGGAAGCGGTCGCATGTTTTCTCTTTAGACCAAATGTCTTTGTGTCTTTTGTCCTCGCAGGGGTCCTGTTGGAGAGACACAGACAGCTTTCTAAAGCAGCACTGGAACTACTAGATGAAACATCTAGATGAAATCTCACAAAACATCACAACACCGAGGTACAAACCAGCGTGGAGCATTACTCAGGCACAAACAGGCACATTTACCATCGCAAAATGCTGCCATTTAAATCTTTCGAAAGTGCATATCTGGCAACCGAGAGCCTATCATTAAACTTCAATAAACCACAGAGCTGGCCTGTGGCGATATTGCTGTTAACCAGACCAGCTTATTATATTAGCCTGAATAAAACCAACCCCATGGGCGGGGGTGTAGCTGGGGTGGGCTAGTCTGTGAAATCAAAATAAAGCAAGCGTCTTACGCCTTCAGACACGTTCACCATCATCTAACCAGGCCGTTCTATATAAACACAAGATTGGCCTTAACATGCTTTCACATTCCACTGAACACAGCATTATGGGATTAAAGAATCAGAAAAGAAGAAGAGGAGAACGCAGTCGGGGACGGCGGGGCGAAGCGGCCTTGGAGTCAGGGGCTCTGGCCAGTGGACAGGCCAGTGTCCTGTAATGAACTACACATCTCTCCGCTGCTCAAGTGGATACATCTGGACAGAGGCGTGCGAGATGAAGCGCTCACGCTCAAGGGGCAACAGGTCAAGCTGCCTCAGTACGCACCGCCACCTCAGACCACGCGTGGCCTGGCGCGTCTGGTCTTTCCAGGCACATAAACGCACGGCTGGGCTAGTAGCGGTTTTTACAAAAACGGAGCGACATAGAAGTCGTGCGGGAAAAGCCGGCGCAGAGCGACAGCCGTTACTCCGAGTCTGCGAGATCTCCGCAGCACCGGAGCGCTGACTGAAAAGATGGGACCTCAGCCTTGACAGGAAACAAGAGGGATTAAAGGGAGATTTAAGGGCTCCGAGTCACCGTCTCTCCCTTTTTATCAGGGTGAAAGGAAACACGAGGAGTTGGGCCGAGGGAGTGGGGGAGTGAGAGGGGAGTGGGAGGAGCGTGAGGAGGAGCTCGTGTGCAAGCGAGGGAGAAAGACAGAAAGAGATATGACTGGGGTTGTAATAATTCTGTTGGCAGTGTGAGTCAGCGCGGAAGATACGATTTCAGAAATAGCGTTCTCAGGTTCGCTGGCAAGCGACACGGAAAGCCATTTTCGCTCGGCGCTCATCAGAGTAAATGTTCATGTCACAGAGTCCGTCATCAGCAAAGCTCCAGTGAGCAGTGCTACACGGTGACCCCCCCCCCTCCCCTCCCCTCCCCTGCTGGGGTCGAGGCCTTTGAAAAGCAGTTTTGAACTTGTATCTCCATTGGTCTCTTACTGCCTCCTTCTGTCAGAGCTCCTGCCCCTGCTCCATGCGCCTGCCCCTGTAGAGAGCTGCAAGTGCCCCTACCTGCCAGATGGGGTCCCTCTCCTCAGGGAAGATCTGAAAGTACTTCTGAGCAAGCTGGACAGGGGGCAACGTCTGCAGCTTCAGGTTGGTCCACGTCTGCACGAACTTCACCAGGTTCTTGAACGTGTACAGGCCCAGGCGGTCGTTGCCGTAGTTGGACAGGTGGGTCATGAAGATGCTGATCTGAGGACAGAGGTCGGAGGTCAGAGGCGGAGTCAAACACCGATCCCGAGAACAAAAGGTGTCGTGGAGGTGGGCCCACGGCGTACGGGGTTGAGGAGCACGGTGAGGAACAGCTCTCCTCCGCTGATGAGTTTGTCCAGCTCTTTGGGGCTCCCAGGGTACTCGTTATAGAATATGGTGTGTGTGAAGAGGCCACAGGTCTGTCTGGGCAGCACCTGAGGAGAAGACATGCTTACACTATAACTCACATCTCCACCAGGGTGGGAAAAGCACACAAAACACAAACGTCTCAGAAACGTGGGCCGACTCATTCCACTTCAAGGGCCCCGGGGCAGTAGAAAAGACCCACGAGCGGAGCGCAGCCGTAACCCGAGACCAGAAGAAGCTCGTTCGCTTCTGCGCCCTAAATTCACCATGACAAATTAAGAGTGGAAAAACTTATTTGGTCGGCCACAATATGCAATAGCGTTTAAGCACTGCGCTGGCCCAGACTGGAAAAGGAGTGGAAACCGAGTGAGCTCAGCCCAGAAAAATGTTGCTCAAACACAGTATAGGAAACTGAAAGCGCTCGGTCAGAGATAACCTACACAGGCTGGAGTCAGGCTGCAGGACAGAGTGCAGGGAGACCAATTATACCTCCTACTCACTTGTGCAAATAGGGTTTATTTAACAATTAGTCTGGGCTTTTCCGTGGACCGGGGAGGGCTAACTGCACAGCTCTTTTCTCAGCTGTTTTTTGCTTTCTGCCTCCTCATGGACACAATGCTTCACCGAGTGGGAAACCCAGTTGGGAACAAACGAATGCCGATCATCTGGCTCTCTGCCTTCACTACGGCACGAGAAAAAAAAAAAAAAAAAAAAAACAGCAGGAAGAGAGACCTCAGGGGGAAAATCAAACGTTTGCACCCAAGACAAGGCAGCCCAGTTCCCTGTGGATATTTCACACCGGAACGTTGAGGTCCGAATTAACATCGCAGTGCCGTCAGACTCAAACCAACAGTCTATATAAAAAGCAGAGGAAGGGGGGGGGGGGGGGGCGGGGTTAAATAACAGAACTTCCATATAGCATTAGCCATTAGCCGCAACGTGGCAGCATCAGCACTTTTCAAGCCACCGTCTGGAAAGACATGAAGACCTCAGAATTATTTCTGTATAACAGAATAACAGAGAATAAGAGAGAAGATTCCAGCTCTGATGGAACAACACAGACGCCAAGTCGAGGCCACTGTGCTAATTGTCCAGCGTTATAGCAGACCGCTTGCTGCGTGGCATTTGAATTGCAGATTAGTTAGGATAACCTTTCGGAAAATGTTCTAGGGAGAAACTTCACTTTGCTTGCTAAAGGTTCAAGTCAGTGTTCTAACTCTCCGTCTGTCTCTCTTTTTTGCTTTAATCCCTGGATGCCATTTAACTGCTGCTGCCTGCCAGTGAGTAAACACACACACACACACACACACACAGACACACAGACACACACAAAAATGACACAAATACGCACGCACGCGCACACACAGATTGCTTCGTCATGACTCTTGGCTCCTGTTATAGTCTGCATCTTGTCCCCGGAGCAAAGCAAAAATGGTAAAACAAACCGAAAATGAAAACTTTGCGCCTTTATAAATGCTTCGCCCGTAATCTCCTCGTGGGCTTCCAACATCAAACAGTGAAAGCAATAGCCACGGGTTTGTATCTAGATTTGCCGGAGCCAGATAAAAAGAGTTCAGTGCAGAGGCTCGTCAAAAATAAAGAACTGTAGCACATTCAGCAGCAGGAGCTAGAGACAGCATGGGAGAGCACGGCCAGATCCACACGATTACAGAAACGTTCATTTTGATGGGGCTAACCTGGTGTTCATGGCACCCGTCTGTATACAGGAAGAATGCAGTCACCTTACCAGATGACATCACGCCACCTGCTGATACTGTGCGGCATGCAACGACTGTATTTATACATCGGCATACATTGGCTGCTGTACAACTAAGTGTGTGTGCATGTTCACACATTCTCACACACACACACACACACACACTTCCACGCGCGTTCTCACACTGATGCCGCTGTGGAGGAAGCCTCGGCGGAAGCGTGCGGGTTTGAGGTGGGGGTACTCCTCCGTGCTGGTCACCCTGATGCTCCACACCTTCTTCCAGGCCTCGTAAAGCTGCATGTGGATGGGGTAGACGCCAGAGTGGTGCGGAGCCACCGCGTAACCCATGTTGGTGGGGATACCGTGCTCCTGGGAGGAGAGGGCAAAGGTCGCGCCAGGGGTTAAGAGGTTAGACTTGCATCGAGTCGCTGACATCACTGGCTGGAATGGGTGGGAGGTGATGTTGGCCCGCCAGTATTATACATAATAGTTCCATACCTAAAATCCCTGGGCCCTAAAAACCCCTCCAGAAAACCCAACACACCACAGACATTTCAGTCATCCGCTTGAAACCCTGTACATTTCAGCCTATTTGAAATTAGTCACTGGCAAGCACGAAAATGACTAAAAAGTTTGAGTTTCCATTTAAGAAACAACTGGAATCCTACTGCAGTTGGCATTCCGTTTGTTAAAAAAAAAAAAAAGTTGCTTTGTTTTCAAAGTTACCAATCTAACATCTAACAACAGGGTCACGATACTCATTTGTAAACATCAGTAAAACTGGTCTACAATAAAGCCCACCGAACATGAAAATCCTTTCTGGAACGAACAGTAGGCATTCATTTGATCTGAGCACATCAAAGAGGGCGTGAAACACGTGTGAGAAACACTCTGGCAGCGGCGTCCTCACCTCCGCAAACCTGCGGTTCATCAGCATCTGCTCAGCCAGCACAGACTGGTTGTGGAAGAGATGGGGCTGCATGTGACTCCACATGTGCGGGAACCACCAGAACTCTTTACTGTAAGACAGGAGCAGGTCGTCCCCCAGATCCTCCTCGTCAGTGCCTGAGGACACGCACGCACGCACCCACGCAGCCAAACACATGCACACGCAGACAGAGCCCAGACAGCCGAACACATGCACGCACACACACCCACGCACGCACACACAATGTTTCATTGTTACGGGATAAAGAGTATTCGCTTCATCATGCACGGTTACAGATTCTGGACACCAACACTAGACACACATGTTTCTCACCAGCATGGAAGAACTTCCCGGAGAAGCCCAGGTTGAAGGTGAAGTTCGGGACATGAGCACGGAGCTCGTTCTGCGTCTCCAGCAGGGCCTTAACAATGGATAAGACAGACCTTACACACTAGCGCACGCAGGCCCTGAAGACAACAGCACGCTGGCAAAACCGCACACATGACTAACGTGTAGCTGGAAGCTAGCCTCCCGCCGGGGGGGGGGGGGGGGTGGGGGTGAGACATCGCTTCACATATGCCTCCCATCTGATTGTTTACTGGGCTTGTTTCTTTGACTGCCTCCCCCTCTGGAGTGACTCAATCAAAAAGCCAGATTCATATTTAACACAGAGGAGGCCAGCAGACAGACAGGAAGGCTTTGATTACGCCGGCTCCTCCCCCCCCCCCCACCCAAACGGTTGCAGCAGACCGCTCGGAGGCAGGGAGCGGGTACCGGCGGGGACGTGGGTGGGGTGGGGTGGTGATGAGGGGGGGGAACAACACAAAAGCTGTGAATGTTTGAAATATTCATGCCTGCAGCTACTTTTTTGGATGCCCTTTGAGTCATGAAGAGAGGGAAGAGGGGAGAGAGCACAATGGAGAGGGGTGCGGAGATGAAGTGGGAAGAGCAGAGGTCTGAGCAGTAGTGACAAAGAGCCGTCACAGAGGTCAGGGCAGGACCGGCCCAATCAGGCGGCCCTCAGTCCGCAGCCCCTCACGGCCGTCTCGGCCTTTTCACGTCGCGTGAATATTTCTTTCTGTACATTTGTATGTTATCTTATCCCCCCCAGTGTGTCTCTGTTTCAGTATGCACGGCGATCAGAGCCGGAGGAGCAGTGGAGGGGGCGGGAGGAAGAGAGAGAGACAGAGAAAGAGAGAGAGAGAGAGAGACAGAGAGATAGTGGTAAGGAGTGAGAACAAAGGTGGAGAGGGAGAGCACGAGACAGGCTGAGGGAGGAAGAACGGAGAGAACACAAAAGAGAGGAGAGAAAGAAAATGAGCTGCTCACGCATCGACGTGCCCAGACGCGCACGCACGTGCGCACACACACACGCACACACACGCACACACGGAAAGTGACATGCAGGCAAGCTGTCAAGGACATCTTCGTTTCTTGGGGCTACGGCTCCGTGATGTCATATGGTTTTCACACTAGTGTGTGAGCGGCTGGCAGGCTGGCAGGGCGGCTGTGTCTCTCCCCGTTGGCTAAAGGCGCACGCGGAGCGGCCGGCCGCGCAAGTCACACACACCCACTCCCGCGCACCGTCCACTAGTCCCGCCTCCGCAACCATTTTGGCAAACACCTCCCTAACAAATAACTTCCCCCTTGCAGAATTTTTATTTCATTTTAAAAATACAATATATTGAGCTTTTCCTCCCAGCTTATAAAAGCAGTTTGCTATAGCTCCTGTCAAGCAGACACCAAAATCCATAATGTATTGATTAGGCTGTTAGAGGGGTGATTCTTCAGGCTCCCTGGGCTTTAACTCTATTCCAATTCAGGGTGCAATGATGCAAATACAAAACCTGGTGTTTCTGTTACTGAAAGTACTGAACCATTATCATGTGTTCTATTTATCCCTTACGTCCAAAGTACTGAACCATTATCATGTGTTCTATTTATCCCTTACGTCCAAAGTACTGAACCATTACCATGCGTTCTATTTATCCCTTACGTCCAAAGTACTGAACCATTATCATGTGTTCTATTTATCCCTTACGTCCAAAGTACTGAACCATTATCATGTGTTCTATTTATCCCTTATCCCTTACGTCCAAAGTACTGAACCATTATCATGTGTTCTATTTATCCCTTACGTCCAAAGTACTGAACCATTATCATGCGTTCTATTTATCCCTTACGTCCAAAGTACTGAACCATTATCATGCGTTCTATTTATCCCTTACGTCCAAAGTACTGAACCATTATCATGTGTTCTATTTATCTCCTACTTCACAATGTCCTGTTTTTGTTCTTTTATCTGAAATGTTTTGTGCTGTGCATATTTTCAGTAACAGGGACCCAGGAGGTCACAGATGCGGAACGCCTGTGTTCGCCTCCCTAAGACGCTGGAAGGTCTGGGCTGGCCGTGTGGAAACAGCAGCTGAGGAGTGAGAGTGAGTGAAGAGTGGAAAAAATGTTTTGCCAATTTCCCAACCAACGAGGATTCTGATGTTCAGTATAAATAAATACATTTGCATAAAAAGGGGGAGAGGGGGGTTAAAAAAAGGTTATTAGCCAGTTCAAATATTTTGGAATCACAACCCATGCACATAAGCCAAGCTGAAAGCGGGTTGAAGAAGTTCAAGAAGATTTATTCATAAATTCGTTTAAAAGTCAGAGATGGGGCTTTTATTATGGTAGTATTTTTATTTAACTCTAAAGAGTAGTAAAAAAAAAAATGGCAGAGCATGGGATGACAGTTTGGCCTACAGCAGCATTTGCTGCATCACCTACGTCAGTAGACAGACGTACCGTGGCAAAACTACTGTGCCTACTTAAACCACATGCTTACATGTTCACACACTGACCTCAGCTCCACGGACATGCGGGAGTCGAACATGTGGATGTGTTGGGAGCGGGAGGGGCCGGTGAACCACGGCAGCTCCTACCTACCTTCACATCGGACACTTTCATCCTCGTGCCCTCCTTGCCCACGAAGATGTCGTCGATGTCCACCAGGACGTAGCGATCCAGCGCCAGTGCCAGCCGCTTGCCAGTCAGGAAGCTCACGGCGTCCACCAGAACCAACTTGTGCAGCCAAAAATTGAGATTGTTCCCAAAGAGCACCCTCTGGATGCCATCGTGGAGGCCCAGGTCCTGGACCACAGCGGCGTGCAAGGGCCCCGGGGACGTCCCCGTCCCCGCCTCGGCCGTCCGGCCCCGGGCCAGCAGCACGGGCTCGTAAGTGGAGTGGTTGGACTGGAAGACGGTCCAGTCGTCCCCGGGCAGGGGCCCACGCTCCACCTCGCGCGCCTTGGTGATGAGCAGCAGCGGCGACTTGGGGTTGACGCTGCAGTCTCTTAGGCCCACGTTGGAGTGCAGGAAGAGCGGGAAGCCCTTCAGCTGGGCGCTCTGCAGACTGTTCTCATTGGCCTTTGGGAGACATGGGGGGGGGGGGGGTCAAGGGTCAGCTTTTGTTTAGCGAATGCGAGAGCTCCTTCTCAGAGATTAAATTCATTGGAATATCTACAGCTGAAGGGGCTCGTGTCTTTGGCATGAACTTGTATTCGGTTCCCTTTCTAGCTGGCAGACCGTGCTGGGATCAGACGGTGATGAACTGCACTCGGGGTACAGTACACAAAGTAAGCCACGGCTTGCGTGGAGCACTTTCTGGATCCTACTAAAACTGCCGTAACCATTATTGCATTGTCAGTAGACCTAAAACAGATGGATTACTCACACCTTTTCTCACCAGTGTGTGGCAAATGGGGGACTTGAAACTGGAATTACATTCAGTGCCTTCTAGGTCCGATATGTGAACCCGTGGAACCATGTTCCCTTGTTAAAACATCTCAAGAGTTGTGACAAAAACAACAGAACTTGAAACTCTAGCCATTTGGAATGAAAACCTGATGAGATCATCTTCTGAACTCTATTTTATGAATTCTCTCCAGCCAAACATCTGGTGAGCAGTCTTACAGGCTGCAGTGACAAGTCCCTGTAAAAGCTTGCCTGAAATTTCAAAAATGGGGAAGAGCAGAATAATACGCCTCATCATTACTAATTTCCTCAGCTTGTTCTAAGAATTGTAATGCAATTGAATGTAATCAAAGCTGCATACTCCCATCTGTATCACTGCATGGCAAATCAAGCCTTGAAGGATTTTCAATGTTAATGCGACCCAGTTTCTGTGGTGGACAGGGCGGGGAGCGTTATTAGATTTAAAGCAGTGTTTCAGGTTTTCACAGACCTTTCAGTACTATGAGAATCTTAAGCTTCTATCCCTCAAAAGAAACCAAACAGCTACTTTGCACATACTTGGGTCTGTAGTTGGAAATGATCTCATTTCACAGTTCTGAAAATACTGACTGAAAAGAACAACGGTGCCTGGGAACTACACATGCCGTGCTGCTTAATCAACAGCCTTGGCCTCCCCCCGCCCTCTCGCCGCGCCTCGCGAGGCCGCCCAGCCCGACGCCGGTTCCGTCCGGCCGCTTCAGATCCCCTGCACCATTCGGCCTTGCACGTCACGGAGCAATCCATGCGAAAACGTCCGATAATTGGCCCGAAGGCCACAAAAGAGCGAGCAAACGTAGGAGGACGTCGGGAAGGCTGGGCTTAAACGCAGCCTCGGGGGGATTACGCCGACCCAAGTGTTGGCTAAAAGTAGAGGGGCTGCAGATACGGGATTACGAGGGAGGTCTAATGGGATGGCGAAGAGGGGCTTAAATGAGTTGAAGCAGACGCGTGTAATTACAAGCCGAACGGCTCACGCCCTCGAAGCAACACGTGGTTGCATTCAGGGTGCTGCGCTCCAGGGGCTGGGGGTGCCGCTGACAGGTGCAAGTCCGGGCTTGGCGAGGAAAACATTTCGGTCCTACATTACCGGAGTGAGAGACTGGGAGCAGCAGCCACCGTCTCTCTGGTGCAAACCTGGCTGGCTATTCTGAGCCGCGCACCTCCAGGCTGTGGGAATCAAGACGCGCCCGGAGCTCTCGCCGTTTTGCGTACGGCCTAGAGGAGAGCGCGAAGAGCCAACATCCACGGCGAGGAAAGACCGTGACAGCCAATCGCGCATCCGGCGAGGAGATGACTGGAAACGGTTCCTCAGCTATGAGCTATATTGAGCTTCAAAAAGGCACATGAAGAAAATGTAGAGGCCGCATTCTTTGAGGTTTCATTTGGATGCTTTTGCATTCTCTCCCTCCTGCTCTGTGTGAAGGATGCCTTCAGAGAGCCGGTCCCGGGATTAACCTTAGCGATTAGCATGTGCCACCACTCCATATAATGGAGTGCAGATAAGCAGGCCGGAGCTCTCACAGTCAGACAGCGGCAGCAGGGCACAGCGAGACCAGCGGCTGTCACTGCTAATATGTGGAGGCAGAGACACTTGCACGAAACATCCTTTCACTGACAGGCTGTAAAATGTGGAATGAGTGGGCCAAAACAAAACCAGCACATATCCGTCACATCACTGCTGCAGTTTGGAATAATGCGTGATCGCGAGCTTCGTTTCAGACCCCGCGAGTTAGATGTCAATTTCGTAATGATTCAGTGATTGTTTTTTTTTCTGAAACACTTTTGGAAATCGTGGTATTTGTAAATTGCATGTGACTTGAGGGTCTCACCTTGAAAAAGCCAATGATTCCCACTCCGTACTCCACACAGTACTTGTCGAGCAGCTCCCTGTTCCAGGCATCTAGGTTGACATACTTGAGAATGTTCTCGTAGATGACCAGAGTGAAGCGACCCCGGTTCTTGTCCGTGAGCGTGGGCATGTCGCCCTTGCCTGGAGCGATCTCAGTCTGGTAGCGGAAGCGTCCCGATTCCAGGATGGCCACGATATCCTGGCCCAGCTGAGAGTACAGGCTCTCCACAAACACCAGCACCACGGGGTCTGTGCGAGACGTGTCCGCCGGCCGGGCTGTCCGGGGCGGGAGCACCCTGGCCGATGGCGGAGAAGGCGTGGCTTGTGGGTCTTCCCAGTCGGAGGTGCCCATCTCTTCCGCGCCCTCTGACCCCACGACCGCCGCCGGCTCCAGTTCCCGCTTGACGCCGTACAGGAAGTAGGCGGAGACGAGCACGCTGACCATGCAGAAGAGGAAAAGCAACAGCAGGCTGGTCTGCAGCGTGAGCTGCCGGTAAAGCCGTCTCACGCGCCCGCACGCCAGCATCGTCGCCCCTGCGCCCGCTCACGTGAGCCCACGCGGCCGTCCTCTGCTCACTGACAACTCGCAA
Organism: Brachyhypopomus occidentalis; assembly: GCA_020368025.1. Classification (NCBI taxonomy): domain Eukaryota; kingdom Metazoa; phylum Chordata; class Actinopteri; order Gymnotiformes; family Hypopomidae; genus Brachyhypopomus; species Brachyhypopomus occidentalis. Next base: position 719,643 of record JAGXOD010000030.1, on the reverse strand, counting down.
AGTCCAACGTAAGATACAGACGGCGCGACGGGGAAAACTGGTGGGTGACGTCCTCCTTAGCACGCGCCGTTATGTCACCATGGCAGAGGGCGGTAGGAGCGGCGTGGGCAGGGGACGGCATGGGCGGGGGTGGGCTCCCTCTCACCTTCACACACGTGCGCCGCCCGCCCTGGTGCACCAGCGGCCCCCTGCCCCACCCCACAGCGCCCCTCCCACTCTGCCCTCTCTAAGTCCTTATCTTTGGGGCCAGCCTGGAAAAGACGGCGGCCTGGAGGCTGGGCGCGGCAGACTCGTGAAGGGCAAACAGCTCGTGCTGGGACAAACTCTCCAGACAGGTCATGCCCAGAGTGATTCAGCCAAAGTTGTCTTGTGCTCTAGGGAGGAAACAAACAACAGAGCAAAAGCGTTAAAAGCAGACACAGAGCGGTGACCAATCCAATTATTCGCATATTGTACGAATTTGCATATGCATCTGAATTTTGTTACATTTGCACAAGTGTGATGTTCATCTGCACTGTTAGGACGCCCTCTACACTGCTATGCAGTGAACTCTGGGATTTTTTTTTTTTGTTTCCTTTCCGTTAGACAGCTACTGAAGACCAAACTCGCGGCACCACTGGAGTGATGATGCCGTGAGAATGCTGTAGACTAAATGCCAGCAGGATCTAGGGAAGAACTTACAAAGGCGATGCATGGATTACAGGATAATGGCAGAGGCTTGCATTGATTAGCTGGAGCTTTAAAAGTGATCCCCGTTCTCCTCCGTGCACTTCAAAGTGGCACAGTCATTCCATCTTTTCATCTCAAATGGAGCGTTCGGTACAAAGTGTGGCTCAGGTGAGTGACTCGAGGATTTTGACTGGTGCTGACCAAAGGAATGAACTTGGCAGAACCGAGAGATCTCTGTAAGGTCACGGACCGCGTCTCGGGGCAAGAGGGGAGACGCTTGGGATCGCTCGGCCATGAGAAGGGAGGTGCAGAAAGGGGATTTGTCGTTATCGTGTGCCGGACCACTGGAAATGCTTTCATCAAAGTCAATTTTGACAACTCCGCAAACGTTCGGGGTTGATTAATGCCGTTCTTCAGGTCCAAACGCAAAGCCACGAGCAAACGCTCCTGCGCTCCTTCACCGACTCGGAATCCCTTGATGTCTACAGTCATTTGAACTTTTTGTCTGACTCAATAAAAGGTCTTTTCAGGCATGCGCTCGCAGGGCTAGAGAGCGGGGCCGCGGGGCGTTTGAGTACGGGGGAGGGGTCCACAATGGCACGGAGGCCCGCCGAGGCTGACGCGAAGCGACAAGACACGGCGTGTCCGAGGTGGAGCACGGGTCCCTTTTCTAAAGGCATCAGAGATCCACGTAATGTGTATGGGTTATTTGAAAAGCGAGAGTGCAGCAAAGGAAACAAAGCATTTCAGGTACAGAGAGAAAAGGCGCATGAATACCAGGAGCAAAGGCAACAACACAAAAAGTACCCCCCCCTCCCCCCCTCCCCACGACAAAAAAGATGACGAAGCTAAGAGTATTAGAGAAAGGCGTTTCAGCACTTCAAAAGGAAGCTGAGACTATAGCCAACCCCCCACAACACCTCCCACCCCCACCCAAACTTACAACCCTGAGACGCAGCTGTTGGTGTTGTCAGCTCGCCTGATCCAATACCCCCATCAGGAATGTGAGAGGCGGACCCCGGCCGGAGCGCCGCTGGGAGGGGGTTGCTCGGGATTTCCAACGCAAAACAAAAGCGGTGCTGAATTCCACTAGGGCTAGTCCAGATGACACCCGCCACTCGAGGACGAGGTCTCCCCCCCAACCCGACCCGCCCCGCCCCAGGACTTAAGCTCGAACCACAATACCCGTCACCGGAGCCTCATTGTGCCATTGTGCCAGAGGAGCGGGGAATGGCAGCCCTGGTGTGGTCCGAGGTCGGATTACGGCTGCGGAGCTTTCCCCATTCACAGCCCGGGCCTCTGATACGCGCCGCGCGGCCCAGGGCGTCGCCGCGGAGACGCCCCGTTGTGTTGAGTGCTCTCATAACGGTACGATTCGGATGACATGAGGCATTCATCACGCGCAACAGAAGGGACAGGCTAAACCCAATAAAAATGTGAGGACATGAAACACGCCGCATGGTTCCACTTAAAGAGGGATCTGCTGGGGTTTCCAGCCGGCGGGACGCGCAAAGGATTTACACGCCGCATTTCACCGTGGAATAAATTTGTTTTCAGGGTCGGGAGTGGGGATGGACCAAATACGGAGCTGAGGTTATTCAAGGCAGCCGGTTCCAGAACTGCCCGCGCTCCAGAACCCTCCACGCACCAGAACCCTCCACGCACCAGAACCGCCCGCGCTCCAGAACCGCCCGCATAATCAAACACGCAACGCCCAAGCATGTTTGTTGAGATCAGAGTTGCACATAAATAAAGCAATTTCAACCATTTGAGGAAATAACAAGGAATTACTTAGGAATTCAGCTTTCTGTTCGTCAAGAGTATTGCTGGGTATAAAGTAAGCAAGGAAAAGTAAATAAATAGCAGAATGCTACTTTGTACAAATAAGAATAGAAAAATGTTGAAACAGCGTTGAGAGGAGGAAAAACAGAGACCTTGACATTTACAGCACTGTCCCCACTGTCCCCATCTCTCGTGCTAGCAGGTTCTTCGTGTCCTACATCTTTATTCCCCATTTCCCCCCCCCACAGTAGCTCTCTCAAACACACACACATGGTGCCTAAGAAATACAAAACCAATTTTCTGATGCCAGAATAGCTTTAATACACCACATCTCAAGGGCACAGCATACTATAGCATACCTTCATTTTCCACAGCTAAAACTGTATAGTGCTACCACGTTTCGAATCCAATAGGGTGTAATCTTAAATCACAGGCCGTCGTAAAGCCAGAATATGTTGTTCTTTCATAAACACCAATTTTTGCAGCATTCAGAACTGACTTAATTGCAAAAGTTCTGACTTTTCAATTGCACAATCTTAACCCTGTTAAATGTACATCTGCTTAAAACCATTTCTACATTTGTTTATTTTCAGCCACTAGTTCTTAATTCTATGTATGACTCCATACATCTGAATACTAATGTAGCCGTTATGCACATTGGTAATCAACAGGGCACCAATGAAAATGACCAGAGTCAAATGGAGCACATCAAATATCCCGCTGCCCTTTAATATCTTGATGCCCTTTTGACACGGGAATGAGTTACCTCAGACAAAATGGCTACAGGGCAGACTACGAAACCCTTATCAGAAACTGCAGAAAATTGTTACTATCCATAACCATCTATAACACTGGCAATTGTGCATCCGTCTTTGTTCCTGTTCAAGTTCACATGGGGTACTATGAAATCCCCCTCCCAAATTCCAAGGCAGAGGTTTTTCCACCAAAAAAAAAAAAAAAAAAAAAAAAGGATCAAACTGCAACACATACTACCATCAAACGCAACCTCACTGGCCACAACGAACCTCCAACACAGTGGATTTCCCAGAAAGACCAAAGATCATCAGGGGCCTCGGGAGCAGGAGAAGCGGCTTCGGCTGGGCAAGCAGAACGAGTGCTGGAGCAGTTACAGTAGGCAGGGGAGGGGCTGGGTCCACACATGAAGGTTCAGGCTCTTCAAAGCGTTCCTCCCTCTCCCTTCATGTCTGCTCAGCCCACTTCCTTTCCTGGTTCTTCTCAAAGCCGGAGCGCCGCAGCAGACCGGCCTGGCGGGACGAAGAGCCCGCAAACGAGAGCAGGATCACGCCTGAGCGATTCGGTACACCGCCCTACGTGCAAGTGTAACGGGCGGGCGGGCGGGGGGGGGCACCCGGGATGCTCCGCCACGCTAGACGCATTTCTCATGCCCGTGGGCACGGCGCCAGGTCACGTTTGCAGTCACGACGCGCGGCTGGGGAGAGACGGCAGCCCAGCCCGGAGTCTGCGGGTGGATGCTGACACAGATCCTCGTCGTGACGACTGCAGCCCAATTCAAACGTGACCCAAAAATAAACAAACAAACCTGACCAGTGCTGCTTATGCCGGCTCTGCTTGGCTAGAGATTGGGGTCAATGTAATTAGGCCGCAGGTTATAATGATCGGGGTCAGAGAGACGCCAGGTGTGGATTACAGACTGACTTAGACTGGACTGGATTTGAGCAGGTGTTTCAGGTGAGCCTAGAAACACCATGTTTGTGCATGTACAGCTTTGCACCAGTGACTGATGTCAGTTCCTTAGGAAGAACATTTTTGAATTTTGAATTCATTTTTGTTCCCAGATATTTATCAAAAAAGTGAACAATGTTGATATACAATACTACCAATAAATTAGCATAATCAAGTTTTGCAACTGAGGAATATTTAAATTATTCTCAATATGCTTAAACCGAAGCAAAGAGCTTCAGTACATTTTAAATATATCAGTAAATTTTAACCCAGAGAAAGGTTATTTTAATAAGTGGGCAACAGATGTTTCAAATACCAAAAATCAGAGCTCTTCATCTTTTAAAACTGAAAGACCATTATATATGAATGTTAACCATACATGTTAAATATGTATAATGTGTAAAGGCTTTATATATACTATAAACACTGTTAAATTCACATACTGGTGAGATATCAAGCTATCCCTATTTGTGTAAGGGCACTTCAAAGGACTGAAATATCACGGGAACCTCTTTTATGATTTCTCTTTGTTAGATGGCTATTGACCAAAGTATTCAGATTTTGACATTTCCTCAATAATGGACGTGTTTACTCATTTCACATCTAAAAATAGTATTAATAGGTTGGATAATGCATTAGTTACGGTGGTTTCATTCTCATTCCCTACACGCCCTCATATGCCCACTTAATGTCTTCTCCTATTAGAAGTTCATGAAACTTCACAGTGCAGATTGCATTTGGAGTGTATTTTTGTCTGCTCTTTAAGGTCAATCTAAATAGGTCTGTGGTGGACCTTAAGTTCCCTTATGGTGAAGTGCCCTTCTCTTAGACAATATGGTTGCAAACATGTAAAATAAGAGACCTGACATTCACAGATGAATGAAGAATAAGAAAAAACCCCAGCTCAGCAGAGATAAATATTTCCTTGTGAGAGCAGGAAACGGATGAACACGGATCCTTCCTAAACTCATCACGGAATTACGAAAAATAACTCTAATAAACGTATTCTAAGATTCAAAGACAGACTAACAGACAATGAAAGGGGGTAATAAATTATCCTACAAAATACAGTCCATTCAGGAGATTGTTTGAAAGGATAATCAGCCTTCAGGAAGCCTTCAGATGCTGAACAAGCAGAAAATATTAGACACCGAAGGGTCTAGACACTGGATAATCTGAAGAAGGTCAGCAAAGCATAATCCCCAATGCCTAATCCCTAATACTGTTTATCTAGGTTGGACAAAACATGCAAATGAATACTGGATGGATGCATAAATCTGACCCGAGACTGCGAATGGCAGGAGAGATCCTGACCCAGGGCTTCAGAGCAGTGAACAAAAATGGACATCTTAACAACCGTCAGATTTCCATGCAGATGTCCTGATATTGGCATGGCAGGACGTGAACTTGTGACATGCTGCTCGATAAAGTCTAAACTTTTCTGGGACTGGATACTGAAGAACGAACGAAGTTCAGACATCGGCTGCGGATCATTCAAACCGACAGCCGAAAAAAAACACGAGATCAGAAGCTCCTGCCATGCCGTAGTGAGTAATGACGCAGGCCTTGGGAGCCGGAGGAGGAAATCAATCTCCTCTGGCAGCCCTAAAGGCTCTCCAGCGTCCGGCTGTGTGAGGCTCTGCCTCTCGCCTGCCCGGATGCTTCCTGGCTTCGGTCCTGGTGCTCGTCTTCGCCATCGCTGGCCACTCCCGCCAGCATTTCTCACCGGATGAGTGGCACCGGTAAACAGTCGAGCCGGGTCTGCGCGGGGCGCCGCCGTCGCCGCGGTGACGCCGCGTTGCCCGTGCCAAACCCGGGGACGGGCGGGCTTGGCAGGAAGCTGCCGGCACACGCCCCCCCACGCACAACATGGGCAGCGGCGCTCAGGCCGAGACGCGTTCCCGCACCACTTATCTAACGGCCGCTCCCGACGGGGGGTATAATCTCTTGCTTCAGTGGGACTGTGCTGAACCCGCCCCCACAATCTCTCCAGTTCCAGGCACTGCGGATTATAAAGGGTGGTGTGTGTGTGTGTGTGTGTGGGGGGGGTGGGGGGGTGGGGGTGTTGTGGTCCTACTTGTCTCCTGAAAATTCGACAGAGGGGAGATGGAGCATCTAACCGTTGCTTATTCCATGATCGTTGTGTGTGTTTTTTGGCTTCAGTCAATATCAAAGAGCATGTTGAGACCAACACCAGCCAGGAAGAAGCTGGGAATAAATAATTTGGCAGGTGTCGCCCAAATGAGTCTGTAATAAACCTACATTACTCCTATAACTGCACACAGCTTTGGTAAACAAACAAAATGAAGTGAGGGGAATCTAACAGGAGTGCACTGTGCGGTGGGGACGCTGCTAAGCCAGTCAGGACCACACAGGACCCTTGAATAAAAGAGCTGTCGTGATAGTCGTCCCTGCGAAACGCCTGCCATCGTCGGGCACTGGTGCACATGGAAACATGGAGCCTCGGGCGAAAGCCAACGGGGAGGCTCCGCCGCTCCAGAGTCTCCAGCGCAGAGGTCTAAGGCATGAGCGCTGTTCTAATGTCCGCCTAACACAGGCTCTCAGACGGGGGGGGAACAAACGTGAATCGATGAGCTGTAAATTGAAGTCTCCTCTCGCCGTGGCCCAGTTCTGCTTCAGGAGAGGCGCGGGGCCGAACTCGACCCAGACGCTTATGAAGTCACGCAGCCTTCGATTTCATTTCATGTTACGATCTATAAAACATTAACAACTCAATAAGGAGGAATAGTAGTATTTAACTAGCCCGCGGTGTTTATCGGGATAGTGGTACACGCTCGGTGTGCAGCAGGGGCTTCGCTAGCACCGAGCCTCTGTGTTTCCAGGGTGCGTCTCGCCCTGTTCCTCCAGAGTTAAGCATCATCTGGTCTCTCGCCATTAACGAGCTCCATACATGTGAAATTCCCAGAATGAAAGGACTCAGCTTATTCAAGGAAGCAATCTGTAGGAAAAGAAAAGCGCTTATGCAACTCCTCTTGTGACGAGCAAGAGTAGCAAGATGGGAACGGGGAAGGAAAGGGGAAAAAATGCCATACCACCACCACCACCACCACCAATACGCTGGAGATCGTCCTCGGTGGTAAACTATAGAAGATAATTGGCAACCACACGCATCTACCAGTAAATGGGAACAAGGGCTACTATTACACGCCAGGCCCAGATGCTTGGGTGCACCTACGTCCCTTTCCTCTTAATTAGGCTGCACGACACGGCGAGGGCTGAGGCTATTTTTAGCAGCTTAAACAACCCACCCAAAGAGCCTGAGAGGGTTGGGGGGAGGGAGGGGGATGTCACCTTTCTTTTAGAGGACGCTGGCACTCGCTTTGCGCCAACCGCGAGTGTCTGAACACGTGGAATGTACTACGGCCAGAACATGTCCCGCACGTTTCTGCTGGGTGATCCGTCGGCAAAAAAAAAAAAAATAAAAATAAAATAAAAAAAAAATAAACCTTCTAAAATCGGAAACCGCCAGCTGAACAGTGCGAGAGCAAATTAATCTCTGAAAAGCCAGGACCGATTTTACAGAAGAGGTATGATAAGCGATCAAATTAAAAAAAAAAAAAAAAAAAAAAAAAAAGTTCACAGTCTAGCCTGCTGAATCCAAATGCCCCATTTTACATGCATTTTATGCCCTCGCCGTAGTCCAGGGGTTATCGGCAAGGCCCGTGGAGTATTGGCCCGCGTCCTTCATGTGCTCCGCCCCTTCTGCTCAGCCCAGCGGGCTGCGTCTTCAAGGACGGGGCCGGCGCCGCTGAACCGAGACCGGAGCTGCGCAGGCACCACCAGCAAACTGCCACGCCGTAGCGAAGGCGGATGGAGCAGATTGTGTAATCCCGCCCTCCCACCCCAACACCCCCCCACCCAACACCCCCCACTCTCCCTCCAGCTCGAGCTGCATTGATCCGGGGGGGGAAAGCTGCACCAACTCCCCCCTTTGGTCAAAAACGGAGATGTGGCGAAGCGCTGGGGTTTCATTAGCCGTGATCAGATTAGGCCTAATATGATTGAGGCTAACAGGATCGCTGAGAACGCGACACATGGGCTGCTGTCCAGGCGCTGGATCCTAACAGGCTGCATTAAGATTTAAGGCTTAAGGCTTAAGAGACAAACGACGCCTGCTTACTTCTGCACGTTTGTTCGGCACTCAACTGATACTTTATTGCTAGTTTTTATAATAAGTAAGAGCCGTTCCTGAAAGACTGGGCCACGGGGTCTGCTGTGGCCCGCCACATAGCCCGGCGTCCTCCCACACGTCACGAAACAGCCTCGTTATGCAGACGCTGTTGGTTTCTGCTTTTTCCATCACGGCTGCACAAGCAGGCAGACGACACGCCATTTATTACAAGCACGGGAGGACTCTGCCACCACTCAGATTAGAAGCACAAGATTCCAGAGCATCCACACGAGTGTACCACAGGAAAACAGTTAGTAAGACTTTCCACTGATACAAAGAAAGCTTGAAAGGCATCCAGCATGACTGTAACTCGATGTATGTTTGAAATACACTTAAGGTGAGCGGTTACCTTCAAATAAATACATAAGGCAGGCAGCTGGAACATTTACTGTCTTGCTATGATGTTGAAAAAGTGTGTGAAACTTCATGGGGTTAGTTATCCCTCATCAAAGATTTTCTCACAGTAATACCAACATCTAGTGTACAACAGTTCTCAATTTAGTCTCATGATACTGACTTGTCTTTTTTGGTGCTGTTGTGTTTCAAACACACCAAAAATGTTTCTGCTCTCCACTAACATTTTGGTGTGTACCAATACTGGGAAATATCAGCTGTAAATAATAACCATACCTCCAAGTAAAAGGTCTCTTTGGGTATTAAAGGTCTAAAAGGTCTCTTTGTTTCATTTAACAGCCACACTCAAATTGGAAAAGTGAATCCAGATTTTGTAAATTATTGAGAGTTAATTAAACTGGACTGGAACCCTGAGCACTCCGATTCGAAAACACATCTATCAGGTTAATCTGGCAAGCAGAGGAGGCATGTCGAAAGGTTCTGCTCCTGGTAGGTCAGGCTACACTGCATGGTTCCTGCCTGGAATCGGTGGGAAGCTCTCGCCCGGCAACAGCAGAGTGCCGTGTGACAACCACTGCAGGTGGATTAGCATGCGACGCTAAAAGCGTGTTCGTGTCTTTAACCGGTGAGGCATGGTGACGGAGCTGTGGAAAAGCTCGCCTCTGTACGCAAGAGGAAGAGGAAGGAAGACGAAGAAGCAGCATACGGTTCTTACAAAGCAGCGCAACGCGCTCAAAGCGCTAGCAACGTTAATTCTCAGCTCTCGTATACCGGCACAAATTTAATGAGTAATGCCGTCTGCGACTAAAAAGCTTGGCTGCGAAAGAAAGGTCACGTGTGTAACTCACCGAGGTGGGCAAACCGCAAACATCAAATGACCTACGGTAAACTGTGCAGCCCCAATATCGCCTCACCATTAATCACTGCTAGCTGTAACCATCCACTATAATTTCCCTCAGACGCTGTCCTTGATTTGACAAGTTGAGCAGGAGGTCTTAGCTCCAGTTAAAGTCGTATAAATGTCCAATCTGCTTTAATTTGAGATGACACACATTAGAAGAGGAACGTGGAGCGCACAGCTCACGTGACCGGAGTCTTGGACTGAGCAACCGGTCCGGGGTGAGATGATGAAAACGCGGCCAGGTTTCACTGAATGGAGCCTGACGAGGGGGTGAGTGGGTGGGGGGGCTGGGATCTGAATCTTTCTGGCATATTCCGTGCCCCATGGCTTTTGGAACATGAGAAGCGGGGGATGGGAGAAGAAAGAAAAAAAAAACAGGTTGAAGGAGAAAAGAAAGAACGAGAGGAGGGGCAAGAAAAGTGAAAGAAAATCCAGGCACAATGCATCACACTGACGTGAGTGGTGGGGTGGGGGAGAAGAGTGAATATACTCTATTGGATTTCAGTGGAAACAAATAGGATTGGCCATCTCTGAGATTTATCACGATGACTACCAATTAGGTGGGGAGAGTAGTCCGAGTCATCGATCTCTAAGAGGGTCAAACCTTGTGGTGCACCTTAATTGACACACGCATGGTTGCAATATACTGCAACTGGAAAATAAACAAAGTAGAAGTGTATTAGGGCACAGCTGAGATTAGCTCGTGAGGAGAGGGGATGGGTAATTTTCCGTGCGCGCGCCCATGTGGTGGTGGGGCTATTTCATCTTTCAGCACTCCATAATTGCTATGGCCTTATTGCACTTTCCTGGAAACACTTTGTTTGCATGTCTGGGCTACAAAAGGACAAAGCTTAATAATCAGCAGATCCCAGGAGGTGCTTGAGAAAGTGAATCCAGACCACCTTTTTTAGCAACCTCTAATTAATTTTTCCTTATTTGTTCCCAGATTTGGTCATTACCAGTTACAAAAGCAGCAGGTCTGTCTTCTGTCACCCAGACCCTCTAACAGCCCCACCACTGCACCGAGCTAAGACATACGTCTTGTTAAGGGGCTGTAAAACAAGACTCGCCCAACTGGGATTCGAATTTCAGATACAGCATGTACCTTTGCATTACTACGCCAAACTGGACACACCCTGGGAATATTAATCACGTTTAACCTCGATACGTAATTGGGCGGGTGTGAATGACAGGAAACGTCACATTTACTCAGATGTACGCAGAAGGTTTTCCTGTTAGGCAGCTGCAAGCGCTGTAGTTTCAATGTGTTCATGGGGCCCCCTGAATAATCAGCGCTAAAGCAGATGACGGAGCAAACATTAGCACGTCAACCCGAGCTCTTCTGCTAATCCGTTTTCAAGAGGAAACGTTCTGCATCACTTTGAGGGCGAACCTCATGCAGCCTACAGCAGACCACTGCACCAGCAGGCTTTGATTAGCTTCCCCTTTAGCCGAGATGCAGACAGTGTGAAAGGAAGACTTGGAAACGGTACACTCCCTCATCTCAATCTTGCCTTGGAAAGATAAGATGCACCTCCTCTAAAAGCACATTAAGGGCAGGTAGGGTTAGATTGCGACACACAAGACTAAGCGCCTAACTAGTTCAGAGGTCATTTGCATGTGGCGTCTGAACTTGCTCGCGGTGAGACTCCACGCCCAGACGGCCCGGTCACCCGTGGCCCGGCCCGACACTCTGCCGAGCACCATCCCGGCCCGACTCCGCCGGCGCTGGCCAATGGCTGGGCTTCTGACGCCAAGTCCTGCCAGCTATGCCAGGTGGTCAAAGTCATGCGTGCATGCTGGACCACAAGGGAAGTGCTCTCGCTCTCCTTCTCCCTTTCGCGCGCGAGCGCTGGTGCAAAATAACGAGTGCTAATGAATGTGCGAGTGCTTCACTGCAATGAGCTGCACAGCTTGACAATTACAGGTAACATCAAAGGTATAGCACAGCTACTCCATTATGGTGCACCAGAAACTGCAGCCTGTCCTGAGAGGCGGTAGCATGTTACCAGACAGCAGACACCTTAAGGCTGTACCTTCACTTAAAGGCATATGTCATATTAGCCCCTCCCCCGTGACCAAAATGTAAACCCATTATAATGCTACTGGACTGCACCTATGGACTCACCTAAGGACTCACTCCAGTTTGTTTCGAAGAGTCGTGACTATGAAGACAAGAAGCAAACAGGCCAGGACCATGAGAAGCGCAGTGTTATTGTGACCATGGCACAACACGCCTTCATTAATCTGCCATTTCCTGTTTTCTCTTTGATTGAGAGGAGTGATATTTTTTGATGGACAGTGTTCAAAGGCCTAAGGCCTGGGGGCTGGTTTGGGGGGGTGCAAGGGGGTCGTCTGAGGGTATTGTCTGATCCGAAGTTGGCTTGCCTGGCGTCGTGGTGTGTGTGTGTGTGTGTGTGTTCTAGCGCGGAGCACCTTCACACGTCCACAGGATGCGGCGACTGACTTGCAGCTTCGTCTGCTCGCACCAAAGCCTCCCGTACGGCGTGCCCAGGGCAGACTGCTGCTTGATACAAGAGGCCGCAGGGCTTGAAATCAGAACTGAGAAACCCCCCACCCCTCCCAAAATACCGTTTACCATCATGTCATGATCAGCTAAGTTGGTTGTAATAAGCTTAACAGATCTAGCTGTCAAACGGCCAAGTCTAGCACCCACATTCGAGCTTTTTACAAACATGCTGATGTGCCAGGATTTTAGTTAGATTTAACTAAAGGTTAGCAGGAGGAACATTCAGGAAAAAAAAACCTCTCCCTGATGACAGTAATCAATTGGAGAAGCACAGCCTAACATTTGTCAGACAGGAAAGAAAGGCCGTCTTAGAGCCAGTCGGCTTGCCATTTCAAAAATGGCCTCATTAGAGATTATTCTGTGAAGATGTACCTTTACACCCCCCCCCCTTCCTACCCTCCTAACGCCTAGTCCATCTTGCTTTCCGAGAATAACTCCCTCCTGAGAGAGGAAGACTGGAACCATATTCACAAAACCCCATCACTGCCGCATGCACCTTAGGAGTCCGGGGCTGACATTTGAGAAGCTGAAATGGTGCCATCAGCAGAACACTGCGATGCCCAGTGCAGCGTTCCCGGCCACTGCGACGCACCACCCAGACCTCCACCCAAGCCTCCACCCAGGTTGGGGTAAAAGAGTTGGAGAACCTACAAATGCTTAAGGAAGAATCAAGCCAGGTGACCAAAACTAGGACAGAAGTTTCGAATCCAGGTGCGACGTAAATATCAGTGTAGATTCAGTGTAAAATGAAATCGATCTGTACTCGAGCTTAATCAAGGCCTAAACATGCACGCTTTACAAAATAATACGGTTACTACATGATTCACCGTGTGCTTATATTCTACAGCCATAAGGACGATAACATCCCGTGTCCCTTGTGCCATACCTGCATCCTTCGTGCCATGATGTGTGGACAGTAACGGAGAAAGATGGACGCCCCGTTAAATTACTGGCCTGTTAATCTATGCAAATTCATGCATGAATATTCACAGAGACAGAGCTTAAGTTTACAGAAGTCCCGATGTGTGGAAAGACTGGGTGAGAAACAACATGGCTCATCAGTACCACTGCATGAGACGAGACGAGACGCGTGTCCTCTGGCGGCAGCTCGGAGCTCGGCCAGGTGAGGGGCGGCGCTCAGCGCCCAGGTGCGAGGGCCTCGTTCTGGCACGGAACACCAGGAATTCTTAGCACAACATCCCGGATGCGAGGGCAGAACAGGCTACTCGCCGAATCCCATAATCGAGTCGAACGCAGCAGCTGGAGAACCAGCACCAAACAGCGCAGGAGAGGGAGCAAGAGGGAAGAGTCCCCCCCCCTCTGCTTGGTGAGAGAGGCGGAGTCCCGTGTGCCTCCGTGCGGCCCGTAGCGTGGAGAGCAGACCGGTCTCGCTTCCCGAAGGAGGGGAGGCGGAACTTGGGACATTAAGCAATTTCAGCCGTGGACGACTCGTGCGAGCACCCGAGCAGATGCAGACATCACGTGTTCGGCTGCTGGCCCTGCCGTGCCATCCAACGCTGAACGCCGGGAGGTTTCCCCATCACGTGTGGTTAAAAGTCTGCACTCCTTTTATTAATACAGGGACTATGTTGGAATGCTGCAAGTTATTTATCGGTTACGTAAAACATTTCCAAGGAAATGATCAGTACAGATCTGCATGATGTCGGTGTTATTCTAACACAACCGGACCCTCTCTTCCCTGACTCTCTCCTCTAGCATCAGTCATTTCCTGTGCTGTCTGAGGGAGATCTGACTTGCACGACAGCCAGACGTTAAGCTGGACAGATCACATTACGGTATTACGAAATGGATGAAACAATTCAACCAGAACTACAGGGAGGTGCACAAAAACGGGGGCTATCGCCGATATGTCATTGTCCACATCAAGCAAACCAGACGTTTCCCGTCACTGAACGGGCGACTGCGGCGCGAATCCTGCCGAAACCGTTTCATTCACGCATCCGCGGTCAGTTACAAAACGTAGCTTGCCGTCAACCCTCCTGGGCGTGTGAGCACACGGGCAGCGGAAAACGGGGCAGGTCCGCGCAGACCCACTGATCAATACCAGGTGCTTGTTCCACTTAAGGAGCCAAAAATGGACATAGAGCAAGTTAAAACGCCTCTCTGCTCTGCAAAGTGGGTCAGAGTCCCACTGCTCCCCGGTGCTCAGCCAATCGGAGCAGCGGGACGGGGGGGGCAGGCTACCTGCCGCACTCTCCCGAGCGGTCCGGCCGAGATGGCTACGATCAGTCGGGTTGAGCGGCAGCAGGGGCGTGAGGAGGTGGCGAGGGTGGGTGGGGGGTTAGCAGTGGGTTCCTCCTGGCGTGGTGCCCCTCTTCACATAAACACGCGCCATCTGCCAGGCTGCCATCAAGCCAGGGCAGGGCAGGGCGGGCAGGACGGAGATGCCCGGAGCGAGCCGACTTTAGCGCAGATACCCCCGCCCCGTACCTCTCTCTCCCTTCAAGGCTCCCGTACAGAACCCTCCACGAGTGCCGCTTTGGGTCAGAATCACGGCTGGGCCGCTGGGTTGCACCCCCAACGATCCGTCTTTCGCGCGGGAAGAGGAGGTGATTTTACGCCGCCGCGGTACTGGGTAGGTCGAGATGCATCATCGCTACTGCGATCGCTCTCTCCTTCCCATTAGCCTCGGTCTTCATTCCTGTGAGCCGCTAACCGCTAACAGGGCTCCTTTGCTCAGCCTGAGGGACAGCAGAAAAGGTCGCGGCTCAGCTGCAGTGCTGACGAGGCAGTCGATGACTTAATCAGCGCACTGACAACCTGAAGGAGGAACTACATTTCACATTGTCAAACTGAACTTACTGAAAAACTACACCTGTCAAAATTAACATCTCGACGTATGCAATTACCTCAACAAGTATAACTACAGCATTAATGCGTGAAATTAAGATGGAAAGAATGCGTTTAACACATTATTTAAACGGATTACATCTCTACGCGCATCTCACCAGTCTTGCTTTTAGGGATTTAATGGCAAGCGTATAGATCAGAGACATACTCTGAGGCTAAAGCCACTCACAAACACGGCACACGAGGATATGGGCTCAGGCGTGCTCCTGTCCAGCAGAAAAGACCCAACAGGAAGTAGGAGCTTCCTTATTGGAGTCGCTACCAGTTTCCTGCTTGGCTCAAACAAAAAAACAACAAACAACAACAAACTTAGGCTACACATTACTGCTCTAGTTAGTGTTAAGTGCACTAGAGAAGTGGAACTGTGCTGGAAACAATGCGCTATGTTGGGCCATTGGTTTCATTTCAAGCTGATGGAGTCGTACTAATGGAGTTTTGTTGTGAACATCGTCGTGTGGTTCCGAGTTTATTTCATCTGGTGATTAAATGAGTGATAAATCACAATTACTCACAGAAACATTGGACTTAATTATACACACACCTCAGACATTAATGAATTATTAAGAAAATCACTTCGCTACCCTATAGTAAATTAAAACTTTAGGTTAGTTTATTTGAGGACTACATCCACTCTTGAATTATCTTACTCTTTAATTTACTTCCAACATCTAACATAGTAGCATATGCATCATACATGCAAAGTAGTAATAATGTCATCAGGGTCAAGGTATAATAGCCCTGTGAGAACACAAAACCAGTAACCACAATGAGTATGAAGTTTACCATAATAAAAAAAGCTAATCATTAACAGTGGTGTTTTAATGATGAGGTGTTTAGACAGAGCAGACTGGGTCGGTGATCTTGGAAGGCGCTTGTGTGTGTGTGTGTGTGTGTGTGTGTGTGTACGCACGCAGGAGGCTGTGTGCAAGTGTGTGTGTATGTGTGTGTGTGTGTGCGCACGCAGGAGGCTGTGTGTGTGTGTGTGTGTGTGTGTGTGTGTGTGTGTGTGTGCACGCGCGCGCGCAGGAGGCCATGTGCATGTGTGTATGTGTGTGTGCGCGCGTACACAGGAGGCTGTGTGTGTGTGTGTGTGTGTGTGTGTGTGTGTGTGTGTGTGCAGGAGGCCGTGTGTGTGTGTGTGTGTGTGTGTGTGTGTGTGTGTGTGTGTGTGTGTGTGTGTGTGTGTGTGTGTGTGCAGGAGGCCGTGTGTGTGTGTGTGTGTGTGTGTGTGTGTGTGTGTGTGTGTGTGTGTGTGTGTGTGTGTGTGTGTGTGTGTGTGTGTGTGTGTGTGTGTGTGTGTGTGTGTGTGTGTGTGTGTGTGTGTGTGTGTGTGTGTGTGTGTGTGTGTGTGTGTGTGTGTGTGTGTGTGCATGTGTGTGTGTGTGTGTGTGTGTGTGTGTGTGTGTGCATGTACACAGCCGTTTTATCGCACCGCTGCCTCCACCACTGTCAGGATCCCATAGACGGTAATATGACTTTGGGGATTGGGCTGTCAGTGCGGGGCAGTGCACTTGGCTTCACGGCCGTCACGCAGCACGGCTGCCACCTGGGTCGGTGAGTCCAGTGTGTGTGTGTGTGTGTGTGTGTGTGTGTGGGCTACAGGGCCAAGCAACACCAGGCATAGCTGTCCGAGGAGCGAGACCGCACGCGTCGGCGGAACAGGCGCCGGGCAGGAGAGTGCTCCCTCCGACACCGCCCGCACATCCACCCGCACATCCACCCGCACATTCACCGGCCAGCGAGGGAGGGCGAGTGGCGGTCTGCCTGCGGACGGGAGAAGCACAGCAGGGGAGAGGACGCGAAAGGACAGAGCGGCAGTGGGGGGGGGGCGTTAAAACCACATGTGCCGCGGGGAGGGAGGAGCAGGGGAGGGGGAGGAGCAGGGGAGGGGGAGGAGCAGGGCCGCAGGGGCGTTGCCCGGGCAGCAGCGGACGCCATCCATTTGTCAGGACGGGCCGACTCATTAGCATGCCACGCCACGCTCCCACCCCCTTCTCCGGAGAACCAGTGAGTCTGCATCACACGGCAGACAAAAACATCAACAGGAGGGCAACAAGGCTCATTCTGCCACCACCTGTATTATCCTCCCTGCAGATGACCTCGGGGGGGGGTTCATCTACCCTCCCAGCTTGCCCATAGCATGAGAGCAAATCATTAAAGGATGACCATGCTGTGATTACCCACAGAAGCACACTGATCCAAAGAGGAGGAGGCTTCTATTAGGGTCAAATACACACGTGCATTATTTATTGTGCATTTGATACCTACACTTGTTTACATGGTCAGTATGTTTCCAATTTAACAAGACGGGACCACGAGACCTTTGCGTCTCAGAACATTTTAATCTGCGCGCTGCCTTACGGGGAACATTCTGTATAGTCTCCCGTAGGATTTCTAGGTCGTGCATCCAAAGTTATTTTGAAGTGGATGAGTAAATAGGCCCTTTTGATGATGCAACCCAGCAGCATGACAACAGAGCCATTCAGCGCTGCTCTGCTGTTTGACTTCAGTGCTGCAACAATAGCGCTTCTCTGTACACAAGCAAACAGATCTGGATGTTCACCCCCCCCTCCAAAAAAGTCGTTTAATAATCTGATTTCAGCCAGCAGGGTGAGACGCAAATCACACACTCCTTTAAGACGCGCTGGTGTGAAGAACTGCCTCGCACACCTATTAATAATTCAATTGCACCGATTGCTTTCAATTATTCATAAAAGTTTATAATTCATCTTCCACCTCAATTTCCCTCCATACAATGGAAAGACAAAGAGAAATTGGTGAAGGGAGCAACAATGGCCAGCAGCTACAGGCTATCGTCAAACCTCCTTTACACAATTAGGACCCCTGCTCTCTGCTCAGAGTGCCCATTAGCCTTGGTGGGAGGGATTATTTAAAAGCCAATATGCTCACGCGTCCCCGGGCCACCTTCTTTATGAAAATGCGCTCCTTGCTACGAACACTCAGAGAGGAGGAAAAAACACACACATTGAACAGCAAGACCAAAAGTGAGGTAACCAAGAAGCTCGATCCCAAGTACCAGCGTCTATCTATGCACAATTATCAGATTCTGTCGTCCAGTGCTTTAAAGGTGATCTTACATCAGGCAGATCAATCAGGATAAATGGAGCGGTGCCCTGACCACCTGCACCCCCCCCCCCCCCCCCCCCCAAACACCGGTTCCGCTCACACGGCAGGAGCACATCTTGCTCCCTCCGCTAATGGGCAGGCAGGAACGCGTGCGGCGTTGCAGCCCGCACTCATCCGCCTCTGCACCTCAGCCTCACAGAGCGTGAGGAACTAGATCACACCTGCTCCTTTACATCAGCACCTCCGAGTTCCAGCGGGATGAGCAGCAACACTTAAAGATGAAGGAGGAAAAGTCCCAGACATACCAAAGTGACAATCCAGACCTCTAGGGCGGGTCTGTGGGCAGCATACCTTACAGGTACATCCGTACCAATGCGAGACCTGGTGTGGGCTTCAAAGGCCACGTGGGTGCATGTTCGGCTAGCTGGTGTTAGCCGGAACACATTAGCCGACTGGATTATGTCGCCGGCACTTTATCAACGTATAATGAGCTGCCGAATTAGCATCTGAGATCTTAAGAGGAGCGTTTCCATTAAAAGGCCCAATCAAGCGTTGCTACAAAAGCCACAGCACGTCTGGCTCTGCGGGACGGCGGCGAGCGCTGCAGGACGTTACAGGCCGCGCTGGTCCGCAAGGCCCCTGCTGCGGACTCGCTTTCTTGTTAACGGGGTTTTCACATGAAGTAAGTAGAATTCACATTACGCTACTTAAGGGATTCAGTGGGCTGGAAAAAACACCCTTTCTTTTTCCCCCTGTGCCGAGCTCGCCATGCGGGAGACGTCCTGTCCCCACGTGGCTGTATGCGGGGGGGGGGAGTTGCGGCTGAGGGCTGCCAGTGCCGCGGTAATCCCTCACACATGCGGGGTGCGGGTGGGGGGATGATGCACCGCTCAGACCCACACAGAGCCACGTCTGGCAACGCCCGTGCGTCTACCTTTCTGCTGCCATCGTGTGCCGATGCTCCTTGCTCTTAGGTTCCATCAAAAACAGATGTGCCCACCCACAAGGAGCCCAGGGCCTGTGATTGGATGTGAGGGGCTGACGGGCACGTTCCTGCACAACAAAAAACTCACAGGGGGCATCGCCTGAGCGCACGAGGACACGCCTGCCAGGTGGGCTTCCCAGCTACCGCACAGCTGCAGAATTACCCTCATCGTTCAAGAGAATTAAGGGCAATATTTTGAGTTTAATAGTTCAATTTCTCTCTAATGATGCAGCTGTTGCTCAACATGCAGTGCCACTCTTCAAAACGAAAAGGTAAAAGAAAATGTTTAAATGCTCAGGATCTCCAGAATCAACGATGCACATTTATACCTAAAAGCACTGAGCAGGGATCTAGATGTGTCAGGACGGGAGGTACAGGGTCTGCTACCCGCCCCGCTCCGATGCTCACGGCTCATTTTATCCTGCTGCTGCTCCACCGGTGACAATGCAGGTGTAACCCCCCCCCAAAAAAAAAACACCTTCCGCCACGCTGCCGCCCATAAGCCACGGCTTCCCACTGTAGCGCTCGGCATGCGAAAGCTGAGGACGTCAGGGGAGGAGGCACGAGTTTTGTTCTCCGCACATGCCAGTGCGGCGGTAATGCATGTGACAGGAGGAGAGAGGCGTGAGATGGGAGGCCTGCTGGATGGGGCCCGTGGCTGGACAGGGAGGGGCGGAGCGGCGATGGCGCCTGTGGAGCTCGGCCAGGCCTGCTCTCCTCTCACATTCTGTCTCTCTGGCACCAAACGCATCACAGAGGGTGGGCGATATTGGACCAATATATCACGATACTTCCAAGACATTTTAATGGTACACAATATGTACGATTTTAAACGTTTTTTTTTTTTTGTGCAACATGCAGTTGGTGTGTAGTCTAAAAGCAGTGCTCTTCGTTCTTATGAAAATATAACACATCATCATCATCATCATTTAGCCCAGTCCTGTTGTACCCACACACTCCTTCCATTACTTGCTGGCCTGGTGTGGGTGGAGAGTGTTAACATGGCAGCACTCGACTGCCCAACCCATCGGTTTGTAACACACAGGCCCCAACAAACAGCACACAGAGGCCGCCGGTCCTCTCTTCAATGGCCGCCGCCTAAATCACAAACAGTTTGAGCGCGTCTGAGTGACAGATTACAATCAAGGAAGCATGAAAATCATGGGCCGCGTGAAGGGGGGAAGAGGAGAGGGCACGGGCTGTGTGGGAGGGGGAGGAGAGGGCACGGGCTGTGTGAGGGGGGTCTGTGTGGGGTTATTGCAGCTGTCCAGGGGTGCGGAGCCGTATTTCTTTGGCTGGCGTGTGTCACTTTAAAACAGTTTCAGAAAACAGGGAAGGTGAGCAAGGATGACAGGCAGCAATAACAGTCACACTTCACTGGCGCCTGTCTGAACAGCTGAGGCCATCCTTCAGGCACAGACACACACACACACACACACACACACACACACACACACACAGCTGGCTGGCTCATACTGCTTTACCATATAAATATATATATGGTGTGTGTGTGTTTACTTAGAACAATGGACTTCTGTTCTTATAAAATACTACAGCTATTCCCTTGACAGAATTAGTATTCACTAAGGTTAGGCAATGCACTGTACGCTTGACATAGTTTCACGCCAGAAGGAATGAAACTGCATTAATCATAATAGCCCAAGTGTGCAAATTAATGTATACAGCACAGAAATCACACACAATACCAATCAAGAAATGTAAATAATAAAACACAAACAGGCAAACAAAACAATAACGTTTTTTTAAAGAGGTCAATTTTGGACATCAACTGCTACACAGGGACCGTACGAAGCCTTTGAACTAATCCTGCGGAGATCACTTAAACCCGGAGTAGCCTAAACTTCACGTCACTGCAAACATTTGATTTGCGGCAGGAGGTCCATCTTGAGGCATGACAGCGTTGCCAAATCCCAGCAGCTTCAGCACAAACACTGTAGGTATGCCGGACATTTCCTCCCCAGACACAGATGTGAAGACTCCGCCCTTGTGTAGTGGAAGAGATATGGAGAAAGAATCCGAAACAGCAGAGCGCCAGTCATCCGTCCCCCACATCACGGCTCCTGGGTGCTCTGCTCGGGAGACGCCGCGCAGATATTATGGCCGCGATAAGAGGACAACAGAAAACACTCCTTCCGTTTCTTCCCCCCCCATTCGTGGATAAGAATTTAAAGGAAGTTCAGCGGAGTGCGTGTAAACACAATGCCGCTTTTGCCGATCATTTCGGTGGAGGCTGAACAGCGCACGGCTATTACTCATTCACGACTCCGCACGGGGTGGTTTCCACCGTTCAGCGCGACAGCCAAAGGTTCATGGGAGTTCACGGCAGTCCATCTCAGAGACACCAGAAGGGTGTGTTGCTCAGAACCACAGCTGTCTTGGTGTGGTAAACAACAAGGCCTACGACCGTTTCTTCACAATGGCAAGCGGCGCCTGGGCAAAGTTTCCTGCATTTTCCTGTGCACTGTAAAGACATTTTAAACAGGCAAAAATATCCTGAATGGGATCCTCGGGCCACAATTTGAAATTCCATCAACACTACTCCATGTTTTTCATTACCTATTGTATGACCAGAGGACAATTCTACAAAACACACACTAGTGGGAGTGGGGCAGTGAGCTCTGAAATTTTTTAATTTAGGTTCTTTTCATTCCGCCTCCTTGCAGCGGTTTGGCTGAGGTGAAGATAACCGAGGAGGGAGCTCACCGGAACACTCAGATACCAAAGCCATATAGTAACATCGATATAGGTTCCGTCAAGCAAGCTAAATCATTCCGGGTGCAAATAGCCATCTCGGGTAGCTGCGGAGGAGTATGGCTGATGGTTCTGCCCCCTCCCCATGGCCAGCGTGGAATGTGTCTCCCAGTTGTCTGGCCGGATCAGCAGCCGGAGGGGTAGACGAGGCTGCGAGAAGCAGCACGCCGCTCCGCTTGGAGCCCCGACGGTGGCGGATCGGTTTACGGGCCCCGGGTGGAGGGGGAGGCCGCCCTTCCAGCGCCTTTCCCGGAGGTGCTGGCCCACCTCCAGATTCTCGCCTCCACCCAGGTGCTACGGGTCTGCTGGGACACGAGCGCATGAAGTCCCAGTGCACGGCGCTTTACTATGGTGTGGGGAGGGGGGAGGGGTACTTTCACACAGGGAAGCTTAAGCAGCCCATATTCAGATCCAATTCCAGAGGAGATGGATGTGAAGGAGAGCTACTGGATGGACACTGGGGTATGGGGAAACATCTCTTACTGCATTAATTGCTACGCACTACTGACACCCTGATACACAGAACTTCACTGGTGGATTTTTTATTTAAAAATATTTACATTATCAGCATTTAATGTTTTAATAAGACGAACCAGAACTTTAATCAATTTAATTTAATTTGCCAGAAAATTGAGTTCCCAGTTCTACTAAACATGATGGCTGACCAGAAGCTTGGGGCTCTACTTTTGTGCACACTTCACAAGCTCAGAAATAGGGCGCAAGGCCTGGGTGGGTGTGGCAGAAACGCGTGTTCATGGGTGGGCGTGGCAGAAACGCGTCTTCATGTCTGTCGGCAGAAGCAATGGATGTATGTCACAATATTCAATGAGCTGAACCCACGTGGGCCCGGTCAACGGCGGAGAGTGAGTCCACAACACAGCGTAATGACATCACAGCACCAAAAGAAATTCTTCATAGGAACAGACATACCTGTCAGGGAAGTCAGGATTGTGACACCAGAACACAAGGCACTCGATGATGATGATGATGCATATACAATCATTACCATCATTATTCATGTTGCTGTTCACTGTGATGAGACTAAAATTAATCTACCTAATTGTGACATGACTAAATTATATGCTATAATAATTTAATAATTTAATATGATTTCCTGCGTGTATTCACACGACAACTGTCTGATCACATTTAGGTCTGCACTCACAATAGAACGGTAATGAGCTAAAATCAGTTGTCTTTACTAACTGGAAGATTGATTTTTTATTGTGGTGGTGTTTGTGGTCAAAGTTCCACTGTGATAAATTGTACATGTTTCTATGGGCCTGCTGGAAGTGAGGAAAATCCTGAGTGGCACCTGCATTTACAGTAAGAGCAGGTCTGAGGGGGCGGAGCTACTACCTCACCAGCGCTGCACTGATGTACTTTAAAACTCCACCCACCTCGTTACAGGGACATTTATTTCTCTCCGTCTCATTAACAAATGACAATAATTCACACGCTCCTCACAAAACTTGTAAAAATGTGGCATTAGGTGTCCAACACCCTAGCCCAGACACAAAATGCGAGACTTTTATATTTAGGATGTATGTTTACATTTCAAGGCCAACCATCCTCAGCAGACAATATCACACAACAACAACCTCCTCCACTAGAACACATCCAGTCTATTTGCAGAGAAAAACTGTGCATCTTTTGAGGGACACAGGACCACCTCCACTCTCAAGTGTTCCTCCCACCAAACTGCACAACAGCAAAAACTCGGCTCCATTCAGTTTAACTCGAAAGAACTCAAAATTTGATTTACTGCACTAACGGAGCTGAAGTTACTTCTGATAACGAAGACGGAGTCCATGCGTTCGCTGGCGATAAAGATTCCTGGGCCGCAGAGAGGAAAGCGTACGCAGATGTCCAAACAGATTATACCAGGATGAGTGAGCTCTCATATTGCAGTGTCTTCATCTATGAGGCACTGTTCCAGTGAATTAGTTTACCCCCCCAAGCAAAGTGGTGGTGGTGGGGGGGGGGGGGTTGGGTTCCAGCAGAGCGGTTCAGACACAGACATGCTAGCCTGCTAAGATTGATGACTAGCCAGGATGCATGTTCATTTAAATGTACTTTTTTTTTTTTTTTTTTTGTAGTATAGAACTTGGAAGCACAGAGCATCGCCTACACACACTGTCCCTGCAGAACAAGCTTTCTATTGAATCAGAGCACAGTGGTCTGATTAAGAATGCAGTGCTGCAGGACACACTGAAGAAGACACACAGAGCTCGTCCACCTCTTCTCTATTAGCCAACACTAATGACTCATGGACAACCTGCAGATATTGTCCCCAAAAGCATCTGTACACTTCAAGCCGGCAAATGAGTTTTGGACCTTTTCTCCATACAAACTCCCCGCACCCCACGGCTTTCACGACCACAGGATATGCATCAAAATATATAAATAAAATATAAAAAGCAATTTGAGAACATTTGCACAACCTCACACCATGTAGCAGACAGTATTTCTTGAGAGTCTCTTCGGGATTAAGCTTGAGAGAAGAGGAATACATGCGAAATGTATTTTCCACCTCGACTGGCTTTAACGGCTGTAAATAAGTGGGAAGAGCTAGATCTCACATTTAGAGGCTTATACCACACCATGCCAACAAACCAAGTCAGATAAGGCTTTTCCCTTCCTGCAGACCTGCACTTTCCCTAACAAATACCGATGGCAGTGGCAAGGAGAAATTACCTGCCCCGCGTTTATGCCATTTCATATCAGTCATACCCGTGGGTGCATGGCAGGGGAAACTAGGAAAACAAAAGCCACTTAAAAATTCAGATTGGGGGGGGGGGGCAGTGCTCACGTCAGCGCTTCCAAGGCACAGTGTGTGGACGCTGGGACAACAGCAGTGGATAGAGAGCCGCTCGACAGCCCGGGCTTATTTCAATTTAAACAACACGGAGGGAGCCTCTGCTGTAGACTCCAGCAAACGTGTGTATTTGGGTCCAATCCACAGAGGGAGTTGTGTTAATTTACCACAGCGGGGGTGGCTCTCCAGAGATGGCGGTGGAGATGGAATTAATGAGATGATCACTGAGAAATGAAAACGATGAGCCTCGCAAGACCTGGCCAATTTGCGCGAGCGAGGATGTCCTTGGTGCCACAGCTCAGGAGCTACGGAGGACTCAACGTTCTGCTAATAGCCATCATGGCCGCCTCGGTGTCAAGAGCGTTATGTATCCCTGCAGCCATTTCCCTTTTCCTTGACGCTCCGAATCGGCCTCTTTTCCCTCCGGCTGTGCTGCAAATCTCATAAGCCCCCCGTGACGTTTCGCAATGCAACATCGAGGGAGGTGAGGCGGGCTATAAAGTAAAAGGTTACAGGTTGCGGGAAAAGCATGAAAGCTCAGGAGACACAGCGACAAAAAGCCTCGCGCAGAGGCCCGCGGACTTGAACCGCTTCCGTCACCTCACCCACGTCTCGCCGCCTGCCATGACTATTCGCCCATTTGTCAGTCAAACGGGAACAAACGGGCGACAAGGCAAAGGGAACAAGTCGCTTATTTCACTAGCGCTCTCGACATCTGAACTCGGTTCTTCTCCTTGCCAGAGTAATCAAACCTGCCTCTGTGCCAGAGGGACGTGAAGGCCCTGCCACTGAGGCTGTTGACAAGCAAGTAAAGTTGGGAGGGGGGGGAAAAGGGGTTCTCTTCCACTGCCTCAGAAAACACTGAGCTTATTCTCCAGGCCAGGGGCACCGATGATGATGCACATAATTCATTTCTGAGTCACAAAGTACGTGAGCATGGGCAACGAGGTGTGGCGTCAGCCCCGGTCCATCACCCGTTCGATTCGGTTCTTAAACGTCGGCCTCTCTCCAAGATAAGCAAGTCCGCTGACCTTTTCTGGACCGGCTCAGGGTGCGTGCGCCACCGGGTTAAGTACACAAGCTACAAAGTCACGAATAGGGGCCAGCATCCGACACACACACACACACACACACACACACACACACACACACACACACACACACACACACACACACACACACACACACACACACACACACACACAAAAAGGACTCGGAATTCTTTCGCTGGCTACGTCAGAGCCTCGAATAATCTGGACGTGACGCGTGACGAATGGTCCGATTGTTCTTTAATTGAAACCCCACCACTCTGACTACAGCAGAGACAAGAGTGGCGGCAGATGTTATGGGCTGTTAATACCCATGCACTCATGGACACTTCAGTCGCTTGTCATTAGAGATGTAAACACGCTTGTCCTGCCAGAACTGCGCTGCCTCAGTGCAAAAAGCCTCGCCGTCGCACACGCTTTAGAACTGACAATTTCCATCTCGATGAACGCTCCCAGCTTACCAGAAAGGGCAGCGCTGAATACCAATGCCCTCTGTAACACCAGAGCTCCCCCCCCACTCGTCCCCAAAAGCAAGAAGATTTTACATCAGCACTGCAAATGTTGAAAGCTCCACAGAGGATCAAAGCACGGCGACAGCTTTGAGGAAAATGGAGAACACTGCACCATTGTCAATAAACAGCCTAATGATATTTCATCAATCTGTTATTTACGAAGGGGGACTCACTCGACACCCAATACCACCGGCACAAATGTACAACACGCTCAAACAAGCCTCTGAATAAAAACACTGGCGTCTCAACGGAGAGGCTGGGGACCCGAGCCAGGGAACGGGGATGTGGAAACCTGCAAGGCTATTGTGCTCCTGTCAGTTAAGATGAGAAGATCTGGTATGCCTGTGTGAAACAGGGGAGAGTCACACAAGGAAAGGATATGCAATGGGCCCATTTGTCCGAGATCTCGTGTGTCTGATGTGACACCATGTAGGCCGAATCCCATCCTTTGATCCCCAGCGTTGCTTTGTAAAATGTGGGCATCAATGAAGTTTGCCTGATCAAAAAAAAACCAAAAAAAAAAAAACCCCCCACCTGTGATAAGTTGTTGTAACACAGACAGCAAACAAATTATTACAATCATAGTAAAAGTCACCAACAGATTTCATTTGATCAAGATGCCCAGCATCCACCAAACAGGTAAAAATCTTTTATAGGTTAGCGTCCCGTACTAAACCACTTTTAGCAGAGCACCATTTCCACAGGAGAAAGGCTTGTTTTTTGTTTGTGAATGCTACCCAACGCTGTTGCTGCATTCAATGTCATTCAAGTACAAGAAAAAAAAAAAAAAAAAAAAAAAAAAAGGAGAGTCATGTGACCTGCTCCCAAATGACCGCCAAGCTGATCTCTCAGTGCTGGAGTGTCTCTGTCCAGCACCAAGCGGTTATGAAGCCCTGGTCGTGCAAGCCCTTCAGAAAATGACATCTTCAAAACAAAACAGGAGCATGAAATCACTGTCCAGTGCCTGCAGTGGCGTTCTGTCTTTGACTGCATGGCATTTGCATGGGTCATATGTGACAGCTCCCTTTGAAAGTGTTACACAATAACGATGAGAACGGCCATCCCCTCGTAGACGACGTCTCTTGTTCGGGCTAAACCCTGTTGCCAGCGCTAATTTCTCTCTCACACACACACGGCTGGCAGCCGCACGTCCAACCCTCGCCACCGCCTCCCATCGGCAGGTTGGCCGGTGCCTTTCGCCTGGCCCACCGAAGGCTTCGGGTCACCTGGCGAAACCCGCGCCTGCCCAGAGGTGAGGAAGAGGAGCGGCGTCCTGCGGTGGAGGGTGCAGACGGGGGCGAGGAAGAGGAGCGGCGTCCTGCGGTGGAGGGTGCAGACGGGGGCGCGGCCCTGCGGTGGAGGGTGCAGACGGGGGCGAGGAAGAGGAGCGGCGTCCTGCGGTGGAGGGTGCAGACGGGGGCGAGGAAGAGGAGCGGCGTCCTGCGGTGGAGGGTGCAGACGGGGCGGAAGAGGAGCGGCGTCCTGCGGTGGAGGGTGCAGACGGGGGCGAGGAAGAGGAGCGGCGTCCTGCGGTGGAGGGTGCAGACGGGGGCGAGGAAGAGGAGCGGCGTCCTGCGGTGGAGGGTGCAGACGGGGGCGAGGAAGAGGAGCGGCGTCCTGCGGTGGAGGGTGCAGACGGGGGCGAGGAAGAGGAGCGGCGTCCTGCGGTGGAGGGTGCAGACGGGGGCGAGGAAGAGGAGCGGCGTCCTGCGGTGGAGGGTGCAGACGGGGGCGAGGAAGAGGAGCGGCGTCCTGCGGTGGAGGGTGCAGACGGGTGAGGCGGAAGAGACGCACGCAGTCGGGGCGAGCGCTCACTCAGGAGCGTGACCTCACTGTGGCCCGCCAGTCAACTCCATCCAGAAATGCAACGTCCACCCCAAAGTGAAGATGAAGCCACTGGGATTTGCTTCTGTGTAAAAGAACTAGGACCCAAGGGTTCGTAAATCTCTGCTTGCAATGTCAACACCCACAGGCATCTTGACATGCCCCAGAATATAAACAACCGACTTTATAATGGAGCTGGAGCAGTTGTTTGTCATAGAAAACGCTGCCCATCTGTCAGGAAATGTGAAGGCATTCCTAAGATAAATTTAACCCAGGACAGCCTTACTGGTGAGAATCCTGTCTGAGCTATCCTAATGAAATCAATCTGTGCTTTGGAAGAGCCAGTCTGGAGAAAGGGAAAAGAAACCCGATGACCAGATGGCATAAATTAGAAAAATTAAGGCCTGAAACCTTTATGTTGCATAATTTTGGGCAAAAGAATCAGAATCTTGGCTATGATTTAAAGAGGCTGTTAACAACAAAGAACTAAAAAAAGTAATAAATTAAAAAAACAACTTTAGTACGCATCTGATTGTTGTGATTATTAAGCTAAGGATCAAACGGGGTCATGTAAACCACATAAATATAGCCTGCAAAGCCCTGAAGCCGGAGCTCCACGGTTAATCGATTTTGTATCAACATCACAAAGAATGCAATAATCGCACTGCGAGTGCTGAGGTTTTAATTACACACTTGCATCACCCAAATTACGATGAAAGATCTTTTGCTTTTTATAATTTTTGTTCCATCGCATTAACGTGATATTTCTGTTTAAATTAACAGTAGAAGCAATTAAATAATCTCGCCTGGTTCTTTTCATGAAGGAACAAGATAAATTTGTAATTATGTTTGTCAGATGTTTGATATTACGTGGACCATGAATGCACACCTGGAGCTTAATGCTCTTAATTATAATGGAAATTGAAAAAAGAAAGAAAGAAAGAAATAGATCACAAGATTGTTTGGCCCCATTTTTAAAAAAGTGCTTCTGTATTACTGTTATGTAATACATACATACGGTTAGAGTTAACACACACAGTAAAAGTAATATAATGAACAGAAAAAACATTAAAATAAAAATGCATTTCCCCTCTGCCTCCAAGCGAGAGGGGGGGAGGGGGTTATAACCAAAGACAACATCATAGTACCTCTGTTGGAACAGATAAGTGTGCTGCAATTCAAGTTTGCCCATATTCTCCTCAAAGTGCTGATGGTTGTGTTTGAATTTGACCTCAGCGCTCGCATGTAGCCGTGCGAGCAGCCTATTACTGAGCATCTCGCGCGTACGAGGAGATAAGCGCCCAGCTGCTGGTGTACTCTTGCTTGACTGATGGGGAGTTGATACTCGGGCGAGTCAAACACAAACACGGCCGTGTGGTCGGAGAGGAGAAGCGACAGCTTGCTCAGTGTTCGCTCCAGCAGGGGTGTGTGTGTGTGTGTGTGTTGGGCTGGGGTGGGCGGAGTGTTGAGGATTTGGCAGAGTCCCCGCAAAGAAGACAAATTGTTATGCAGTCCCCTGATTTGGCACGCCCCTTGTAGAGATTAATTACTCTTTCCTGCGTGTCTAACTGAGTGAGCGCTGGAACGGAGGCAGGCTGGCGGGGGGGGGGGAGTCCAGGAGTCTTGGCCCTTCGCTCCCACAGCCGGGAACCCAGGGACCAGGAAGCCAAGCAAGGGCCCCAAAAGATCAAACTTAGCAGGGCAGGGAGACGTGAGCGAGTGGGGGCAGGAGAGCAGTTCAAATGGTGCCTGGTCACCCAAGTGAGGAGGCAGGTGAACGGAATGGGGGCAGAAGAGCAGAAGCTGCCTCATTTGGGACTGCGGGGGGGGGAATGCACCTGGAAATGCATGCTGAGATTATGCAGTAACACACCTGAGAACACAGCACCTGGAAATGCATGCTGAGATTATGCAGTAACACACCTGAGAACACAGCACCTGGAAATGCATGCTGAGATTATGCAGTAACACGCCTGAGAACACACACCTGAGAACACACACCTGAGAACACACACCTGAGAACACACACATACTCGGGCCTGATTTAGGGGTGTGTAACGTTGTTTCAGCACAGCGGTCGTACTGGGGCAATTTAGCTGAAGTAATGCAGAGAAAGAGAGCATTTTGCCCTAATGCAGCGAGGGTTGGCGATGGATTTTGAAATGCTGAAATGCTTTAAAGTGATAACTGGTCATAAGAGAACTTATGTAGAGAGCAGACAGTTCCAGACTTGCTATGAGAAAATATATATTTTTTTAATTCAATGTTGGCCACATATGGATTGATGTGAGTCTGTGAATAACCAGAGCATTTTAAAGAGACCATCTTGACGATAATGCAGGGATATCCAAGCCATCCTGTCATGTCAGATCCAAGCAACATTAAAAGATTATCAAGCAAAAAACAGATGGTCACGATTCTGTCCATTACATCGGCCTGATAATACCACGCCATAAGACAGCAATAGTGTTAATTGCTTTCATTACTCGTAGTTAAGCAAGTAGTATCAAATTAAAAGCGACTCCCTGCTGTTTCATGCCCGCATACGTGAATGCACAGAACACCCTCCACAGAGCTGCCTAGCTGTAAAACTAGGCAATGTACAGTATCCTATCGCTGTTCGTGTCTGTTTTACACTAGGCATTCTTTCCCCCCCAGAGGGGATCTATAATGCAGTGGTGTTCTGTAGCAAAACAGCATTATGTAGAAGGCTCCCACAGTGCGACAGAGAGCAGAGGGATGGCACCGGCTCAAAGGAATCCCTTTATGACTTTGAAAACATGTCTACAGGAAGACGCCCATTTCCACACTCTTAAACTCTCTCGCTCTTCAAATAGCAAACTCTGCATTCTCGGATTTCTCAGTTCTTCCGTCTCGGACTGTGTCTCACCGTAGCGTGTCCACGGAGCTTTTCGAGACAAAGGGCAGGGGGACAGGAAGCCTCCAGGATGTAAATTGCGTTACCACACCCACAAATGGCGAAGATGTGATAGGTGCAAGTGATTTGAGTGGCAGGGAATACAGAAGTAATAAATCTGTGGGCTACTGTACAGGCTAACCAGGATCATCTTTGAAAGAAGCCCCAATGCATAAAAGAAAAGAATGGAAAGAGAGTCAGTCAATGGAAACTATTTTGTCTCTGAAGCTTTGATGTAAAATTCATTGTCCTTCACATGCCCCCAGTACACACAAGTCTGCAGCACCATTAGCTTGTGAGCTCAGCCAGCTACAACTTTGGCTGCAAGTCCCAAGTCCCTTAATTACTGAAGAGCAATTATCTCATGTCAGCATTTCACGCTAACTAATCAAAATGCTTGTAAAAAAGGGAACAGTAATCAAGTAGGAAAAAGCTTCACTCCATCATGCAACAGCCAACTTTCTTTTTCTGTTTTATGACTCCAGCTGTATGGATATGGCCTAGACAAACCCGATGATACAAAACAAGCTTCATTCCCAAAGACCCTATCGCCACAAGACAAAACCAAGGCCCACAGCTCTTGGTGCCGCAAACCTGTTGATCAAAGTGGAAACAAGCAATTTGAAACGAGGGCCTAAATGCGGCTATGCATCCAGCATTGAGCAGCATTATTAGATCTTAGTCTACCTGTGAAGTTTAGAACTGATTTTAAAAGCACCAGTCAGTGTCCAGTGTAATATGAAATGTTTATTAATCATATATTCAAAGTCAATCGTATATGTAAAAGTTGGAGTTGTAGGAAGTCCCAGAAACAATGCACTACAGTAAGTCTAGAAAACGCCAAAGAATGGGTGAATTTATTTTCTTCTAGCAGCTTACGCGTGGAGACAGGGTCTCATTTGTGCCATATTCCTTAAATAATAAATGCAGTGTGAGTAGTATTATTAATATGTGGTTCAAAATCAAAATCTGAGTCTAATCAGAATTTCTAATGAAATATCCAAGTTTTTTGGGAAATGCAGGAACTTTGGGGGGGGATCATCAGACACTGCACAGCACTGTTAAATGCTAGCTCTTTGGTTTTCCCCCTGTTGCTATGGAGACGGGTCAAATTAAAACATTGAGCAGGGGATTTCCTAAATGTAACACTTTCAATCTGTTTAGCTATGCGAGCTAACAAACACTGACAGTGCAGGTTTACACAAAAGTTTCTCACTGGAATTATAAACATCGATGTTCACTTTGGAAGTTGCTTGATGATCCAGAGCCTTGCTAACGAACATCAGTATGATGCTGGCCCATCAACAAATTCTAGGCCGCAGAAAACGTAGCAAAACATATTCTCATCAGCGAGATGAAGCCCAACATGGTGTTTATCACTTGGCTATAAATATAGGTCATTATCTTAGCATGGCAGGCTAGCCCGACTGTCCTAGCCGGACTGTGCTATTTAACAAATGCTGTGAACTGTAGCTTGAATTTCTCTTTTAAAATCCATGAAATCCAGAATTTTTGAGAATATGGCATCGGTCGGGCCAGTGACTGGACACTTAACTTTTCCGGCATACTGTTACTTTGGCCCCGGGCTGTTGCTCAGGTCTCTTCATAAAGCTCCTGAATACATTCTGTGAACTTTGAGGTCTTACATACATGTAGCAGGTCACCAAAAGCTCCTGTTCCTAAAGTTCCTTAAGTAAACTAAAGCGAAGGGGAGAGGGGCTGCGTTTGTGCACCTTAAACGTCCTACCTCTTCTACAAGGTTTCGTAAACCCACCTACTTATATTATTTAGATTTTACAAGTTGTGGCCATGAATGATCTGCAAGTGTGTGTGTGTTTGTGGTGGTTTGATGCTTTTCTCTGTTATCACTTCCTTTGTTTTAATATCTTAAATTCATTTTCTTGTGAAGCCACTTGCCCACTGAGAAAAGTGCTTTATTAATAAAAAAAAAAACTGATTCAATGTAATGGCATTTTACAAATGAATTACAATCATTAGCCTAAACTGATCAAGATGGGGAGGGGGGGGGAGTTTAATTCTCTGTGCAGTGCAGCAGCTATAATGAGCAAGTGAACAGAGACCTATAAGAGGAGCTGCAGGAGTCTCAGTCGAACAGCGCAATAAGTGCATTCAGATTCCCTCTGCCGTGTTCAATTTGCCTGATTGCTTGTGGCAGACCCCTGCACCCTCCCCCCAACCACACACACACACACACACACACACACACACACACACACACACACACACACACACACACACACACACACACACACACACACACACACACACACACACACACACACACACACACACACGAAACCACCCCCTGGCTCAGTCTTGTCATGAGAGCTGAACCCCATGGTGCCGCACAGCAAGTGATGAAGAGTATTAGCGCGACTACAGATTGGAGGGCTAGCTGAGGTTGGCTGGCTCCAATCCACTTCCAAAGGAGGGGGGGGGGGGTTACCTTAAGGGAAGTGGAGTCAGGACATACCCAGCTGTATAGAACAGCACTGGGTCTGCACAGTGTGAGCAGCCAGGTTTCAATGGAGTTAAGAACATGCCAAGCAGAATAAAACACCAAAAAACATACTGAATGCTACACCAGACAACAGACCATTTTCTTATACAGAATATTTCAAGTCTTGTATGGCAATTTGCTAGAATGCTAAATTGCTTCTAAAGGAAGCACAATGAAGATTAAAAAAAAGCTCTGCATTTTTATGGCTGGAACACAGCCATAATGCTAAAAAGCCACACATTTCACAGGCTCAAAGTTCACCTCTCAGGCGGCAAAGCTACTAACCTCGGGCCGTCTGGAATCTTTCATTACTGACTCGAGGTTTTGCGCAGGTCACTTTCAGCACTGTTGACAAGGTCTTCACTTATTTATCGAAAGTGTCCATTAGATCTTGCTGGGTGTACGGCTGCACCATTCGTTTCCGTGTTCTCTTCCGCTCCCCGGCTCGCACATTCAGACTGAGGAGATGTATGGCAGTTCAAGCAGGCAGGGCCGTTTATGGCTCTGTCCGTTCAACTGCGCTGCTCAA
Source organism: Brachyhypopomus occidentalis (assembly GCA_020368025.1). Lineage (NCBI taxonomy): Eukaryota > Metazoa > Chordata > Actinopteri > Gymnotiformes > Hypopomidae > Brachyhypopomus > Brachyhypopomus occidentalis. The sequence continues at coordinate 685,626 of JAGXOD010000030.1, read as the reverse complement.
AGAGCCCATCTTTTCTCAATGTAGAGTTTGCTAACCTTTTCACCCCAACACAGCTTCCCATTTGAAGAAAAGTGAGCCCCATCCGAACCACTGAAACAAGCCAGCGCGCAGGTCCCCTGCTGTCCAAACATGCTTCTCTGCGCTTGAAAATATACTGGATGACCACAGCACTGTGTTATCAAAAGAGAAGTAAAGTGCGATGAAGTGCCTCAAGCCAATGTTATTCTGAAAAATTACATGCCATTTGGAAGTTATGAGGTTCACAATTGCTTGCCATTTATTGGGTAGAAAGAAGCAAAAACATTGTTAAAAGGCTTGAATGATGTTCAAACTACAGCCTGTTGGAAATCTAAAATTAAACATTATAGGTATGAGTCCTATGTTCATTTGACCAGGTCTCCCACACTTTCATAGCTGGTCATCTTCAAAAGGTTTTTAGTCTATATAATAATCTTCTTAAGAAGCAATATGTATCTCAAACCTTCTTCAGCACCTCGTGGTTTGGCTGACCGTGGAGCAGAAGCTTAACCATGCCTGTGTAGCCTACTCCACCCTCTTAAGGACAGACTATTTGATACATCATGCCCCCCTTTGGACACCAGATTGCACAATTGATACTCTGGCTAAAAGATGGTGCGTCTCAGGTTTAAAGCACCATATTGCAACCACTGGGTAAATTAATTTCTGTTTGTTGAAGAGTTGACAGTATGTACCCTACATAGTGCCCTCTGATGATTTTGTTCAATATACCAGCCAGAATGCACCTTTATAGAACAGCTTATCCATCTTTTGTTACAAAGACTGCTGATTGCGAGGTGTAAAGGTTGCAGACATACTCCCATTGTTCAGAAGTTGTAGTGTTTCAGCACAGCATAGATAACTTGCCCGCTACTACGATTTTTCGAATAAAGGTAAAATAAATACAATACCACTGAAAATGATTTACATCCGTCAACTGATAAGCATAAGGGTTTTAGGACGCACACGCACAGTAATAACGTTAGGCTCATACGGCACTATAGCTATCAAATCGCTTATCTTCACATCAGCAAAGCAAACATTGTAGATAATAATGATGCGCAATAAAGTTGACACATAACATCGGATCATTTTCGACAACACTGGTGAAGACTTGACTACAACCACTGAAACAGACACATAACACATTCACAAGAGTGACTCGGATACTACGCCAGCTAACTACACCTACCCCGGTCAAAACAGCCAAAAGAGTCGCCTTAGCCGAAGTGAACTGGTGCATCTCTACTAATGGGGAGATTAGAGGAACCATTGCTAGCTAACTAGGTGCTTGGCAGCTACTAACCTGCGAGTGGCCGAAGTTATAACAGGACGGCTAATCTAGTTGACTAAATCTCTCATGCCCGTTCTATCACATATTGCTCACTATGTTTACTTACGCTGGTGTAGATAGTTAGCTGTGTGCTAGAACGACAGAGAGCTAGCTAGCCGACTAGCTGGCAGCCAAGCAACCACACTCAAGAGTTGGTGGGGTAGTTTGCTGACTTAACAGTCATCTTAACAACCAAAACGTAATTGTGGTGGTAGATATCTGGTGAGTGATGAGACTACACTTTAGAGCCGAGTTAAAGGTGTAGTTAATGTTAATTTAAATCGGCTAGTTAGCTAGTGGTTCTACAGCTAGATAGCTGCTTAACTCTACAGCAGCAGGCTGAGTTAACATTAGCTAGCTAGCTCACTATGCTAGGTAGCTCGTCCTGACCAGATTACTAGCTAGCCATACCTAGCTAACAGTTACACACCTCCACATTGTTTGGTTCTGGCTATTTCGCCAAAGTACACTCGTGCTATTGAGACTATAGCTAGGTTGCTATACAGGGCTTGTGACTGACTAGAGCAGAACTGACATTTAATTAAAACAGCCAGCTATGATAGAAGCAGCATTACAGGCTGCTAACCTTTTCCCCGTTGCATCGGGTTTGTTGTTCGTATGCCTGCTAGCAAAGCAGCTAGCTAGCTACATAGCTATCCATTCAAAATTTAAAAATGACCGATATGCTCACCAATTCAACGTCTTTGTCAGAAGAGGTAGAATATGTTATATCTTGGTTCCAGGCAGGCTTGTAAGATTAATGATTTTGACGCTGCATCGTACGCTGGGCTCCGACTACAGCAAAAGTGGAGCGTCCCGGTTTAAATGTGTGGCTTTCCCACTGGCAAGCCCAAAGATAACTCGCCTCTCTTTTCTCGCGGTTATCCGCTAACTCTACAAGCGGGTAAATGCTGCAGTACTCCTGCCAGTCGCTAGAAGGCGACGATACACGTTTTGTAATGATAGATCGTCATCAACTGCTACTTTAATAACAAATAGATTCAGCTACACTACTTGAAGATAGATATTCAAGATATGCAATATTGATCCCGGAGGGAAGTGATTCTGTCAGAGCAGCACAAGAGGCAAGTAAAAAAAAACTCATCCTACAATAGCACAACGCTGTGATAATAATAATAATCATTCCAAACTCCACATATTAGTTATATTATTATTATATATTCTATATAATATGGTAAACTTTAGAATGTATATTTCAAAAATGTCATGTGATTATATTACAGTCCTGACACACCTTATATCACAGTGCTGACAAGTGACAATCAGAAATAAGGTCCTGTTCAACAAGAGTAGTAAGGTCAAACAAATAATGAATTGAATTCAATAACTTGAAATAAATTTTGTAAAAGTTATGGTAATGTGGCTATTACCCTTATAATTATATCTGGCATAAAGGTAGATAGATTAAACAGTCTGATAGCAGGGAGTATGAATGATATCCTGTCTTGGTCCCTCCTGCAACATGGCTGGATCAATCATGAATGTAAGGTGCTTGATTAGGTGATCAATAAGGGCATTAGAGGAACTCTCCAATTTTCATTTTTGCCCCTATTCTCTCCTGAATTACCATATCCAAGCAGTCCTGGTTGGTCCCAATGACCTGTCCTGATTTGTTTAAGTTCCCTCCTGCTTTAATGCCACTCCCCCAGATCAGTGCTGCAGGCATCTATAGCATCTGACTACATAGATCAAAGGACCTGTATACTGCCTCCAACACATCCAGTGAGATCTGTGGTCCACTTTGGGTCCTTTGGGTTCCTTCAGGGTCTGCATCATCACACTTCCTCTCCCAGGACAAAAAAAAAGTTCTGGCACCTCAGTGGTGGAACAAACTTCCACTGAGTGTCCGAATGGCAGAGTCTCTTGCTGTTTTTAAGCGAAGACTGAAGACACATCTATTTCAAGAGCACTTAAATTAAATTTTACTACACTAGCATTTATTAAATATTTGTGACTGTAATGACTTTTCTTGCTTTTATCTTTTAAGTAGGGTTTTCTCAGTATATATTTGAGTATATCTAGGTGTCCATACTGACTGTATCTAATAATATCTTTGCCTAAAGTTTCTTCCTGATTTTAGCCTAAACTAACTAGCTAGAGATTTTGTTCTGAGTAAAACAATGAAGCACTTTTTGTAAGTCGCTCTGGATAAGGGCGTCTGCTAAATGCCGTAAATGTACATCTCTTCACTCTTGCCAACAACAAACTGCAGGTTATTCCACATACACCACTCAATAAAATTGTTGATGACAGCCCTATACTTTGATTCCTAACCATTGTTGATATTTCTAACAACATCAGAGAAATAAAAAAAACACCTAGAAAAGGCAAGTCTCACAGTTATACTTGAAATCATGTAGCATACTGTGAAGAGAAAAGGCAGCAGAACCATAGCACATGAAGCTCCACCACCTGGACATACAGTATAATGTACAATGTAGCTTCCCAGATGCTCAAACTGATACTAAACGCTCAAGGCCAATCTAGATAGGTAGTCAGTAATCCAGGTGATAATGGTGATATCCACCTGCGTCTCCCTTAGCTTCTCACTAATCAGCGTGGGCTATATGATGTTAAAAGTGTTGGAGAGATCAAATAACATGACCCTCTTTGAGTTGCCAGCTTTGTCCATGTGTGACTGGAACCATTTGCAGCAAATAGATGATTGCATCACCAACACTAATTTGGTGTTTTGATAAGTAAACCGCAGAAGGTCTGATGAACCAACCTTGGGTTTCAGGTGGGCTGTAAGCAGACTCTTCAGGGCTAATAATACTTTCACTACATTTGATGTATATTTTGCATTGTTTGTACTGTTATTGAAACTATGCCCACCCTCCACATGCACACAATAAACTTCATTTTTCAGTTTTAATTCCTTGTGCAGCAATATCCTTTACATCAACTAAAAACGAATGACATGCTTACAGGTGTTTCAAACTGCAGGATGAGCTTCACTCACATTAGTTACAACCATGCAGATGATATCAACTGTTTTAATGTCAGTTGTAAGATTTAATTGTATAATATTAAATAAACAACATTAGAAAATTGTGAGGAATAAAAAAAAGAATTAAAATTGATCCATCAGTATGTTTGATAACTGGTAATATTTTCCCACGTCGTCTCACTCCGTAACAGTAGGGGGCAAGGTCCATTTTGCAAATGTCTTACAGCGACCACAGTGCTAGATGAACAAAAAGAAACGGAAGAGCGGAGGTTTTCCCATGCGTTAATGGAAAATGGCGACGTCCTTAGGATCCAACACTTACAACAGACAGAATTGGGAGGACTCTGTGAGTAAAATGTTATATATGTCTACACGCTTTTACTATTTATAGAACAGACTTTAGGAATGGAATGGAATGGAAGCGCAAGTTCTTCACAATCCCGTCTAAAAAAACTTCAGTTTATCGACTACGATAGCCAGCCAGCTAGCTAGCTAGCTAGCTTACTATGATAACTACCTAGCTAATGTAGTGCTAATGTAAGCAAGCTATTAAATTCACATAGCGTTAGCTATTTAGCCATTCAACTAGCTTCTTCTAACTAGTGAATAACTTGCTAGCAAGCAAAGAAACCATAGAAGTCTTTAAAACGGATACTTTGTCCATTCGTGATATTTAGTCTTTTGGTATGTTGATCTACAAATATATATTTTTACGCGGTCTGAATGAGCTAGCTAACGTTAGCTATGTTGGCACTAAATATAGCAATAGCAGCCACATAGAGCGACTAGCGTGGAGAATTCATGTATTTGGCCACAAATGTAAGGTGTGGGTGTGTATTAGTTAGCTAGTGTCCTTCCGGTATAAATTAAATACTGGGGAAAATATAGTTATTGCCAGCCTAGCTGTTTTCCTACACTTGATGTTTTTAACTCTCCGCGACAAGATATAGAAAGAAATGATAGATCACTTTATTAATACCAGAGGGAAACTGACATATTGCAGTGGCTCGAGGTACAGAAATACGTGTCAGTAAGATGTAAACAGTCAGTGAGCAATGAATGCAGGCATTATCTGTATAAATGGTGAGTGCCGTAAACAATGTAGTTATGTACATGTTAGCTAAATACTGTATCATATCTCATCAGTGTTTTTTAGTAGGCCAACATCACTCAGAAACCACATTTCATCATCATTATAATATAGTGTACTGTGCTGTCATTATTTATTATAATTTAGGCATCTTTCTTTCCATGTATTACTATTCTTGTTTAATGACCACTATCTATAAAGAGAAAGTCTGGTCCTTCCAAGGTAGCTTTTCCTTGCAGCTGTCACCTCAGGGTTGCTTATTAGAGGTTTAGACATGGTTCCTGAAAAACTGCTATAGACAATGTTGAAAGTGCAATATAAACACAACTGCCCTGAATTTAATTGGTTAGAAATTTCACGATTAGATTACTCCCATTAGATATGGCATTTATAAATTGTTTTTGTTTTGGCATTTATAAATTGTTTTTGTTTAAACAGGACTTCCCTATTCTCTGTCAAACATGCCTGGGTGAGAATCCTTACATTCGAATGGTGAGTGTGGAATTTTTTCATGTAATTTTCAGTGTGATGTCATATAGATCCTAAACTCTTAAGAGGCCTTAGAAAATGTAATGAGTATATAGAGTGAGAAATACTGAAACCGCTACCTTATACTGACCAGCTGCGAATGTTTGTTTCTGATAGACCAAAGAGAAGTATGGCAAAGAGTGCAAGGTAAGGCTGCAGAATGCCTAATATAATCAAGTTAATCATTAATAATAGTAAATTCTCATTTTGAAGCATACACAGACACAGTTTATCATAGTGTCCTTGTTCTTGTGCTCTGTCTCAGATATGCGCACGTCCTTTCACTGTGTTCCGCTGGTGTCCTGGAGTCCGAATGCGCTTCAAGAAGACTGAGGTGTGTCAGACCTGCAGCAAGATGAAGAACGTGTGTCAGACCTGCCTGCTGGATCTGGAATATGGTAATAAACAGCCCCTTGTTTATCTGCTTGATCTGGAGTATGGTGATAAACAGCCCCTTGTTAATTTGCTTGATCTGGAGTATGGTAATAAACAGCCCCTTGTTTATCTGCTGGATATGGGGCTGTTTATTACCATACTCCTTGTTTATCTGCTGGATATGGAGTATGGTAATAAACAGCCCCTTGTTTATCTGCTGAATATGGGGCTGTTTATTACCATACTCCTTGTTTATCTGCTGGATATGGAGTATGGTAATAAACGGCCCCTTGTTTATCTCCTGGATCTGGAGTATGGTAATAAACGGCCCCTTGTTTATCTGCTGGATCTGGAGTATGGTAATACACAGCACCTTGTTTATCTGCTGGATCTGGAGTATGGTAATAAACAGCACCTTGTTTATCTGCTGGATCTGGAGTATGGTAATAAACAGCACCTTGTCTATCTGCTGGATCTGGAGTATGGTAATAAACAGCCCCTTGTTTATCTTCTGGATATGGAGTATGGTAATAAACAGCCCCTTGTTTACCTCCTGGATCTGGAGTATGGTAATAAACGGCCCCTTGTTTATCTGCTGGATCTGGAGTATGGTAATAAACAGCACCTTGTTTATCTGCTGGATCTGGAGTATGGTAATAAACAGCACCTTGTCTATCTGCTGGATCTGGAGTATGGTAATAAACGGCCCCTTGTTTATCTTCTGGATATGAAGTATGGTAATAAACAGCCCCTTGTTTACCTCCTGGATCTGGAGTATGGTAATAAACGGCCCCTTGTTTATCTGCTGGATCTGGAGTATGGTAATAAACAGCCCCTTGTTTATCTTCTGGATATGGAGTATGGTAATAAATAGCCCCTTGTTTATCTGCTCCACACAATATGTCTGCTCTTGGCTCTTCGCTATTTCCCATCAACGCTGACCTTTAACGTTACGGGGGTGGGCATGCTGTAACATTCCTGGGGCATGATACATGTTTAATAAAGATCACACATATGGGCTGAAATGTGACATGATTATTGTAATTGGATATGTGTTTGTTAATTTTTACTGTACAGTCTGTTAAGTTTTCTCTCTCTTCTTTTTTTAAACTCAATACAGGTTTACCCATTCAGGTCAGAGACACAGGACTATCAGTTAAGGATGAGGTGCCAAAATCGGATGTGAACAAGGAGTATTACACCCAGAACATGGAGAGAGAGGTGATCACTCTGATGGAAACTCATATTGGTAGAAAACATTGTGCTGAGCTCATTCAGTGCCCTCCCACCAACAACGAGACTAAGCTTTGCTAACGTCAATGCTAATTTGCAGATCGGCAACTCGGACGGCACGCGGCCGGTCGGGGCCCTGGGGAAGGCCCCCGGGTCTAGTGACATGCTGCTGAAGCTGGCTCGCACCACGCCCTACTACAAGAGGAACAGGCCGCACATCTGCTCCTTCTGGGTCAAAGGGGAGTGCCGGAGAGGAGAGGAGTGTCCCTACAGGTGAGCTGTTGCCCATGGTGCACTAGTGCCCATGGATCTTTAGGTCTGGTCCATAGGGAATGACTATGTGGGGAACTATGGGATCCTTAAATAGAAGTGTCATTCACAAGTAGTCGGTAACTTTCATTGGAGAGTTTTGAAGAAAAACGTTTGTGTTCTGCTGTGCATAAGAAGCAATGGTGACGTTGTTGGCTGTATTGCTCTAGGCACGAGAAGCCCACAGATCCAGATGATCCGCTGGCTGACCAGAACATTAAGGACCGATACTATGGAATTAACGACCCAGTAGCCGACAAGCTCTTGAAACGGGCTTCAGCCATGCCGAGACTTGATCCGCCTGAAGACAAGTCCATCACCACGCTGTATGTGGGAGGACTGGGAGAAACCATTACAGATTCAGAGATCAGGTGCGTACACTTCAGCGAAGAGAGATCTAAAGAAATTTCATCTCACATTAGCGTCGCACGTAGTCACACAATCACAAGATTCTTGAGAAACAAAAAAACCCTTATTCCCTTAACCCTTACTGTTCTGGCCGGCCTTTTCTCAGGAACCATTTCTACCAGTTTGGGGAGATCCGCACGATCACCATAGTGCAGAGGCAGCAATGTGCCTTCATCCAGTTCGCCACACGGCAGGCTGCCGAGACGGCTGCGGAGAAGTCCTTCAACAAACTCATCGTCAACGGGCGACGCCTCAACGTCAAGTGGGGCAGGTGAGTCCAGTGTAATAATCTCACTAAGATTATATTCTTCAGCACGGGATTGATGTCATCCCTGTAATCTGGTGGAGCTCCTAATCCGGTTCAGGGCCTACTTCCCCAGGTGTCTCATCATCACCTGGGATACCTTCTTTCAGTCCCTGATATTTTTCCACCTTCTCATATCCCTTCCTTTGAAATGGGGCCACCACATCTATTATCAGTGCTGTTATCTGCTTAATATCTACTATTGTCATGTCTGGTTGGTTTGCCATTACTTGCTTATCTGTCTGGATCTCAAGATCCCACGCTTTCTTTCCCTGACTGCGTTTCGGGTCCTGCCGCTAGGCGCTGGATCAGTGTGCGTGACTGTGATCGAGCCGTCTCCATTGGCCTGATGCTTGGTGTTTAGTGCTGTCGTGGTTATTGCTCGTGTGCTGTCCTGCTGTCCTGTCCTTTTCCAGCCCTTGGTAGGAGTGTCTTCCTGCATCCACCCCTGCTGTTTGTCAGTGGAGCATTTTGGTGTCAGACTGGCGAGCAGCCTTTGGATGTCAGGTCTTGGGTGGAGTTCCCCATGCGTTGTGAGGGATTTATCTGGTCTTGGCGTCGGCAGCTGCCAGCTCCTGTCTTGGCTTACTGCGCCAGTATCTGGTGACTGGCAGGGCACATGTGTTCATGGCTTTGGTCTTATTGTTCCCATTCATCTGAGTCTTAAGCACCTGCCTTCCCCTGTGGAGGCACACGGATGTTCCATCATTCCTCTACCTGCCACATGGTTCCTATGTGAACCCCCAGATATTTGTAACTCTGTTATATGGTTATGGTAGTGTTTCCTCTCTGCTCTCTGTTATCAGTCGGACACAATCCTCTCGACTGAATGGCATCCAGAACCCTGCCTCCCCTGACCTTAAATTATTGTTCGAACAACCTTAAACCATCTCACTATAGCCTCTGTAGTGAAATTCATATGTTTCACTGGTTAGATTTCCTGTCATTTTTACTAATAGACGTGCATTGCAGATCCCTTCAAAATGTCAGCGGGAGGCTCGCGTGGGTGCATGTGGCAAGTCCTGAGGAGTCTTCATTAGTTCCACTCTCCAATGGAAATGCGTCCTGGTGTAACCAAGAATACGTAAAATAGCCTATATGAATAGGCTGGTGTTTCACTTTATTTGTGAAGTATGGCGTGACGCAAATGTAAACTGACCCTATTTCTCAAGAGTTAGATAAATGGCCACAGAAGAATAACTGTGGTACTGTTGCCTGCACCTGGTCTAGATGTGCTACATGGAAATTTATTAACATGTATTACTGCAAAGGTTGTCTATTGTATTTCTTGCCAGTTGTCTTTTGTATTTCTATGCATCTTGCTTGTATAGCTGATGAAGCTGATGGACCTCTGTCTGAAATGTGCTGTGTCTCTGGACGTTGTGTACTGCAGTTTTGAATATCTCTATATCTCTTACTACAGTGCACTGCAGTTACTCACCCGGTAAGGTGTATTTTTAAACCGCACCCATTGCTGTCTTGTGCACCAGGTCCCAGGCAGCACGGGGGAAGGACAGAGACAAGGATGGCGTGACTGAGAGTGGAATAAGACTGGAGCCTGTGCCTGGTCTACCTGGAGGTGGGAACTGTGGAGCTCTGTCCAGGCCCCCACTGAAATACACATATGCACAGTCACTGTACAGCATATCTCTCTGTCTCTGTCTCTATCTCTCTCTCTCTCTCATGTGAGTGTGTGTTACATTTTCTATACTAGTCAGTCTCCCCAGTAAGCTAATGCTGTGAGTGCTTTTGTGTGTGTATGCAGTGATGTGATGTGTTCTTTAGGTTGTATGTAACACAGCCTTCTTTTCCACAGCCCTGCCTCCACCCCCCATGTCCGATGACGACACCTCAGCCAACTATTTCAACCTGGGTCCTACCAGCGCTCCTGCAGTCATGAACTTGGGACTGCCCCCTCCCCCGGGGGTGGCCTTGCCCCCACCTCCAGGTATGCTTCCTTCCATCTTCAGAATTTTGCCCCATGGATAAATGCTGGGTCCTTTGCGCTTATTGGGCTCCCATTGTGCAGGTTTCGGTCCCCCTATGTACAACTCCATGGATCCCATGGCTCCTCCCATGGCCCCGCCCATGGCTCCTCCTATGGCCCCGCCCATGGTCTTGAGGCCTCCAGGTCAGGTGCACTACCCTTCCCAAGATCCTCATCGCATGGGCGCCCATGCCAGTCGCCACGGAGGCCCCTAGACCCGGAACAGGAAGCTACCTCACCGATGTGTGTAGTGATGTAAGCTTGACCTTTCTGCCGCTGCGCTCAGTTTTGGAATCGTTTTATATTTGTAATCTTTTATGGACTTGTTGACACAGTGACTTTTGACCTTATGCAAATATATAATAGACATACAAAAATTAAAACCAGTGCAAAATGCTTATGGTCCTTTTTTTTTTATTGGTTTTATTGGACTTTATTTGGTGTTTTAAACTTTTTTAAACAATTTTGACCATTGTGACCCTTGTTAGTTTGGGGCAGATAGATATGTATGTAGAGAGGGGTAGTTCAAAAAGTGTGTAGAAACTATGTCTATTTAATGAAATATTTGTATCAGGCCTTTAACTCCGTTTGAAAAGCTTAAATAATTGGTTGCAGTGACCAATAATAACCACACGGGGGCGTTGTTGACCATGCTTGAAGGCTGTAAGCCACAGTTTTCAGTTTAGACAGCAATGATCACTATCAGTTATTAACACCATTCCATTATGCCTTGAAATGGACAGCACAAGACCATTAAATACAAAGCATTGTTTATAAAGTTACTTTGTATTGTCCTTTGTATTCTATTCTATCCAGAAGTCTAAACACCACAATTCTATAATTGTTGAGTTGACTAGAACAAGCATATAAACTTAAATTAGAAGGCACCACTTGGTGCCTATTGGCTCAGCTTGCAATCGATGCGATGCCATTCCAACCATACCGAAGAAGCCTGCAGAGTCTCGGTCCGCACGATGACTCTCTCCAGTGACCCTTCACCGATCATCACTCCTGGGATGTCCGAGGACCCTCCGCCGGTCTGAAACGCGTCTCCCTGCCATGCGGGTCTCACAGCTCCATGGACCGGGTCTGGCACCCAGCGCTCCAGCCTCTGGGCTTGCGGTTGAAGTTGGGTCGGTTGCACATCCTCTCCCAGGTGAGGTGGGGCTCCGTCCACGCCTGCAGGAGCTCGAAGCCAGGCAGAGGCAGGGTCCTGACGCTGCCCGCCGTGCCCGCGAACGGCACAGGAGCCCTGTCGGACCAGTGCGCATCACACAGTTACTTTAAATCGCCTTCCCTGTTATGCTAGACGTTTTCATTTCAACTTGTATATGTCTTTTTAAATGAATCGTGTTTAGACTCGTGTTACATTAAAGGCGTGTGATATGTGAAGCACTCTCTCCAAAGCATGCATGCCAGTTACCAATATGTCTCCTCCGTCTTATCAAGAGAGTGGTAGGGCTTTTTTTAAAAATGATTTTTGATTCTAATTCTGATCTAGAATTTTCTTCCAGACCATGTGGCAGATTCATCATGTGCTATGTGCAGTTGGAAGTGTATTTTCTTTCTTGTTTAAATAGAAACCGTGTACTCACTGGCTGTGGGGCCAAGAATGGAGTCGTGACCTTTGCTCCCTGTCCTCAGGCTTTGAGGGCAAGCAGTAATTCAATACACCTTATCTGCTAATCATTAGCAGCGCATTTACAGCATTTGCCCAGAATGAATGACATCTGTAGAAGTGTGACCGTAACTAGCTCCTGCTCTACAGGTGAGCTATATGAGTGATGCTCCACAGAAGACCAAAGGATCGGATCATAACTCGTGTTATCCGACGCTACCTGTTGAAGCATCTGTAGCTGGTAGTTTTGGGTGGTGCCTCTGGCAGGCGGGCACTAATGGTAGCCAGCACTGTCTCCTGGGCAGTCGGAGCTCCCCAGGGTGAGCAGTAGGACTTGGGGATGACTGTGATATTGAACTTCTCCACAGGAACCTCCTTCAGCGGTCCAGAGTAACCTGAAGCGGAGAGTTTGAAGGGAGCGTGCAAGCGTGCGTGTTTGTTTCGTGGAATTAAGAGCACATGGACGTTCAGTGTGCGCAGCGCGCTCACCTGGTGCTAGAACACTTGGGTTCCCTTTGTTGGCCACGCTGTGTTTGAGCGTCGTCACCAGGCTGCTCCTGGTGGCTCTGCCGCTGTAACCCTGTGCGTTGTCTTCAGCTTTCCCTGCCTGTCCATCACTGGTCTGCACGCGCTGTATCTCATTCAGCTGAAGATGCTGCAGAGAAGTAATAGATATAATGGACACTGGCTCATTGTTATTCGTAGCCTTTAATTCACTATCTCTACAGCTCCAGTGACTAGGAGCATGGATTAGAAGAATTCAGCCAGTGTTGCACCTATGGCTCGAGTAAACATTTCGAGTTATATAATTTTGAGTCCTATAATTCTCAGCTTCGGTATTGCAATAAAGGCAGCGGGAAAGCGTGTAATTAAACTAAATCCAAAAGCTGTCTTTAGTGCTAGCGTCTCTCCTCCCATGTGTGAAATAATGATATGGTGTGCCCACAGTCAGCGCTGTGACGTTAGCATACGTTGCCGGGTTGGGTTCCGACACCCTCCAGTGTGAACCTCTGCACCCTCCTTTGTCTCTCCTGGAACATTCTGGAACCCCTGTTTGACAGCAGGTTCAGTTCCTCCATCATAACGTCCTGTGGAACGCTGATCTTCTTTCCCAGGTCAAGACACCCTGACGCACGCGCACACACACACATACATACACACGGAGCACATGAATGTTAGACTGGTACACTGTGATTCTCTTCTTATTTTGTAGAAAAGTAATTCATTTTTCTGCATCTTGTACCCTGTCTCGTAGTGTAGGGTATATGTGGGAATACACATATAGGGGACTGACCATAAATATAGTCATTTAGTGAACATGTCAGAAATAAGGACAGAGGTTACCTTTTGTCTTCAGAGCATCTTCAGTCCCTGGTCAATTTTTAGATGTACGTTTTCAAGATCATGGAGTGGAAAATGACCATTCTTAAAGACAAACATTGCATGACTGTGTTGAACATGAGCAGGAAGCTCGATGTTCATGTCAAAGGGAAATTCACCCATATGGTGAAGAAAACACTGTAACAAATCAGGATGGCACTTCTCAAAAGCATGCTTGTGTTAAGATCATCTTAAATGACCGGGAGAGTGTGTTTAATGTAAAACACACACCGTCACAGTCTTGTGTTATGAAGATTTTGGGAAATCCAGTTTCATGTCAATATAAATACCTTTCCTAACAGAACCATAACATTCAAATTTTAATGTAAAAGTAGCTATAGGTTAATGGTGCATTACTTCTACTGTCTGGTTTTGTTTATACCTTTGAGAGGCATCACCATTTGATGGTCATCACCATTTGAAGAATGCTGATGAATGTTTGCACAGCCTACCAATACAGTGGTGTAACACCAGCCAGCAAGGCTCACATTTCGTGTTCTCACTGCCCTCATCAATGAGCATTAAGTCCATGCCTGAAACTGCTACCTCAGACTTCGCTGTTTGGGTTTGGGCACGGCATGTTCAATTGTGCAATTGAATCATTACGTTTGACACTCGTGTCCAGACGGGGCTGCCTTCCTGCTGTTCCTGCAATCAGCTCACGTTTTGAGGGGCTTCCAGCTCCTGGCCAATCAGCATGTGTGAGTCATCCCACTAGACTGAGGCTATTAGACCCATGCTGGGATATTGCATTACCGACCCACAGACAGCTTCACTCGCAGCTCCAGACTCAGTCTGAGAGGCACAACAGTGGCGTCTCGAAATCTTGTGCATTTTAATGTCATTTTAATTGACATATCAAAGTGTTTATTCCTTTGATTTTATCGTTTTTTTTTTTGTTTGTTTGTTTAGGGTAATCAAAAAAATGTTTGTAAATGAAGGGATAGATGGTTGCTAGTGTCATGGAGGGGTTTTGGGGGCTTACCTCCCTGTGCTTCTAAGCACATCCCTACAGCCAGACGCTGTTTCTCTCTGGACGCTTCACTGGAAGGAACAGGCATGACCATCTCAGCAGTCCTCAGTGGCGAAACAGCTTGAGACACAGACCAGTGCTTACTTTGACATTACATTACACTCAGGACAGTCACCAAGTCAGCACTGCCATTTGGTTTAGTGTCCTACTCCTGATATTTGCCACGCACAAACATTTCAAGAACCCAGAGCAATATGTCCTTGCTATTGTATAAATATTCCCTCAGTAAACTTTCTTCATTGATAAGTCTCGACAGCCACACTTACCAGTTGATGAACAAAGCCTCTCTTCTCCGATATTGACGACAGATGAAACTGATGCGATCTGTCTTGAAGCACAAACTCTACTATTTGGCCAGGACAGAGATGGACCCTCAGGCTTGTCCTGGTTAGATCATAGGCTTATTATAGAGGAGCATCCAGCGGAGCTAATGAGCTAGGATTAGCACAACAGCTCCTCTGGATCCCGTCTAATAAAAACATGAGCCACAGACTCAGTCACAGAGGGTCGGCTGAACCTGAGAGGAAGCCTTGAGCTCTGAGTCATGCCTAAGTCATCCCTGGACTTCATATTCGTTCCTGAGTAGTCCGCGGGAAATCCCGATGGAAATAAGGTGCTACATATTCTAGCCCAACAGCTTAAACCTGTCTTCCCTACTTTTTGTGACATATTTAGATGACTGTTAGATGTATGCTTTATAATTTATATAAGGGGATATGACAGGAAGAAGCCAGCCCTTTATGTCTCAAAACCAAAATAGCAGTTGTTGCATACCGTGTAAGACACAGTAAACAGCCTAGAATGCAGTTTAAAGCCTATTAAATGACTTCATGAAGAACATCATTTATATTAAAAAGTCCTAATAAAGAACTAGAGAATTTTTAATGTAATGGCACAATATATGAACACATATGAGCCTGTATCCCAAGGCTCAATTCCATGTTGACTTTCACATTGGACGACACAATTCATCCCTTTTTACGGTGGATGGTCTGTCTTTAGTCACTTGCTCTCAGATGTTTCAGAACCATAGAAGGATACTGCAGTTCCTGTCAGAGAAGACAAATGGATAGCAAGCTCATTTGGTCAGAATAACAACAAACCACCCCTTAGCAGAGGAAACACCACAAGGGTCACTTTTCTGATCAGTTTGTAGACCACATTTGTACCGGTAGGCAGAAATCTCTCAAGTCTTAAATTGGATAAATAGGACATGAACATCAGACAGCAGAAGGCGCCTCAGTGCCATTATTTATAATTTATGTTGTGTATAAAAAAAATATGTGCTACATGAAGCTTGTCTCTGACAGGATTCAGTGAGACTATACTTATTCTCAAAAATGGGAGAAAGCTCTTTTTTGTACAAAATAACAGTTGTTTATATGCAGGGTTGTTTCTTCTTATTTACAATGTTGTTGCTGATTCATTCCATCCTGAGAGAAACCAGAACTGACAGGAAGTGAGTGGTTGCCATCATTTCCAGCACCCAACCTCATCATGGCAACAGGCATAATCCAGAAACATAGTACACAAGCTCGTAAAACTTTGCTTCTGTTTATGGGAAGAACATGAAATCAGTGAATCTTGCTGGGTATTGTGGTGGAGGAAAGAATGTCAAAAATGTCCCGTTTCTCTTTTTTACTTCTTAAATATATTCATAACTGGCTAATAATAATGTTCTGCTGTCTTCATATGTGTGAGTCTTTAACTTGTGTTGATCATCATGGGTTCACCTTTGCTCCATCTCCAGACATGGCCGAGTAGGCCTGGATCTGCCACTCTCTGTCCCGATGTACATGCAGATTGAGGCCATCCACGATCTCATTGGCTGGTGACAGTGTGGCCAGGTCTTGCTTATTAGCATAGATAAGCATCGCCACTCCCTTCAGATTCTCCTTGTTAATCAACTCTCAGAGCTCCTATGGCAACAGGGGTGAGAAGTGTCCTGGGTTAAAAGCCTTCATAACTGAGTATGTGCTGGGTAAAAGGCTGAGTCACACTCTTGGCATGAATTTAACGTGGACGGGTTGCAGCATTAATTTAGTAGTGAATGAGAGCCAAAGGTTTACTATGTATAATGAGTAATGTAAGCAGTTACCGTACAGTAACAGTACAGTAACTTAATGGAATCTTCTTCAGATGAAACCGTCATGGTTTCATCTCGCTCTTTCTCATCAATCCTGTTTCTTCAAGTCTGAGTCTCTTCTTGTCTGTGCTATCGATTACGTAGATCTGTTAAGAAAAACAGGCAAAAGTTTTGGGCAATATTTTTTAACATGAAGACCCCTATCCTCTCTGAATGAGCCATAATCAGTTCATTAAAGTATATGTGCTGTTCAGAGTGTTTTCCCACTTTCTGTTGGAGCTTCATCAGATGTTCTCTCAGGACCGGTGGTGCTAGCTTGACAACTAGGTGCAGACTCCAAAGCCAACAGTAATTTTAGAATCAAAGAATGTTGTACAGTGTCTGCTGTTTGTATCCGAACAGTTTGAAAAGCATGAAGTGAATAAAACAAGCCTGTGTGTTTTAGCGTGGTTCTCCTTAGCTTAGCTTCCTTTGTTCCCCGATGTCCCACACATTCAGTTTCATAGTGTTGCAGGTCACACTTTTAACGCCTTTAGGTGAGTCACCTGACAGAAAAAGAAAATAACAGGAAATGACTTGTCAGGGAATGGTTCTCATGATGATTTGTTCTTAATCATGATAAGTGACTCCCTCAACATTTATACATTGTCAGACAGAGAGACAGAGAGTAAGACAGAGAGTAAGAGAGAGAGAGAGAGGTTCTCCGTTGTTATCAGCAGCTTCCACATTCCCTGAGTTTATGGTTAAGCTCCCTTCACCCGTTAGGATTAAAGACACACCCAGCTCTCTGTTTTTGGAGTGGAGCCACTCTCTTCACAAGCTTGTCCTCTGTAAAGTTATATTCCAAAACTAGCAAGCACACTGCTAACACAAGCCAATAAACAACTGACCATTGCTAATGAACTCCCCTAAGGTTTAGAGCAGTCCGTTCAAAGATTCATCTGCTTTCATAATAAATATCCACACACAGGCGCACATCAAATAACGGGATACTGTTTCATAGACTGAGAAGAGCTAGCATGGATGGCTCTTAAATGTTTTTAAGGCTTATATTTCACTTCTAAGGTCAGCTAAATATGGGTCTTTGCTGACTTTGCTTTACACTAGAATGAATCCAAAATAGGCCTTACAAACAGCCAAAGGCAGTCAGGCAACAGTGTTATCTATTACTTATCCAGCAGACCACATCTAACTGGAGCTTGTTTAATGCAGATATTTATAGGTAGAACAATAATTCTTTCTTCGTGATTTTCTCACTGCCAGCATAATGACATTGTTTTTGTCAAGAATGTGCTGGTCTTATCTTCTGTCTAGGTGTCAATTAGCTTCTCATGTTTAGAAGATTTCCTTATTCTGCTGTTTCACTGTATAATTCAGCACAGGAACATAATGCTATTAGTCTTGTTTCTCCCCACCCAGGGGGACTCTGTCTTTTCAGAGTGTCTTTTGATTTTAACTAGAACTGACTTGCCACCTTGCCCTTATTATCAGAGTAAACCAACCTTGTAGCAGGCATTCCTGCTGTACGTCTTAATAACTGACACTGTGACCTACAGAATAACCTCAGCCTAAGACTTTGCATTATGCCTTATTGGTGTTATTTAAGACTCAAACTTGGAATGCACTAGCTATGCAATTTAACATATTAAAAGTCCAAGGCTCATGTATTTTGCCTCCTATCCATAATAGTACTTAATGTAACAATTTTCAGTGCTTCACATTCAAAAAAGCATCATTTGGTGACCATCAGCACAGTAATTTAACAACATAACAGCATTCATGAAATCTGTGAATGCACCCACACCTTCACCTACATAATGAACTCCTGACCTCTCTCTGCTCATCCGCATGAGTAATGAGGCACTTTTTACATAAAACATTGCATCTGCAAGGCATCTTTTACTATAATAGTGTCATTTCACTGAGCATTAGATGGACAAAGAGCACAGCGCAAAGATGATGTAAGCAGCCCGCTGCTCACAAACGAACCTGTCTCGATTAGAAACGCCACGGCTCTTACACGCTTGGATCATCTTGGATCGTTTTGGATCATCTTCCACAACAAGAGCTTGGATAAGATGCAAGTTTTTTTCTAATTTGCTGCTGTTTTTGTTTTACCTGGATTGGGGGTGATGGTGTTGACATCTTCTGATGCGAGTTGTTTCAGAAAAGTTGTCTTTGTGGCATTATCCAGACCAAGGAGAACAATCCAAAGCTCCTCTTCTATTGTGCCCTATAGTGTCTCTGACAGAAAACAAACCCTAGGACAGACCCAGAAAAAAACATTGGAATGAAAGATTTGGATAGTTGTAAATAGACTTAAAGGAACTAAAATATACATTACATTCTTATATCTCTTCACAAAAGGCTGACTAGACCCTAGACCCTTAAGACAGAACAGGTTGGAACAGGCCAGAACAACAAAAACAACCAAATAAACATTTTATTTATATAGTGCCTTTCCAGAGCTCAAGGTCACTGAGTAGAGCAACAATGAATGCACATTTAAGTGCAAAGGGACATAAACAAAGCAAAGGTGTAAAACTACACGGTAAACCCAGATGAATAATGCAGGGTGAAGAGGTATGTTTTGAGTCCATGTGTAAATGAAGAAATCTAAGCAGTCACAGGAGTATTTATATAAGGAATGGCACATTTTAAAGGCAGAGCACTGAAAGACCTGTCCGGCCTGGGAAGAAAGTCTCGTGTGAGGGTATAAGACTAACTAGAATGTCCATGAATGAACTTTATGTTGGATTGACAAAGCATCTAAAAGTTTAGCTGTTTGAACATTGAGAACCTGATAAATGCTGTTTAGCTGTGGGAGTAGTTGGTAACAGCAGTTTGGGGTAGTTATTGAGGCACATGTGGCTGATGGGGTAGTTGTTGAGGGTCATTTGGCTGAGGGTTTAATTTGTGTCAAAGAACAATTGGCTGTGGGGTACTTAAGGCTGAGGGGTTATTTATCTGTGGGGATTGTTGTTGATGGCAATTTGGCTGATGAGGTAGGGGCAGTGGGGGTAATTGGGTTGAGGGGTAATTGGCTGTAAGCAGTTATATAGCATTTAACATCATTTAACATTATTTATTGGTTAATCACTGCTTTAAAAAGCCAAACATCCTTTTATTCAGTTTTGCCTGCACCGTCAAGCCAACATAAAGCTAAATAACTCCTCAACCACCCCTATCCCAACAGCAAAATAACCCCTCAACCACCCCTATCCCAACAGCAAAATAACCCCTCAACCACCCCTATCCCAACAGCAAAATAACCCCTCAACCACCCCTATCCCAACAGCAAAATAACTCCTCAACCACCCCTATCCCAACAGCAAAATAACCCCTCAACCACCCCTATCCCAACAGCAAAATAACCCCTCAACCACCCCTATCCCAACAGCAAAATAACCCCTCAACCACCCCTATCCCAACAGCAAAATAACCCCTCAACCACCCCTATCCCAACAGCAAAATAACCCCTCAACCACCCCTATCCCAACAGCAAAATAACCCCTCAACCACCCCTATCCCAACAGCAAAATAACCCCTCAACCACCCCTATCCCAACAGCAAAATAACCCCTCAACCACCCCTATCCCAACAGCAAAATAACCCCTCAACCACCCCTATCCCAACAGCAAAATAACCCCTCAACCACCCCTATCCCAACAGCAAAATAACCCCTCAACCACCCCTATCCCAACAGCAAAATAACCCCTCAACCACCCCTATCCCAACAGCAAAATAACCCCTCAACCACCCCTATCCCAACAGCAAAATAACCCCTCAACCACCCCTATCCCAACAGCAAAATAACCCCTCAACCACCCCTATCCCAACAGCAAAATAACCCCTCAACCACCCCTATACCAACAGCAAAATAACCCCTCAACCACCCCTATACCAACAGCAAAATAACCCCTCAACCACCCCTATCCCAACAGCAAAATAACCCCTCAACCAACCTCTAGCCCAACACCTAAATAGCTCCTTAGCCTCATTCATACCATAACCAAATTCATTCTAAATGTGAATCTGAAAGAGTCATTAGAATTACAATGTTTAGGCATTAGCATTACTCTTCACCCTTTTTGTTTAATTTATACCTTATACCTTATATATATATATAAATATACACCCAGCCTTGTAATCACATATGGACTCCTTCACACAGCAGTGTGCTTGGTCCAAGTAGATCAGGTATTGCCAAACGTGGTTGTTCCTGTTGAGATTTTCGCATACGTATCTTTTGGACTTCTCCCATGGCTGTGTGTCGTGTGGAGCATGCAGAGCTGAAGGCAAGAGAGCAGAGCTACACTCTACACAGCATGTATGCAGCTGAGTGCTGCCCTGCCCAGGTAATCCGCAGTCAGGTGGAGAGCGTTTTTTTCCTTCTTATTTTCTGTTTCTTGGCCTGGTGTTCGTCATTTGTGACAGGAACAGTAGGAGGGTTAAAGGTTAAGACTGTTAGATTAGCAGCCCACAATTAGCAATCTCTCTCCACCTCGTTTCCTCCCATTATCCCTCCCCACCATCCACTTCATAAGAAATCCTTGCAGTCTTCCTCTCTCTCTCTCTCTCTCTCCTCTCCCTCCCTCCCTTCCTCTCTCTCTCTTCTCTCACACAGCCATCAGTGGGAAATCTTGCTCTTTCATGCTAACTTCCTCTCGTCTTTACCCGTCACTTTACTAACTCCCCTCACAATTATTCTAAATAACTCTCAGTACATTACATTTGCTACCGGCAGCAAATTAAATCCTACGTGTGTTACTTTCTTTCTTCTCAACCGTCACACAAGCTCTAGCCTGGGATGTGGTGGACAAACTTGTGTCTGTTTTTAGCTGTGTGCCATGCTGTTCAGATCCAGGATCCAGTCTGAAGCGTTTCCATTCTCAGATGAATTATGACACATCATAGGGATGTTTAATCTCACAAATAATTCATTCAGATAGAGGCCTGAGAGTCAAATTATTATTTTGTCAATAATTGACAAAAGCCTGTAATAAACTCATAGGCTGTTTAGTGTTATGCATTTGTCTTCAATTTACTTTAACATAATATATCAAAGGAGTTCAACTTGTCAGGGACAAACTAAAATGTGAACAGATCAAAATACATTATGGTTCTGTCCTAGCAATGGTTGCATGTGAAAGTGATTGCCTACAATGCACTGGATCTAAAGGGCTTCGTCTGTACTGATTGACCTCACCACTATTTTTATAAATTAATAGGGGATTTTGGACTGAGTCAGGATTTACCCAGACAGATATCCATAGAAACACACCAGTATCACGACTTCAGTCTTTTACAGGCCAAGTCTGTGGGGATTAAAGACTCTACTAAGGCACAGTGGAGCTCTCTTTTCAGATTTAATAAGTGACAATAGAGGTCATCTTCATTCCGGGCCCTTTCAGACAGACGGCCACACCATAGCTCTGTTGTCTGCCCTGTTCCTTTCAGTTCCAGAGTGGCCAAGTAATTGGAAGACCAGCTTGCTCCCTAATGGAATCTTTTTACTTGGTTTCAAGCATGGATGAAGCTGTATCAGCATGTAAGCCTGAGTGGTAACACACCCTTGCAGATTAGTACCACCAGTGTTTATGCATGGGGAACGCTTCTGAGTCAGGGAACAGCCAAGCATTTTACACAAGGCAAGGTGGGTAGAGTCAAAAATGTTACGTTTACGTACGCTTTTCGAACGTCCTCGTTCCCTACGTCCTCGTTCTCTCTGCAGAATTCTTGCCATCATATCAGATCATCTAGTGGTGGTCTTTACTAAGTGTCTCCGTCCAACTGCTGTGAGATTTACGAGCTCTCGTGTGCAATCTGGAAGGACATGCAATCTCCGCATTTCCCTTTTGTTTGGCCGGAGTCCCAGAAACGGTGCCAGCTCCATCGATTACCTCGTTAGCTCACCCCAAATGCACAGCAAGGCAAATGCTTGGGTCGCCAGCCACTCTCAGTGCACTAACTGAAAGAGAGAATGGCATGGCAAGTCGGCTTACGCTTCACGCATGAACCACTGCACATGCAATCAGGGGGGAACAGGTGTCTGGCTCGGCACACAGGAACTGAGGCGAGGAGAATCCAGCTGCCTCTGGTCTACTGACTGGCCTTTGCCTGCAGAGGCTGGTTCAGCTCAGCGGCAGGCCGACACCGATGCATCTGTGTTATAATTGTGCTCCCCATCCATTTGCTCCTTTCAGGTCTGTAGAAATGACACGAGACATTTAAGCAGTTGTTTAATCCTTCAGGGGGCGTCTGTGTTTTAATTGCCATCTGCAAGATCATTACTGGCTAAGATAATATCAAAATTGTGCATATAACGGCTCAGCTATGACGTCCAGATTAATTAAGATTTGGTTAAATAGGCTAAAAACGCGAGGTATTTTCAATGTATAAAAACTATTTTCTTAAGAAGTAACGGAGTCCAAATTATTCCCAATTCATTGTATAAACTGGATAGCTTTGGAAGGGTGGATAGTTTTGGAAGAACAACTACCTTTCCCTATGCGGACAGGTTTCTCAGGTCACCGGTTGCACGATCAGTATGTTTTCCCACTGAATGACTTTTATACCCCACAGAGCAGCATTTTATAGTGGAGATGATGTTTACACAGTGATAGGTGGTTCATGTGAGCTGAGAAACATACCATGCCCCTCTGACTAGCTTGCTCTCCTGGTCTCCAACACAACACCAACCTGCTCCAGCAACATGAACACTTTTGCTTCTTTCCATCGACAGCATAATGCTGCTCTGCTTTCTAAGGAAAAGGTATGTGGTTTCTTTTTATTATGTTAGAACAGTAGTCATGTGCAGGAGGTGCATGAATTCTGAAATGCATATTGTGAATACTGATGTGCAAGGAAAAAACGGAAGTGTCAGTTTGTTCTCACAATATCACATTGCAAAGATCTGGTTAACAAGTTATGCGCTAGTGACATCTGTCAAAATTCAGCCATTCATAACCTTTTAGGAAACCAGTTTCATTTATTTGAGTGTACTTTATATGAACCTAGTAAAGAACTTTGAGAAGCAGTCAATAACATATCAACTACAGGTGTCAAAGGGAATCACACACATGCTGTATGTCAGCTACACGATAAAGCAACAATCTCATTACTTTAGTAGGAACACACAGAAAAGAGAAATTCAAGAAAAAAAGATGGAATCAAATTAAGCGGTTAATTGGCTCGGGTAGAAGATAAAGAACATCTGTTGAACTTGCCTTGGTGTTGCGATTCTCATACACTTCAGTGCCAGCGAATGCAAATTGTTTACATAATGAAATTATTCACACAGAAAGCAGTGCGTTTCCAAGAGATCACCAGAAGTTTCCCTGATTTTGGCCTGCGTGCTTCCCTACGTAGACATATGGAGAGACACGCCACTCAGTCAGACAGACGGCCTCTCGCCCTTACTAAGGTAAAGTTGACAAGGCTGCAGTGTGCTTCTGACTCTATATTAAAATAAGTTAAAGCTACTTAGGGTCAGATATTGTCTGAAGCATTACAAAAACTATGAACAGTGGATCTGTATGTTTACACGACTGCTGGAATTTGATCGTTTCCTTGAAATATTTAGCTTTTTGGCTTGTTAATTAAAACAAACAAACAAAAAACAGAATATAAGATCAGCAGTTTTTCTGATGAAGAGTGCCCATACTTCCTCTTGTGGCGAGTTGCTATGGCAAGACTTCCTGGTCTAGCAGGAAGTTACATTTTGGTCATAGAAGTCAGGGCTCAAATGTATTTCAGAGACAACTCATGTTCTTGTCAAAGACCTAAAGTTCTTTTAGCGCTGAGGCTATGTCTCTGAAAGTGAATACTGTTGGTGTCGCCGGTGGAATTAAGGTATGATTGAAAGGAGTGTGTGTGTTTATGTTTAAATGCAGGTACCTTCTATACGAAAATATACGAGAATATATGTGGGCAGACTAGTTTTTGTTACAGAATATCCATAAACGTCAAGAAGCATAGTCGTTAGAATTACACTACATTCTCAATAGAAAGAGTACTTAAATATTAGTTATGCAATTAAGAATGTCAATTAAGAGTGTCATTGGGACAGGTCTTCATTACAAGCCTATATATACATTGCCATACGGAATAACGGAATGAAAACAGTTCTTTGGTATGTTACATAACCAATATGCTAGTGTTAACTACATGTGTTTGTCAGTTCATTTTATTGTTATGTGTTATACTTAATGTACTGAGAAATGTTTTGCCTTGTGTTTGAGTGTGTAATTCTGTATTCCTGTTCGCAACTTTGTTCTTTATCTGTTTTTATCTATTGTCAGTTCCCTGTGGGATATCAATAGCATATAAGATTTAACACACAGCTGGGCATCTCAGTCTATGAGCCACACTTTGGTGTTTGTGTGAAGCCCCTGGAAGATATTGATTGATTGCCATTTATTCCCATCCATATCAATATCTCTGCTGTCTGTCTGTCTGTCTCTCTCTCTTTCTCTCATGCTTTTTCTCGTGCTCTCTCTCCCTCTCATATACGGTCTGGGTGCTATATTAAGACGATCTGTGTTTCTGCTTTTTAATTGAAAGGTTTTTTTTTTATTTCTGTAGAATGGTGTGCTTACTTGAAGTAGGTGCCTCTCAGTGAAGAAGAATGTAGTATAGTGCTTGCATATGATTAATGATGGCTAATGAGGGTTAATACTCTGATGTGCAGCTATGACTCAATCTCATCCAGTGTCATTTCTTTCCCTGCCTACAGACACTGGCTGTCTCAGATGGAGGTAAGATGTGAATTAATAATGACAAACAACATTTCTTGTCTACAGTAAAACTACCAGTGCTGTGTTAACAGTATTTATTTAAGTCTTGAATTGGCATGAGGGAACTCTGACTGAAATGAACAGTTAATTCAGTGTAAAGGCAAGATCAGTTGTCTTTATTCTGCCAGTGAACCGCAGGTACTGGATGTAATTTGAGCAAGCCACCACTTAGAGTAAGCATTAGGCATTTCTTAGTGAGGCATTTCAATATGCGCCTTTGTAACTGTAGAAAACACATGCTGTTTTCTTGTTTCACATGTGACTTTCACTCCACCATTGACATGTTTACATCCTGTTTGGAGTGCAGGTGTTACCACAATGACTTCCTCCTTCAGTTCATTCTCAATGTGGGCAGACAAACACTCAGATAGACGCTTACAGAGCAAGAAAAAAAGCATGTGACTAACCAGAAGTGAATTCATAATTTTTACATTTCAGAGTTGCCTTAGGGTTGTTACAGCATTACAGTACCACAGCATTTCCGTGACTATTTCAATTCAAGTCATCTATGAAAGTGTGACTAATAACATTAAACAGTGTCAGGAAACATGACCTGCTCCTGGATG
This sequence comes from Brachyhypopomus occidentalis, assembly GCA_020368025.1. NCBI lineage: Eukaryota > Metazoa > Chordata > Actinopteri > Gymnotiformes > Hypopomidae > Brachyhypopomus > Brachyhypopomus occidentalis. The sequence continues at coordinate 659,589 of JAGXOD010000030.1, read as the reverse complement.
AGGTTATTCTGTTCTACACTAACCACCCAGGTCCACACAGATAACGCCAATAATGTCAGGATTTAAAAATAAACTCATCTGGATGTAATTAGTTTCATGTAATGCCATCAGCAAATTTGACTGCCTTTCACCTCTCTTGCCGATTAGACTTTCCCTAATAAAATTATAACTCACCATAATCAGTATACTCCGTATACCCAGATCGAAATCTCAGATTGACATAAAAGGGCAATTTCCACCATCGGAAATGTTAACTAGAGTGAGTGAGCTAATTAGAAAAAAATATATATCTAAGTTATTGAGTCATAGTGAATGAAATGCAGGCATATCTGACAACATCTAGAGAGAAAGACATCTGATTATTATAATGTAAGTCAAACAAAACACTAACACACATGATTAACATAGTGACTCAGTACAAACATTGCGTTTAAACATGCATATGACCATATGGGAAAGGATGTTCTTGTGTAATCTGCCATAACTGAGACGAGATCCGCTGTCTATATATAAAAAATTCATCTACACTTAGTGGGACTTTATTTACATAAAAAAGTCTCCTGGTTCAGTTTAATGAAGCTAAAATAAGAATTATTTAAAAACCACATTGACTGACAAAGTCGGAGTCCAACCAAGCAGAGACCACCCTAAAACACGTTGCGTGTCTTGCTGTTGTGTTCGTGTCAGAGCTGAACGCGCTGGAGCCGGAGAAGCGTGCGGGCGCACAGTGTTCCAGCAGTAACTCCAGCCTCCCGTGTGAGGTCAAGGCCGTGGCCAGCAGCGTGGGGCAGGTGGCCAGCTGGGCGGTCAGCTTCGAGAGGCTCCTGGAAGACCCACTGGGAATACACTACTTCACCGTGAGTCCGGGCCCCACAACAAGCTTTAGCTAGCCATGGTCACAGACGCTGCGCTGGAGACGACGGCTGCCTCGCATTGGGTTAATAAGAAATGACTCGTGTGTGAGGGAGCATTTGTGGTACAGTTTGGGCACTAGAATGTTGGGAATGAGTCATCAGTCGTGAGAAAATAGTTCTTGCCGAAGGTTCCTCTAAACCCACGGTCACCAGAGGTCGTGTCATATCATTTCATTACAGTTTGGTGACAGGGATCAGAGGTCATGTCATATCATCATTTCATCACAGTTTGGTGACAGGTCTTCAAATGCTACAGACAGGCTCCAGGGCATATTTAAAAAAAAGTTTTTGGTGTAGCATTTATACCTTGAATGTTGAACAGTTGCACGTTGTGGCTACAGATGTATGTTTGCATACCCGAGTGCCACAATTCATTTTGAATGGTATTTATATTTTAATAACCCATTAAAATACGCTCAACAGCTCCAAACTTTTTTGATGTTTGAATGAAAACGAATGTGAAACGTAGCATCCAGAATCCTATCAAACATCTAAGTAACACTTAGTCCTCAGTCCTATCAGGACCTGAAGTGAAGAAAGCATTACAAACTGAGGCGGAGCGTGTTTGAATGTACTAGAAGATGAATCATCAGGGAATGATTGAGAATGAAGGAGTCGGAGTCACTTTACTCCGTCATATCCTTTAAGCTTAACAATGGCTCTTTGACTACGACATGGAAATGCATCTGACATACACTACTTTAATCTGGAGCAATTTTATGACTGTATAAAAGCAGTTACCAGGAGAGAGTGGAGATCAATTCAAACACGTCAAACACGGCCAAGCAAGCATCCTCTTCAAGGTGTGTCGGTGTGCGGCTCGTTTCTGAAGAAAGCGCCGTGCAGCTCGGCGGGCGGGTTATTTCTGGACCGTGATTGTAAGAGCGGCCCGTTCCCCTGCTGCGTCAATCGACTCACATCAGCAGTGCTTTCAGAGGCCAGATTAATTCTCGGCAGGCGGTCCTCACAACACATGCTCCTGGAGACTGACTGGGAAACGTGTTGCAGTTAGGGAGAGCAGAGGAGTCGCCCACATAATGAGTCATGGTAATTGTCGAGGAGCACGGAGGTGTGAATGTTGCTGAGGACGGCCTAGGGTGCTTGTTGGTGGGAGGTGGAGCGGAGGTGGGGGTGTGGGGATGGGGTGTGGGGGGGGGGGAGGCGTAGGTGGGGGGGGGTAGGAACTTGCAGATTTTGGTGTTGTGACTAGGGGGCTCTGAGGCATCGTGAATATTTTGCAGCCAAGAAAGATGCAGCACCATCTGAGGTGAAATTCTGTTCAGTGCTAATGACATGCCGGCGAAGGCTCAACTTGTTAAATGACTACGAATTCAGAGGTTGTGGGATATGGGAGAATAATTAGTGTGTTAATGTGGTGTATATGAGGGATTATCTGTGATGTGAATATGGTTTGTAATCTCACAGGCATTTCTGAAATCCGAGGTCAGCGTGGAGAACATCCTATTCTGGCTGGAATGTGAGAATTTCCGAAAAATACCTGCCAGTCAGAGTGAACAGGTGCCTTACAGACTTTGAGTTTTGTGTGTTATTGTACTCCATATTATCATATAAAATGTTTCATTTCATGCCTGAAAGATTATAACCAAATATTAGACCAAATATTGTGTTTTGTTTTGTCTTAGCTGAGCAAGAAGGCTCTCTCAATCTACAACAGTTACTTGTCCAGCACTGCAATCACTCCTGTCAATATTGACGACAAAGTTCGTGTGGAAGAAAAGGACATATACAGCCCCCATCCTGGTCTGTTTGAGAAGGCTCAACAACAGGTACTGCACCTGTTGTAGATTATGTTGGTTTGTCATTTGTGCCATGCTTAATGGTAGGAGGAATTACCCAAATAATGCTAAATGCTAAATAACTCAAATAATGCTAAGGCTGTATGTATGTAAATGTATGATGATAGCATGAATTTCTGATTTCTAGGGTCTACGTTAAAAGACCACCAAGATGAATGTATAGCAACATAATAGTAATAAGATGGAACTTCCATAAACAATACAGAAAGCTTCTCATAGAATATAGTAATGAAATGATAACTGTGTCATCTGACATTTTGCCTCTGAGTTCAGTTTAAAGCTGTTTTTCGAAAGTATTCTGAGGTGGCTTCTAGTTGTACAGTACATTGGTGGATGTTTGTTTTGTTAATTGCTTGTAATTCCTTTACCACTTTAATCTGAAATAGGGTTGTCTACACATTTCTTGCTGGTTTTTGTATCTCTCTGTCGATCTCTCTCTCTCTCTCTCTCTCTCTCTCTCTCTCTCTCTCTCTCTCTCTCTCTCTCTTTCTCTTTCTATTCCCTCCAGATTTTTAAGCTAATGAAGTTTGACAGCTACACTCGCTTCGTGCGGTCCCGGCTCTATCAGAACTGCATGCTGGCTGATGTTGAGGGCGGGCCCCTGCCTGAGCTGGCCCCCCGGCCCGGGCCCTCTGCCAGCGGCCCCTCCAGCAAGGAGCGGCCCAGGCCTGAGCAGAGGCCTAAAGAGGTGGGCGGAGCGTTGGCGTCCAGCCAATCACAGCTCTGAGTCAGGAGGATAAGACCTAGACTCACACATTGGCTTTTGAAGTGAAAGGGCCTCTTGGCTTAATACCCAATGGAACAACAACAACAACAAAAAAACCCTGACAGAAGATGTAAAAAAGAAGCTTTTGTAATATTGTACATGGGCTGTAGGCATGCCTTCACCCTACATTTTTATACTACCTATCTATCTATCTTTCGTCTTCTTGTATTGACGGGTGACATCGGCTGTTTCCTTAGAGGTCGAAGGTCAAGCCAGGCAAGCCCACAGCAGCGGAGGCGCAGGGGGAGCCCTTAGTGGCTCGCTCCGCCGACCTGGGTGCTGCGGTGAAGGGCAAAGCCGACAGGTACTGCTGCGTGCAAGTGCCTGACGGTACGGCCTCGCTCATCCCCGTGCGCTCGGGCCTGAGCATCCGCGACATGCTTGAGGGACTGTGCCTGAAAAGGGGCCTCCCCCTCTCCGACATCGACGTCTACCTGCAGGGCAAGGGTAAGGTGAGTGGTCCCCGGTCCCTCGTCACCCAGCCGCCTGCAGGCCGCTGTCGTCCTGTGCCTCCTGTCTCACCGACTTGACACACTGATTTTCGCTCCAGCTGCTGTCTCTGGAGCAAGATAGCTCGGTGCTGAAGGACCAGCAGGTGCACGTGGAGCTGCGGGTGACATTTGCGTGAGTGTTTACGCCCCTCCACCTTCAATTACAGTCATTTGCCCACTTCTCCAGCAGGCGCTGGGCGCTGCCGCCAGCCAAAAGCGAGCAACTGCATTTGCGCCACGGAGTTGAGCGGACATTTTAGAACGTTTCAGAACGCGAGATGCTATTTTATACATTCAGGCTAGCAGCGTTTGTTAACGGTCTGTTATCGTGGTTTTCAAGTGTTAATGTTGGCTACTGCGTGTGTGTCATGCAGCGTGGAGGTGGCTTTCACAGGTAAAACTAGAGCCATCGTGGCGAAATCCAATAAGACCCTGCAGGACGCACTGGCCTTGGTGTTCCAGAAGCACCACCTCCGGCCACAGGATGCTGTGGTTACCATGGTGAGCACTGCCTGCGAATGACAGCAGCGTTCTTTGTTAGGAAAAAGCAGTTTGACCTTTCCTTCAGAAAAACAAAGCTTTCGTATAGGGAGATTATTTCTCTTTGTGCATTTTTTCTGCTTATTTTTTCTGCTTTTGGCTGTTGAAAATAGCACAGCACGAGGAATTTAAAAAAATTCTCTTCAAATGTGTCCTGAGGAGAAGGAAAGAAAGAAAAAGACGGACTATTACATGCTTAAAATGTTGATTTATTAAGTGATGCATACTGCATACTAAGAGATATGGAACATGTGATCTCATCCCATCCACTCTCCTCTGCCATCTCAGAAAGGAAGCAAAGAGCCGCTGAGCATGGACACCATCATCATGAACGTGGCCAACAAGACACTAACTCTGGACAAAATGAAAGGTGCCTGTGTCAGCCCAGAATGCACCAAACACCTCTGACTTGATATACCTGGAGAAGAAGTTGGAGCCTTGACAGTAGCCTCAGCACATAGCCTCGGGGCGTCCAAGTAGACTTTGACAAATTGGTCTCCTTTGTGAAACGGATTTGCAAATCGCAAATGGATTGTGGTGTCCACATCGCTTTTGGGTGATGTCTCACTTCAGCAGCAGTAGCGAGGTAGAGAGTGCTTTGACCCCACTGGGCCTCCGCTTCAGAAGCCAGGGCTCTGTGGAGGAAAACGTCTCCACACGTTTGCGTTATCTGAGGCCCTTCCATTGACTCCACTAGCACTGAACTAATGCCATGTAATACATGTGCAGTTTACGTTCCCTCACCGCCACCAAATATTACAAGCGTTTATCTACTCGAAACATATTGTAGATGGCGTATAGCCAACCCATTGCCACACAGAGTTGTGATATTGCCACACAGAGTTGTGATATCTGTCCTCTAATTCTTCATTGGTAGTCACTTTATGAATACGAGACAACTGTTGAATGAATATTTTTGGGTGGAAACTAGTTTCAATCCAGTTGTGACAATGTAACATGTTAAAAACCTTGAAACGCTATTGTCCTCTGTACACTGGTACACACAAGCATACCTCCAAACATGCGACTCCTATGTCAGTGTTAGTTGATGAGTGAAATTCGCCACATGAATAATATGCAGCCAGTGCAGTGGTCCTATTGACAGGAGACTAGACAGTGATAAATGGGTAGAGGGTGAATGAGGAATTGGTAAGAGGGTGACTGATGATTGTATACAGGGTGAGTAATGAATAGGTGAGTGATTATTGGATAGAGGGTGAGTGATGAATAAATAGAGGGTGAGTGAAGAATTGAGGAAGACTTTAATTGTACACTCACAAAACGTGCTTGAAATCTACTTTTATTTAACAAAATGGTCAATGAGTGCAGATATAAGTTATCTGGTTGTTGAACTGGGAACAATATATAATGGAAGAAATTCAGAAATAGTTTCAGTCCATGAAGTGAAATGTGTATTATAATAAATTTTATAGCTCATGGATCATACTTGTTTTTTGTACAGTGGAAAGTGCATTTTACTAAATTAGTGAATCTTTCAGATCTTCCTCAAGGACCAAAGGCAGCCGTCACACCTGCTCTCCAGGTAAAACTGCTCCTCAAAGTCAGAAAACTCGAGTCCTTGTTGTCCTAAGAAGGAAAAAGATTGAGTCCTTGTTCCCCATTTTTTAGATTTACCAGTCCTGTCACTAAGCAACACAGAGAACACAGAGTTGTGCTCTTACCACTTACGTTACTGAACAAAATGTTTCTTTTCTAAAACCCTGGGTGGCAAACAACTCGAGAAAGCACTGAAAGGGAACTGGCTAAAGAAAACCGGACTTGTAGTTGACTTGCTTTGATTTATTGCCAGGCACGACGAGGTGCTGTGGAACTTGACGTGGGCTTTTGCAGACCAAACCCTCGGCAGAAGAACCTCTCTCTGCGGCGGACGTACGACATGGAAGGTAAAGTCTGCGGTGCAGATATCCCTGACCTGCTCTCTGCTGCATTGCTGGTGTATAAACAGCTGTGGGGATCTCTCATATGGGTTCCATTGACGCAGGTCTAGTGGACCTGCTGAACCGAGCCCAGTGCTGCAGTGTCGATGACCAGCGAGGCCTCCTGAGTAAAGAACACCTGATGCTCCCGTCGTTCCTCAAGCTGAATATGAAGGAGGGTGAGGAAGAGGAACTGGGGGCGGCGCCAGCGGAGGGACAGAGAAGCATGCTTAGGTCTCCAGAGAAACCGGAAGAGCTCAGATCTAACATGCCTTCCCCATGTTCTCCAATGTCTTCACTTTGCTCATCGGAGCCAGCAGATGGGAACCTGTGTTCTAGCCCCACCCGGGAAACTGTGATATGAAGTAGAGCCCTCACCAAGCCAAAATGGATATCTTTCTGTTTTTAGACTGCTTGGATTGAAAATGGAGATTGCTTTAGTAATGTGACTCTATAGAGACGGAGGACATTTGGTTTAAAGACTGTTTTGGACTTGGAGGACACTACAAGATATTTACAGTTGATGTGTATACTGTTAATATTTGGGATAATGTTAATGTTCAGTTGATTGTATTTATTTGATGAACATGTCAAATATATTCTTTGTTTTAATGAAGACAATGACTTTATTTCATTTACATTAGGAAATGAGGTGACATGAGGTGTCGTTTTGAACTTTCACATCTAACTTGAGGGTCTACAGTACCTTTCAGGCACTTTGGATGTGGACACCTTTGTGTTGTCAAAAGATTCCTTGTTAATATTTTTGCCTTATATCTATGACTGGGTACCTCTGGTGGACCTGTTTGGAGATCATACAAGGTACAAGAGTAGCAAGCTTTAGAGAATGCCAGGCTTCAGTATATTAAGGGTTTTTGTGCAGAACCATATAATGCAGCCTGATCTTTTTGTCCTGTCTCCTGCTGGGAAAATTTTGGCACATGGCACAGATTGAGGACAGAGAATGACAATGGGATGAGAGAAGGAGGTGGAGACATAATGGATAGTGCCTGATCTGGTTTTCAGCCGGATGCTGATAACTGCCTTTGGTGTTTTCCTCTCTAATAATGCATACACACACACATACACATTTGTCAAGAACCTTCTCACTCTTTCTCTTCATTTGATTTGGCCTAAGCGGATTTTAATGTATCTAGCAAAGTCATAACCGGGAGAGCTCAGCTCCATATTTTCCTGTTCCCCTGAACAGACAGTGAAGAGGAGGTAGGGCTTAATCAAATTCAGAGTAAGAATCAACCATCAGAGCCGGAGACACGCACACAAGCTGAGGAAGGGAGGGAGTGTGAGAGGAAGGCGGGGGCAGGAAGAGAGAAATAGAGAGAGAGAGAGAGGAGGAATAGGAAACCGGGATAACAGGAGAGAGTTCGAGACAGCAAAGGGGACCTGTAAGGTGAGGCTCCTTTTTTCCTCATTATTGTTGTCATTTGTTGGGGAGATAAAACTTCCAACACACTTGTAAATGCTGCTTTAAAGCTGTGTCTGTACTCTGTACCTGGGGTGTTTCTGTGACTGTGCTGTTCCCGTCTCTACCCGTCACCAGCAGCAGAGCAGACTGCTACCGCCAGCGTCTCACCAAGGTAAGGGTCCGTCTCAGAGCTCATTTGTGTTGAGGTTGTACTATTTGGCATTATTGCTCCCCCTGTGAGAAACAAATAAGGCTTTGAGTGTTTGTCATCTACTCTGTTCGCTTGGCCGCTCGGGATAATCCACCGCCGTGCCCTCGCCGCTCTGAATGGAGCCGTAGTGCCTGTCATGTCTCATGGGCGGGTGAGTCGATCTCCGCACCACCGCCCACCGTTATTGGCCACTTCTGCTTTTTGAAGTTTGACAAGCGGTCCTCTTGCACTCAGACAACACCACTAACACAGCCCTCTCTGGGGCTCTACTGGGTGACACGTTAAGGCAGACATTTTATGTCTGCTCTTCGCATTGATCTTTTTGATCTTTTGTTTGTACAGTGTGTGCACGCTTTAAAATGGAATATTGATTAGTTTTCCATAATATAGTGTCTAACTTCTTTTTGAAATACAAGATCATGTATTTTGAGGATAGTGTTTACCTCTTCATTAAAAACAGAATATTTTAAAGATGTTCAGGTATTCACGGGAATCGTGTCTGTTAGTATTTTTATAAACTGCGCAAGCATTTCTATATTTCATTTGTTTTAGAATGGTCATCACTCCTCTTAGTGCAAAATGGATGGAATTGGGAATCTTCCTTCTGGGTGGCATTGACTCCAGAATTAAAGTTCTCCTGCAGTGTTTTTTTTTTAGTTTCTGCCATGTGTGAGTCACTTCAGATGCTTAAAGCGTATCAAGCGAGTAGTTTCCAAGTGAAAGCGCGTCAGCAGTGTACAGAATGACTGATGTCTCCCGCACGGCTAACACCCAGGACCAGCACCGCAGGAGATGCCGCTGCGGGTTGAGTGTGTTGAGCGCGTCATGTGATCTGAGCCCATGAGCGTGTATCTGCTCAAAGGGCCTGGATCTGAACACGGATGCGTCTGCTCTCCTGTTGTCTCTTCTCGCCTCCCTCGAATCTGTGTAATAGTGCAATTTCATTGCGGCGTGATCGTTTCTGCTCGTCAATGCCAGCACTATATTGCAGGGTTTCCCCTGCCTGTGTGGTCTACAACTGTTTACTCTCAGGGAAGCGAGAGAGAGAGAGGGTACTGACCACCACTTTTGCTTTCCTTGGAGCACACGCATGTCCATAAGCCTGGCTAGACACCAGACATAGTAGGAGAAGACACAACATCTGCCCCAGTCTGGAGACGGATGCTGTAGATCATGGAGCACTTCCTTTAGTTTTTTTCAGTTTTGTCTCGTACCTTATCATTACTGCCTGAGTAATCTGTCCAAAATCCTAAATGTTCTCCAAGAGAAAATTGACTGTAACCCCCCCCCCCCCCCCCCCCAATCTCCTACTGCTCCCTGCTCTTTAACATTGCACTGGGAAAAAGGGGGAGTGGGGGGGATTTGGAGTCAGGGTCAGCGTCTCCTTTGCTCCCTGGGGAGGCAGTGCCACATTCCTTCATCTGTAAGCTTCCCGGTGTCTGCTTGTTGCCATGGTGATACGACCCAGCGACGCAGTCCATGTGGAGAGCGGCCTAGCTGTGGCAGGCCCTCTCCCTGGGCGGGAGTCTCAGTCAGACGGCCGTTCTGCGTATTTGTGATCGGGAGCACCTCCGAATGGCTCCGCGTTCACGCGCTGAGCCAACACGCCCGTGAAGCCAACGAACGCAGACGCTCCCAGTCGCTCTCCCGCACGGACAGTGTCTGATGCCTGCCACGCGAGGAGGTGCTGGCCAGGCGAGCCATAAGTCTGTCCTCTTGGATGGTGACACCCTCACCTCCGTCACCTCGGCGTGGAGTGTCTTTTTGACGTCTTGTGCTGTCCAGACACAGTGGTGTTAGCCAGCCAATCAGCAGTGCCGGACACCCAGCTACTGCATATGCAGATTCATTAACTTCCTTCTGCGTTAAGTTTGCAGCTCAGCTTGCTATGGCGGCATTTAAAGTTGCTGTTTTTTTGTTTTTTTTAACAGTAACACGAAAGAGGAACCTGGTGGGCTGTGAACAAAAGCCACATTGATATGGCCAGAGGCTGAGCATACAACTCAGACTTACAGCTCTGTTCTCCAGACATACTACTTTTTGCATGCTTCCCGTGCCATTTGAACAAGCTCCCCCACAACCTCCGCTAGCATGCCGAGCTCTTGAACTCACGTCGGCTTTTAAACGCTTAAGCACGCAGCCGCTGCTAAGATGTCCCGAAAAAAAGTCCCTCAGGAGTGGCGCTCGCGGCACGTACGTGTGCAAGGCTGAACTACAAGAGCTATGTGCGCCAGAACTGCGCCGCTCGTGGTAGGTGCTGCCGATGGCGGAGGATTTGATCACGGTGCCCCATGGGTGGCAGATCGCCCCAGGTCACATAAAGCGGCACAGACCACGTGTCGGTACCAAAGGAAGGTACGCGCTATTGCACACCTATAAAAGGTGCCTGCTCAGATAATATTCTGTTCTGGTTATTAGACTCAGAAATGATGTCACCCAGCTCTTTGTGGCTGATTGGTGGGATGCTTGTGAGCTCTCCTGCACTTGTGTGCCTTTGCCGTGCTGCAGCGTTGAACCGATGACTCTAACTCTCATGCATGATCTGGGCCACCGAAGCATCTGGACACCAAGAGCTTCGTTGGCCATATTCTGGCTGTGTGATACGGGGGACACGCTTTTAAAGACCGACTTCCCCTTCTCTGCCACACCTCCTTCGTATTGGGTCTGCGAGGCTGCACACGATGTGTTGAGTTGAGGGTGTGTGTTATGGCGGATAAATGGGCACCACACAAGAAACAGACGAGCACTGCTCAAGGCCAAGGCTGAACTCCACGGCAGGAATCTCCATGTGTCCCGGTGGGGAATTCCACTGTGAGGAACCTGGTCAGGAACCTGCCACCACCCATATCTCTGCTCTGTGGTTGCTCGCCTGCTCGAAACCTGAGCACTGCTTCCTCTTCTGTTCTTTTCTTCACAGAGAAAGTGTCCCCGTTTTGTAACCCCGCCCCTGTCCGAAACCCCGCCCCTGTCCGAAACCCCGCCCCTGTCCGAAAACCCTGCCCAGGAGAAGACACAGCCATGGAACACGCGAGGAGTAAAGTGAGTAGAATGCTGGCTGGTAGCTCCATGCAGGAGGTGCAGCAGACCATGTCCTTCAGCTGAACCCGAGGCTCATAACGTTCAGGCCATTGCTCCTGATCTGAGGTGTGGGGATGTTGTGTTGTCGCAGCAGGTGCTGAGCACTTCACCACAAAAGCAGACGGTCAAAAACAGGTCCAGGTCCACGGACGAGGTGCAGCAAGCCAAAAAGGTAATGGAGCCCACATTTCAGTTCCCCACTCTGGATGGACATTAATTACATGGCACAATTCAGAGTAGCCTGTTTAGGTTTCACTTGTCATTGGCCATGTGGTTGGGGTGGATGTATTTGAGGAGATTATTAGATCTCAAGGTCTCCTCTCTTTAACTAGTGTGTTCCTGTGGGTGTCACTCTTTCTGCAATAATAATTTCTGTGGCTGTCCAGCACCACCTAGTGACATTATGTCAAAAATCTGCTACAGTATACGTGTGTGTGTGTGTGTGTGTGTGCATGTGCATGCGTGCATCCGTGAACATGTGTGTGTATGTGCATGTGTGCATCCGTGAACATGTGCATGTGTGCATCCGTGAACATGTGTGTGTGTGTGTGTGTGTGTGTGTGTATGTGTGTGTGTGTGTAAAAATTGCAGAGAATCCATCTGAAATTCATGTTTACTCTAATAAATCATTTACATCTTGCCTTAGGCCTTTCACACACCACAGAAGTCTCTTCCAGCAAAACCCGAAACAGAGAAGCTGGAGGTAAAGGCGTTCTTCCCCACGCTTCAGCCTTTCCCACGCTTCAGCCTTCCCCACGCTTCATCCTGTACTGCCACCTCACTGAAGAACCACACGGCCACGCGGCCGTACGCTAGCACACACACTCCCTCCCTTTGCCCCGGCTTGGCCGCTACCTCTCACCTCTTGCTGGTGTATTCTCAGCCTCATGTCTGTCGTGCCTTTCCTGTATTACTCTCTCTCTTTCTTTGCTTAGTGGATAATGATGTCTCTGTCTTGCAGGAGGCAGTGGAGCTCAGCGGTTCATCAGAAGAGCTGAAATGATGGCTATATTCAGACGAGGGTTATGGAGTTAGAGATAGATATTGAAGTGTGGTCTTGTTTATACCATTGTAATGAACACCAGTGGCATCACAATGTATTGTTCATTAGCGATCAGTGTAAATAAACACAGTTGTTTTCAGTTGTACAACAGTCAACCAAGGCATGGTTACCAGACAGATTTTTATTTTTTGCTCTTAACATTTTGTTTATTTTGTTTGTGTATTTTCAATAGTGTCAATAGTTGCATCTTGAAATAGTTAAATCCTCAGCCATCTAATTTTGTCCAAGACTAGGCTCAGTCTGTGTGTGGAAAACAAGAGCCCAAAGAATGTCTACATAATACATTTATCTTACATCGACATACGTGAATGCTTACTTAATTAATTCATAAATTTATTTAATTTTTATTATACATTTTTTAAATGAGATTTTATAACCATATTCAGTCTTTTACATGACAACTTTATCCAGGAAAAAGTACAGAATAGGTGATATAAATGTTTATATTGTTTGTATGTTTCAATCATATGTCACTATTCCCTAATTTCAGTTGATAACAATATAGCATATGAGGACTTTTACTTGTATTTTTGTAAGATGATATGAATGTATTATGCAGACTCTCTTTATGTACGTAAGCCCCATTGTGAAGCTCTTTCAGGTTGTTGTCTTCCTCATTTTCGTTTTACGTAAGGAAATGACCAACATAAAGAGGCTCTGCTGGATGTTTCTAACAAGTATATGTCTGTAACGCAAATGAAAAACCATATCTGTAATGACCCGGGAAAAAAAGAATATTTAACAAAACTTTTCTCGCTCTCACATTTTTGGGCGAACACACATGTACACCTGTCTGAGTTTGATATTGGTCTCATATTGGCTTTCTGATCAAACAGATGTTATTCTGAACAAGAAATACAAAACTGGTATTAAATATGTACTGTGACAAAGGTAAGAGTTCTTTTCTAGCAATAGAACTGGTTTGTTGACTTTTGAAGTTGTTGTACATTATATATAACTATATATATAACTTCCTCCAAGACTAAAGGTAATGTACACTAACACTCAGAGCCACACACACATACACACACACACATGGTCCTAGAGTCCTCCCGGTAGTTTTGGGCCTAATTTAGCATTCAGAGCTATTAGACCCAAACCACCGCAGTCATCAGTCTGTGTGTTTGCTGTTGGGTCGTGGTGGCCTCGCGGGCCCCACTCCTCATGACTCTGGCCCAGGACCAGGGACCCAGGCAGGGGAGCTTACTGCTCCAGACACCTTCTGGTCCACCTTGTAATGGCTGATTATGCAGCAACATTGTTTTGAGACCCTGAATCATCAAGGCACACTTTGAAGAGGAAAAACTATTTGACGACCCCACAGGAGGTGAGTGAGGCTTTGAAGCCTGATGGAATCTGTTTCACACACACACACACACACACACACACACACACACACACACACACTCACTGTGTGTAGGCTCCTGTCTCTGGAAGGTGGAAAGAGTGATGCACAGGTAGAATGTTAGGACCTTGAGGGTAGCTCAGTATCTTAACATTTTGCAATTAATACATAGGTAGAAAAGTCACAAGGGAATACCAAAACATTTCAGTGGAATCTCTGAATATCAGCAGTGAGAGCAACACAGCAACAACACTGCAGTCAGACCAACACAGCAACAACACTGCAGTGAGAGCAGTGAGACTAACAAAGAAACAGTACTCATTGTCAAGCAAGTAAAATTGCGTGGATGCTTCAGGTGATCTTTTTTTTATTATTAATCTGTTCTCCACTGCTATCCACTACAACCACTACTCCATCACTACTACTCCACTACTCGAACACTACTACTTCCTCCACTATGCTGTCACTACTACTCCACTACTCCACCACTACTCCATCACTACTCCATCACTACTCCACTACTACTCCTCTGCTCCATCAACCCACCCACTGCAATTCTTGGGATAAGAGATAAAGAGTCATGGGTGAGCTTGCATGTTGTTGATTCTCTGTGGCTGTGGTAATTTGACCGTCTCTGATTACTTAAAACAGTGGCTAATGAAACCTCCAGTTCCTCTCCATCCAAGCTTTCTTGGCATGTCTTGTTTCCCCCTGCAAGGGGATGCAAACAAATGTAGTGATGTACAGCAATGATCTGTGCATGTGTTCATAGCCCATGGTGTTTGTGTAGAATCAGTTAAGGCACTCAATCACAGATAATAACCCCTGTGCTTCACGCTTCTCTTTGGTGGTTGTTCATTTTGGCTCTGTCTTTGAGTGCTTTATCCTTATGTTTGGATGTTCTTTTCCTCTTATTTCTTTATGTTGTGTTTTTCAGTTTTTTTACCCTCTTGTTTGTCCGATACCCCTCCCCCCTCCACTTTGGAGGGCATGTAGTACTTAATTTTTTATGATACATATTTCAGAAATATATGAATCCTTCAGTAGGAGGGAGGACATTGAAAAATAAAAACACACGATTGTGCATTTATACATAAGATATTAAAGAATTTATAGATGATAACTGTTTACAATATCATTATTTGGTGTTTGTGTGTGTGTGTGTGTGTGCATGTGGGTGTGTGTGTGTGTGTGTGTGTGTGTGTGTGTGTGTGTGTGTGTGTGTGTGTGTGTGTGTGTGTGTGTGTGTGTGTGTGTGTGTGTGTGTGTGTGTGTGTGTGTGTGTGTGTGTGTGTGTGTGTGTGTGTGTGTGTGTGTGTGTGTGGAAGTGTAGTGGCAGTTTATGGTGAGGAGGTTGGACCGTTTTACAGTTTTATTTAAAGTGTTCTCAAATGGAAGCAGTGCTTAAAATCAGTACCTATATCAGCTGGTTGATTTCCTTTCTGTCAATTAAAAAAATATTATTTTATCCCACCCACCCCTCCAAATAATAATAAATTAATTAACAGTTTTCATTTGCATTTGCATTTCATTTTACATTTGTAATTTACACTTTACACATTAGTACATCTTCAGGTGAGGTAGCCCTTTACACAATAGTACATCTTCAGGTGAAGTAGCCCTTTACACAATAGTACATCTTCAGGTGAAGTAGCCCTTTACACAATAGTACATCTTCAGGTGAGGTAGCCCTTTACACAATAGTACATCTTCAGGTGAGGTAGCCCTTTACACAATAGTACATCTTCAGGTGAGGTAGCCCTTTACACAATAGTACAACTTCAGGTGAGGTAGCCCTTTACACAATAGTACATCTTCAGGTGAAGTAGCCCTTTACACAATAGTACATCTTCAGGTGAGGTAGCCCTTTACACAATAGTACATCTTCAGGTGAGGTAGCCCTTTACACAATAGTACAACTTCAGGTGAGGTAGCCCTTTACACAATAGTACATCTTCAGGTGAAGTAGCCCTTTACACAATAGTACATCTTCAGGTGAGGTAGCCCTTTACACAATAGTACATCTTCAGGTGAGGTAGCCCTTTACACAATAGTAAAACTTCAGGTGAGGTAGCCCTTTACACAATAGTACATCTTCAGGTGAGGTAGCCCTTTACACAATAGTACATCTTCAGGTGAGGTAGCCCTTTACACAATAGTACATCTTCAGGTGAGGTAGCCCTTTACACAATAGTACATCTTCAGGTGAGGTAGCCCTTTACACAATAGTACATCTTCAGGTGAGGTAGCCCTTTACACAATAGTAAAACTTCAGGTGAGGTAGCCCTTTACACAGTAGTACTTTTTGAGCTGTTCCACTCTAGAGTAAAGCTAAAGTAACTCCCCCCATTACCACAGATCTAACTCTGATTGGCTGAGCCTCTGCTATAGTCTGTTTGGTTGAGCCTCTGCCATAGTCTGATGGGTTTTTGCCCTTTGTCCTTTCATGAGCCACACAATGTCAAAATGGTTCTTGATCTTTAAAAAAAATAACTAGTTGCCTTAAACATGCAAATTAATTTGACCTCATGATATAAATCAACACAATATCAACACAGATGATTGAATTATCAATATAACAACGGTTAGTCCAAGATGACCAAATAAAAAACACCCTTGATAAACAATGTAATAAAATGTTTAACAGTTTAGCAGGACAGCCAGTCACACAATGTATGAATGGTAGATTGTGTTGGCAATTTATTTTAATGGCATGTCAACTGAAGCGTGTGGAGTGTATTGTTGGGAGATCTTTAAAAAAAAATCAAAGCAAACCAATTAAAGGGGGAGTGTTGTATCAACAAAGTACACTTACCCAGCAGAGAAAATATTAACAGAAGCTCAAAAGCCACTTGTTCCACATGTTTTAATGAAGGCCACAGCTAAATTGCCTGCTTGTTTGTTTGCGCATGTCTGTGTAAGTAGACATTTGTAAACATGCATGTGCATGCCTTGTGTGCATTAAATTGAGTGCATCTGGGTTTATTGAGTTCATAGGTCATAGATTGAGTGCACTGGTCAATTGACTGGAATGGCGGCTTCATCCTGATAGCTGTTCGCATGATGTCACCTCAGTGGCGTGAGCATCTTCCTCCCCAGAGTTCAGCCCGAACCCTGAATCCTCTCTGTGCCATTGCCTGATGAGATCAGGGGAATTGCAGTGCTGAGCTATTGCTATCAGGTTGAGGCAAACATGTCATATCAGCAGTATTATCCATTATGCCCCGCAGAAACTCATTAATTAGAAATTTACTGGGTGAAATTTGAATTAGGATGTTTCCTGATAAAACATCCTATTGCAATAGTTTAATCCCCAGTGTTTGAAAAGACATTATTATTACTTGCAAACTGTCAGGAAAACAAACTGTCTGTTGCAGCAAATAAAAAAATAAAATCAAATCAAAAATCAAAAACGTCACCACTTGGTGTCACACTTTCCATTTTGTCAGAGAAACATTGACACCAATGGCAATTCGAGACAAGCACGAAGGTTTCCAAAGCTAGTGAATCATCAGGGATGAAATGAGTCGTTAAATAACCAATATATGCTTCACATTGCTGGTGTTACAGTTTAGCTGCACCATGCATAATTGACAAAGTCTGATAGATTGTGAGGTCATTTGCAGTGCTGTGCAGTGCGGTGTGGTGAATTGGGCCCTCTCTCGTCAGCCCTGACCACCAAGCCCCTGATCCTGAACCAGTCACCTCGTCCCTACCCACCAGACCAACACGTTTTTCACACTATGACGAGTCTATTTTCTTTGTTTCATATATCAATTAGCATTTGCAACGTAACTCCACTACTGTATCCGCCATGGACGATCTGAGCATGCTCACGAGGGAGACATTCTGATGGCACGCCGAGACAAACCTCGAGTTTGAAAATGAGTTTGAAAATGAGCAATATTTGCTTCCTCAAATTCTTGCTGTTGCAATTTAACTGCGCCATGCATAATAGACGAGGTCTGCAGTGGGCCATGGCTGCTATAGCACCCAGCGCCGCGCTGCCCTAATTCCACTGGAGAGAAGCCTATTAGCTCTCCAGAGGCTCTGGACTTCCTGGATGCTTTTGTAATCCCTCTAGAATGTAATGACTACACATGACCCATTAATTCTTGCAGGTACTCCGTCATTCAAGAAAAAGAGCGACTATCACTTTATTTGCATAATCGCCGGTGCTGTTGTCCTACTCAAAATTACAGACAGCGGCCCTGATGCCTTAACAATTCATTAGCCCACTTACTTATACTGTCATTGTAATGAATGGGAACAAAAGCCCTCATATACTGACTCTTAATATACCAAGAAAGCTGTTCTGGGTTCTTAGGGCATTTTAAATGGAAAAAAATATAGAATCCATTTGTTGTGGCATAGTGGTTGCCCTGATTGTTCTGTCTGAAGGAACATATTACTGCAAGGATGAAATCCCATTTTATGATTTCTAGGAGATGTATGTACTGCATCCCTGATGAAATGTCAGCGTGAAATGCCTCACATCTATAACCATTATCAAATGTATTTGTATTCCTTTATGGTGCGCCAACAAAATAAGATAAGTAGAGGGCTCTCATTCTAATGCTCTCTGTGCTCCATCAGACCCCACAGATATGGGAGGACAGTGCAAGAATACATAGGAATCTGGAGACATACAGCCCTTACAGATCTGCAGTGAGGGGTGTGCCATCTCTCGCAACTGAAGGGATTCCACAGTATTTCCAACCTCAGCAGCGCATTGAGAAGAGCTTACCAGAGCCTTACTAACGCTACACATACGGAAGCATACACTCACACACATACGCAAACACACTCACACACACACACAGGAAGCATGCACTCATTACAGGAATATAATTCAGCGTGTGTAACAATTTTCTCTGTTTAAATATTCAGAATGAACGTAATGTGTTCTAACATACAGTCATCTTCATGATTTGTTACGTATTTACTAAACGGAGAGGAATCCAAATGCGGAAGTAGATCCCTTTTATTTTCAAAAATCACATGTACAACGAAAGGCAGGTGAATCATTAGCATCAGGCTTAACAACATTAGGTTGTTCTTGGGAAGGTCGGGACGGTCCAGGGTCATAACAGGAGAGCAGAATCCAGGAAGCGTAGAAGGGCTAGGCTGGTGACGAGGTCTGGGGAATGAGCAAGGGTCAGAACACGGGAAAACAGGCAGGCAATAGAAACGCTCGGTATGCGGCATGAGTCGGCAATACTTCACGACTAGGAATTAGTGGGAGGGTGTATAAGTGTGGTTGAAAGGGGGCGTGGTAACGAGAGGCAGGTGAGGCTGGTTAGGGGTGATCAGGTGGCATTCCTTACATGATTTAGCTGTGCCCTGCAGAAAAGTGGCTTATGCTGAGATAACTTTACTCCACGAGAACTAAATTAGCATAATAATGGCTTAAAATTGTAAACCCCCCCCCCAAACAAACCCCATTAAATCCTTTGTCAAAGGGGGGTGGGACTTTATCCAAATTTATATGGTAGTTCAGCTGAAGACAAATTATAGTTTCCAATTCTGTTACTATAATGTAAGCCCTAGCTAAAATATAAAATCTAACTTTCATTTTGTTTTCAAGCTCTATGCAGCAGAGAAAGACAAGAGCACATGAGCAGTGACAACAGCTGACGCAACATTGTAAAACTCTATGGCCCGTTTCAGTCACATGACACAATTCCCAGAAGGCTGTGTGCCCCTGCAGTGAGAGGAGGAACACTACCAGGAGTCTCACCATAGCTCTGTTCCCTTCATTTAGATGCTATTTTTTCAGCCTAATGGGGCCCATGGCAACCCTCCCAGTCAGGTTAAATCATGTAGTTGGTAGTAGGGTGGCCATATGGGAGCTGAAATTCCCCTCCAGGGCAAAGAGCTGTAACCCTGAACAGAAAGATCTGAGAACGTGCCGCAGAGCGAGAGGGCAGGGGTGTCACCCGCTTGGAAATTGTCATGTTAATCACATAGGTTGCTGCATGGAACCAATTTAGAGAAGACTACCAATTGCATAAGACTGAGTCATCCAGTTTGTTTACTGCTTTGGTTGGCACTTTTCTGAAGATCTCCCAGTGTTAATCAGGGGCTGGTCGCCGTTCTTACAGCTCCGCCCCCTGCCAGCACCTGTGTGGGAGGCAGGACACATGTGTGTTGCCTTCCTTCTCCAAACATGAAACTGAACTTGAACTTGAAACTTGAACTTGTGGACATGCATCATTGAGAAGAGGCTCAACATGCCAAGTTATTACAGTGTTTAACGGCCGTGGGGAGGGGGGGGGGCAGATGGGGTTACAAGTCCTCTTCTGGCAAGTGAGAGTGTGGCCACTTGTGATCTCAGGAAGGACCGCAGGAAATGCACAGCATATCACGTATCTCATATCACATTCTGAAGAGCTTACCACTTGAGAACAATGGACATTTCCTGTGCATTAATCTGCAGAATTCATTATCTCTAAGACCCCAAACTTCTTGTGAATCCTCTTTTGCTTCTGCGTCACAATCTTGTCCAATTATGACTAGAAATTTCCTGCTTCCTAATGCATTCCTATTGAACAAGCTTGTAGGCTAATGTGTGCTTTTATACGGTGTATTACATCCACAAATATAACTTAATATCTATCTGTGTCCATGCTGTGTCTGGATTTCTCTCTTTCTCCTATATCAGACCTCCACACAGATAACAGACATACCAACGGTAAACAAAAGAGTAAGTCGCATTAATCTCAACACTTGCTTCACTGCATCATAAAATGAATTTGAATTTGAAAAGAATTTGAATCAATATTCACAAGTGAACCAAATGCTATTCATACTAGCCCTATTTCTAGGCAGCTCATTCAATCGAGGATCAATCTTGGTCATGTGTGGTAACAAAAATCTTCACATTCATTCAGTGGTTGGTGGTAACTGTATGATAAAATGACAGATGTATGCAGAGCACAGGCGGGGGTTCACACAGAGTTAACCGAAGCCCAATGATGACATTATGAAGTCCATAGAAACGATTTATACAAATGTGAGTAGAAAGCATCATCATCAAACTCAAATTGGGGTTTGGGTTTTTATTACTTTTTCAACAATCACACCATTCGTACAAAATCTTGCGAGAGGTCAAGAGGTTTATGTTTCAGTACAACGTGGACATGCCTGAACCTTCTTATTACCTTCTTATAGCACTCAGCACTGAGGTAGCTGGCGTCCCTGCTGCAGCAGCGCACACTGGTGAAGATGTAACAATCCACTGCTTTCACTTCAGTTCATGTCAGCAGTGGATTCTATTTTGTGAAATAAAATGGCACAGGTACAGTTATACAGTTATGGAATCTTTTGTCTCTTTTTAGATTATGTGACTTTACCGCTAGAAAGGATTTTCAGAAAGAGCCCATCATAAAAATGTGAATTTATCATGCTTTAATGAATGAAGAATTTTGCACTAACATGTAAATATTGCTAAAGTTTCTGTACAGTGAGCATTTTGAATCTGATGTCATGGAAACTCATTTACATATCCATACCTATTCTGCCTACAGCAGTTTAGCCTCATCCACTTATAGCAGTTCTCAGGGGTGTTTCAGTTCTGGGTGTTTTTGAATGAGACATAATACAGTGCAGTCAATCAGAACAGAGCTCATTTATCATGTATCCATCTTAACGGTGCATTAACAGAATTCTAAGGGATAAAGAGAGGTTGGAAAATGGTCCAGTTAAAAATTAGTTATGACGTGGAGATCAAGAAAAAATGTTTTTAAGTAGTGCACAAGCCCTTTAAGGATTTTATTTTGTAGCATTATATTTTAAAGATAGGTTTTAGCACACTGAATAATAATTGGACAAATATTTTCATTTATATACAATCAAACAATTGCTACAGAATCAGAGGCATTGGCAAGCAGAAGCATGTTTAAGGCATAGAACAGGAAAATTTTGCAAGCAACCAAGCCAGACAGTCTATTGTTGTGTGTTAATATTCACATTTTTATTTTTTACATTTTATGTATGATATATTAAGCCATTTTGGCTTAATTCATAGGTACTCGTAAAGAAAAACATCTTTCTTTTAGCTCAGATATTTATCAGATATTGCTGGATTCCAAGGCCTAGATTTGAAATCTGCTGAGTGTATCACCTAAAGAAGACAGAGTGGCACTCTAGACATCTCTAGGTGCTTACAGATGGTGACTTACAGATCAGCAATGGAAAACATTTCTCTTTCAGTTTGGATTTTTGGAATTTATTCAGATGTTTCATAGTGGCTGCACAAATCTTGGACTGCTTGAGGACTAGGCCTGCTCTAGAGTCCTTCTGCTAGGGTGACTAGGCCTGCTCTAGAGTCCTTCTGCTGGGGTGTAGCAATTGGGAAGGGAGAGAGTAGCACTTGTAGATTCTTTACGAGCACTATATGATTCTTTACAGGCATTGCAGACCTTTGAAGGATATTCATCACAAAAGGCTGCAAGGTCTGACATTCTGGACCTGTATCTTTTAAAGATGGCTGCAGATATTTTTGGTAAGTCTATTAATCATATTTTCAAACTTCTTCTGTCTAATTCCATACCTAAAATTTGAAAGATGAAAACTAAAATCAAAGGCAGAGAACCTTAAGATTTTTTAATCTTTTTTAATCAGATAAAGCATGTTTTTAATTGCCAAATATATTTTATATATTTTGGTTTTCAGTCTGGTTATATAATTGTTTACAGTACAGTTACTGCTATTCTGGATGTGACTGCTGAACTCGTGTATGTTTTATCTAAGACATTTGCTTCAACGGGGATGTTGGTTTTGGTCTGTGGCGGAAGAATTCATATTTTGTCTTTCTGTCGTCAGATTCATTAATATGCATATAGGTATTGATCACACATAGTATAAAGTAGACTGGAAATCACTTTATTAAGATATATTAAACATATGGTAGGCCTAGGAGTTGTTGATCACTGTATGCTTTGTAGGCCTGTAGGCCCTCTCTCTCTCTCTCTCTCTCTCTCTCCCTCTCTACTCTTTCTCAGTAGTAAATTGTGTGACACTCCTTGTGAGTTGAGGGCAGACAATTCTGAAGGTCTCGGGCCTGTAGATAAGGATGAGCTGCGTCAGAAGAGCAGCACATCTAGCAGGCCTGGCGCCTGGCGGACCGGAGGAACAAGGAGGCCTTGGCTTGGGAACTCTGGCAGGGGAGGGGTGATGGGGTGATACCTCACCCCATCACGTCACCTCACGTGGGCCACCTATGAGGCCTAGCATGCTTCCGTGTCACGGAAGTATGATGCAATCATGTAGCCGGAAGCAAAATAGTATAATAACCCTGGTTTGTGAGAGGGGGGCAGCTCTCTCTTGCAAACGCTCTTGAGTGTATGTAACGGAGACCTCTGGATATATCCATTTTCTATATTTTCTATATTCTCTATCTTTGTCTTTAATAAACTTTGTACTTTACATTGATACCATACGCAAATGTTGTTGACTGTTCTTGCTCACCATTAAGGTTCAAATTTCCACAACAGGTCCTAAGGCTGTTAAATGACTCATAAATTATATTGAAGCAATTTTACGCATAATTAAAGGTGACCCAAGGGCTTTTCTAGTTATATAAATATAAGGTTAAAGGTAAAGTTTCAGATGGCATTATGGTTTTTTCAAGCTGTTCTGCTTAGCTTAATTTTTTTTATCAAAAGCCATTTTTAAATTTGTTTATTTTAGAAGGAAATATTGTTTCACTTTAAATGCTAATTATGCTGATATATATGCATGCTGCCTCCTCTCTTTTCCAAAAAATTCATTCAGTACATCACATGCCGTACATTTTATTACAAATGCAGTCTTTTACTCACCAGTGCATTCTTTATGATAAAAGCACATGTACATACATTTATAAAGTAATATCAGGTAAACTTCCAGCTTACCTTTGTGCACTTTGTTTTAGTTATCAACTATGCTCTTGTAAGTGGCTTTTGAATGTAGCCCTGGTTTTGACAGATCTGGGGGAAACACATCCGCGTTTAATTATGCAGCCCGGACATGGAATAAACTGCAGAAAGATTTAAATCTAGAAAGAGTCTACTGAAAATTATAAGAGCATCATAAATAATGTGTGATGTGGTTGTTTTTCTTTAGAGGTCTTTGAGTTTCATTGGTGTTTTGTACATTATGTTGTGTTTTATGTCATATTTTTTGAGTATTTACATAAGGTTTCTCTTGTAAAATAGTTTTTTTTTTATCTCAATGGGACGTCCTGGTAAAATAAGAATAAATAAAAAACTACATTGAAAAGGCAATGATGTATTGTCTATGACATTTCTGAAACAATTTTCAGAAATTCCCTCTCTGGACTGCTCCAGTATACAACGTAACACTTCACATGCATATATAAGCTTTGGTTCAATTAAAGCTTATCAATTTAGATAATTGACCTTAGTGTGCAAGTGATTGAAACCATTTTCATAATTGTCAAGCTTGAGCATCGAATGACACAGTCATACATTGTGTCAACCCATTCTGTCTGTTCAAATGCCTGAACAAGAAGACAATGTTCCATTTCAGATAGACTCTTGTCTCAGCAGAAACTCATCCCTCTGGCTTTATTTAAAATATCCATGGCCTCTGCCCCTTCAACCTTTGACCAGAGTGCTTCCTGGACTGGGATCTGATTTACCCTCATTTTCTGTATCAACAGTGATGGCAGATGTTTTGTGATTGTTTGCTCGTGCTCTGAGTGTCTGAATAACATCCTCTGAGACCAAAGCCTTTATTGCATCTTTAACAGAGGAATTTATTCCACTTCATCAAAAGACTTCAGCAGTCAACAAGACATTCCAGAGCTTCCCTATATTGAATATGAAGCAAGACCAATTTGGTCAAGTAGAACCTCATAATGAAAAGCAATATTCTCCTATCCACTTTTCCATTGGATTATTCACAGATAAGACACACTTTCAATTTCGAGCGTCAGTATCAATTTTAGAACAAACACCTTTTCGCTGTTCCCACCTGTCTGAACACTTTTGGTGTAGATTGAAGTCATTTATGGAACCCGCTGGCTAATCTTCACACTGTCCAACCTAATACGTCCATAATTACCTGCTGATGACCAAATCACACTGAAGTATGGTATACTCCCATCACAATGTTAATAACACCTCCACTCCAACACTGAGAGGTCTCTCAAGAAACTGAGATAGTGAATGATACAATTGGGCAGATGTGTGTGCGTGTGTGTATATGTGTGTGTGTGTGTGTAAGCCAAGCCTCTGGTTATCTGGCATGAATGTTGAGAGGAACCTGCCTTGCTACCGGTCCTCTGCCTTGGCCTGCAGCTGCTACTCAAGCTGTCCACTCTTGCTTAGATTCAGGATAGCAGAGCGTTGAACCGCTCAGAACAGCCGCAGAACACAGGGTCCCACTTTTCAGTGTTCTCCACTTAGCAAGGAAGAATATGCTGAAAGCTGGAGTGCAGATGGCACACACTGTTATCCACACTCTTTTCAGACCAGGCAATATATAATACCAGCGTGAGTCCAGACATCAGCGGAACGCTCCCTCCGCTCATGGCCGGACATGGTGCACCTGGCTTACCACCTGCAAGGCCATTCCGGCGGGAACGTGACCGGGCTCTGTAATCCACAGTGGCACTGGGCAGCTCTCATCACTTGCCCACTTAATAGGTGAGTCATGTCCCTGTCACCACTTGATGAGTTCTCTCAGGTTTAGCGCATAATGAACAGTGTAGATCTGTAGCCATGACCCTGAGACATTGGTAGCGAATTAGCTTTAGTAATTACCAGTGCAAACAGGGACCCCAAAAGTCTGCATCCCCTCTAGAGCACCAGTGGCTC
This sequence comes from Brachyhypopomus occidentalis, assembly GCA_020368025.1. Lineage (NCBI taxonomy): Eukaryota > Metazoa > Chordata > Actinopteri > Gymnotiformes > Hypopomidae > Brachyhypopomus > Brachyhypopomus occidentalis. Next base: position 634,176 of record JAGXOD010000030.1, on the reverse strand, counting down.
ATAGGCACATCTACTTCTGTTTTGAAGGTGCTAAGCTGTGGGATGGTTTTCAGCTTATTCTGCATAAAGCTTAACCAACACCCCGTGACTCCCACTGATTCGTATTCATTGGAGTGGGAGAGCTCTCTGAGGATTTGCCCTGATGAATGACTGACTTCTCTTGAGGGTCCAGCATGATGGAATGGTGATGTAAAATGCAAAGTAGCACCTAAATGAAAGGGGCGGAGACACGGGGATGTCAAGTCAGGCCAGAACGGATTGATGCTTCCAGCCTCGCTCGAAGAAGACCAGTGAGGGCTGTTGTCACGTGGGTCGCCAGTGTTCAGTAATTAACTGCACACTGACTGGACACTGCGGCGAGGCATGACAGCTAGCATATGGCTTCCTGGCTTCCTAATTACACTGACTGGAGGCCCAGTAATCCCTGTGAGCGTGTGGCTGCAGTTTGCATTTTTCAAGCACCACTGCTTTGGAGGACGTGGCTTGGAACTGCCTTTCAGCTGACAACTGAACTGCATTCATTGTCTCTACATTTTATTTGTTTGTTTTGCTTTATTGGGATTTCCTGTGCCAAAGTGCAGGGTTTACTGTTACACTAGGCTGTGCATATTACTGTATTCGCATGTTGACTATAGATCTAATTGTATCATGGCAAACACACAATGAAGTGGATTTCATTTTTTTTTAATTACTCCGCTATAATGTAATGAGTTACCAGCCGTGAAGACGCATGGCACTTCAGAATGAAGACGGTCATTTGGGCAGTTGCTTTATACCTTCTTATTGCACTAAGATACAGACTCCTTTCCCCCTCAAACATTGACCAACTGTAGAACTTCCCATCTATAATCAAGCTGTGCTTAATTGCTGCACTTAACACCAAGCCAGGTGATAATTAATGTAAACATGCAATTGAAACAGATAGATAATGCATATGCAAGGTTTAGATTCCATTAAGGCATTTGCCATTCATGTCTACATGTGTAAGGTTCATTTCACTGTACATCTCTATGGCTCACCCCACACCACGACCCCTGCTGAGTCACGTGCATGTGAAGCACACACATGGAGCCGCCTTGTGGCTTCAGATAACTCTGCTTTGCACACGCACACAGAGACTGTTGTTATAGGCCCTGATCCAGAGAATACTGTTACGACCCCCCATACAAGAGAGGGGGCAGCAGCAATATTGAAAGGTGCCGGACAATTATAATTAAACAAACTACAAAAACAAACGTAGGCAATTAATTTAATGACTCCTGGCTTTTAACCATGACACAATCCGACACGGAAATACGGGGAATCAGGGCGAGGCTGGAGCCCAAGAAAAAGGACAAATGAGAAACAAATAGCTAACCGAGTTCTTTCATAAAGAAGTCATATCTAACCCCTGACGAGAAAGAAATCAACTTACTGCGCTGCTCTTTCATACCATAAGCAAAATTATAAAGAGCAGATTTTAAAATCTCTATACGCCGTGAAAGGTGAGGAAAGCCCCGCCTCAGTTGTCCCTCCGTCTGGGATTCTATTGGGCCATCAACAGGTGCCTTAATGAGGGGTTAATGATCAGTGGTGGATAGTGGAGTGGAGTAAGGGGCCATAAAGGGGCCACAATATTCATAGGTGGGCCAACTATTTGTCCAACATCCTTGCACACCATGCCTGGTTTTGGTAAAGTGTATACATTTCAACAGTCACACCATGTTCAAACCAGTGGAGTTTCTGGACCATACCCCCCCCCCCACCCCACCCCCACCCCAGAACCGCCTCTGTTAATGATGACAATCTCCGATAAACGGAGAATTAAAACCAAGTGCCTCACACAGAGACACGTCACAATACCAATAGCACCACGCTGTACAGAAAGCAGATAAGGATGGGTCAGACCAGCCCAGTCAAACGAAGAAAAGAGTCCTGCAGTGTGCACACTGAAAGAGAGTGCTGACGGTTGTGCCGTGGAAGTTCTTTCCTCTCAACTGGTCACCTTCTGTTCATGACGTCATGCCAACACACTTTACGAAGCTTCGGAGTTCCTTATGAACATCAGTATAAAGAGCAGCAAACATTCGCCACAGTTGTAAGCTAGATTCAGTGAGCACAGATTTTGCTGGCCACACAGTTTACATCCCTGCTTTTCCTTGGGAAAAGAAAGAAATAAAACCTCTGCACTCTGCATTTCTTTTTCTTTTTTTCACCTTTGAAATCTTCGGCTTCCATTTTCATTGTGAATACATGTGAACAGTAATAGTCCAATTGAGATTTTAGTTGCATTTTTTTCTTCCAAAAACATTGTACAAGTGATGTTATATAAAGTGATAATTAGTTCTTGCAATCTATTTAATAATGGAAACCAGGCATTGCAGTTTAGATGCTGAGATTGTAAGTAAAATTAAAATCCATTTACTCAGGCATAAGCTGGGACAATGGTAAACACACAAATGTAGCAGGACCACTGATTACAGACAGTTTGCATTGTCCAAATGCTATGGACAATATGCACTTAATATTAATTTCCAAGCATATAGTTTTTTTTTTTTAATGGGTTAATAGGGTCCATATAATAATTCAGTCTTCCTTTGTGGTCAGTGCTAATTAGATCACTTCCTGCTTTTATCGGGTCCTTTGAGTATGGAGGAGGCCAAAAACTGCCTGCAGCTATGACCTTGTGTAGCTCACACATAAAACCCAAGCCAGCTAGTCTTTGCTCATGGTCTAATTGACATTTTGAGGAAAGGTTGAGCTATGTCTTATGTGGTGTTATTTTTGTTCCTATTGCTTCTTTTTCATAGATATTCGTTAAGGATGTTCTCTGAGGGATGGCAAACACGATGTTATTTTGTTCCTGTTATTTATTCAGTCAGACCTAGAACACACTGTTACTACACACTATGATGGCGAATACAGTGTGTATATTAAATTTTGAGTAAGAGGTGAGAGTAACTGTAAAACATACTGTCACAGTCACCTCGACAACCCCTCTTGTTTTGGTTTGGTTTGTGTCTTGGTTTCCTCTTTGTGTGCTTTTATTTTGAAATTCCTTATTGTGTCTAGTTTCACGTTCCTTCCTGGTCTCTGCCCCCTCATCATGGTTTTCACCTGTGTCTCATTTATTCCTTGTTTGACCTGTGTATTTAAACCCTGTGTTTCTTCCTTTTGATTTACTGGTCATTGCGTGTAGCGCCTGTTTTGTTCTTGATTCTTGTGTTGGTATTTTTTAGTTCTCGCTGCTGGTTTGTTATCTAATGTTTATATTTGTGTATTCAGTCCAGTTTCTGTTTCTAGTCTTGTTGTGTTTGCCTTGTCTCTGTAGTTTGTAATGTGTAGGTTTGCTGCGTGTGCCTCTGTTTGTCAATGTTTTTGTTCATGTCCTTGTTCATTAATTCTGTCTGCAATTGTAGTTGGTGTTTCTTGGTTGATGTCTTTAGTCTTGTTTAGCTTATTTGTGTTTGGTGTCTTCTTAGTTAGTTTTCCTTGTGTTTTTGTTAATAAATCTTATTAATACTTAGATCTCCTGCAGTTACATCAACCCCCCTCCCCGAGTTGTTACACATACTTAATAAGAAAAGTTTATCTGAATCACTTACCTCAGTGAAAGGTTAATACCGCTATGAAAGGTAATATCAAGTTAATGAACATCAAGGGCATTTTTTCACACCTAACAAGGGTGCCAATATTTCTGCAGGGTACTGCATTATTTAAGCAAGTTCACAACAATGGAGAAAAGTTTCTCTTTGGCTTTAGGCAGTGTACAGTGAAGAATCCCACAGAGGCATGCGCCCTAACTATTCCACTCTGGTAGTCAAGCTTCAGGATGAGCACAAGCAGAGAGGTAAAGGGACTGTGTAGGGACTATGGCTGCTTGGACGTCCAGGAAGCACAAACGCTTTACACCCTTTCCAACCCCTGAGATTTGCTGTTTTCCTCCAAACAACTGTTTCCCTTCTATGTCTCAAACTATATGAAAAATGCAGCCCGAAAGTTTGAGGAGTTTCTCTCTTTTTGATCACATGATAGTCATAGTATAGAACAGTATTGGACCATTTAGTTGTATAGTAAGTAAGTATAGTACAGCATTTGATAGCCTAGTGGTCAAAGTATAGTACAGTTTGATCACACAATAATCATAGGCTATGTACTGTCCTTAACTGATTGCAGAGTGAAAAGCTTTATTACTTTATACTCCAGCATAGTCAACTTGATACAAAAGATGGGCCCTGAGGTTAAAGTTCAGAAAGTCAGTTTGTTGGTTAGCATTTCCATATGTATCAGTCGAACCTTATAGAAATCATGGCCCTTTGATACATAGTCACCCATTTATTGAATCATTAAAATTGATTGTTAGATTATTGCTAATGTTATTTTTAGGGGAAAAAAATCCTTCGATAATGTAGCCATAAAGTTCTGCTTGCAGGAAATGGCTTCATGCAGGCATTTTTTAAACGAGGCCGTCTGCATTAGCTAATTAAGCTCTGAATAATCTAATCAACTCTGCATTTGGTTTTGACAGTTGATTATATTATGAAGCAGTTTTTAGTGTAAAAAATTCAGCATATTGACAGACATGAAAATATGAAAATTGCTCATGCATGACGTTTGTGGAGAGGGACGGTGAGAAAATCTGGGCAAACTTTTATATTTGGTAACAGCATGAAACACAGTAGGAAACACAGCATGCCTTTGAATTTTCATAGTAAGGAAATCAACAAACACTTTGCTTGAAAACACTTTGCTTGGGATTATTGATTTTTTTTTTGTTTTTGTCCTCTAGCATCTTCAGGGACTGAAGCAGCAGTCATGTATTGGTCAGGCTAGCACTGAGATCCCCGAGTACCTCCGTCTGTTTTGATGCACTTTGATGCTTTGTTATGATCTGTGCTAGTAACCTGGTCTATATCTTCATGTGGTGATGATCCGACAAGATGAGGCCATTCAGTGTGTGGGCTAACTCTCTCTCTCTCTCCTCTGTGTCCTGGAATACCACCTTGTCGCAAGCCTGTTTTAATTTGTCTCTGTTGATCAAACTGAGTGAATTAAGTTTTGTGTGTAACGTGTGTGTGTGTGTGTGCATGGATGTGTACTGACATGTCGCTGCAGAAGAAAGATACCCAGCAGGAAGGATTAGCGTGCTGTGTATTGGATTAACAGTCGAGCTGCATCAGTGCAGTGTGGCCTACAGTCGCAGTTAGCACCTCTCACCTCTCAACACAGCCTTCTTTAGAGTGGCATCTATGCTGACACACACCTCTGTAAAAATGTCTCTTTCTTTTGTTGTGAAGTGTGCTGAATCTTGCAATAAAGTATAATCATTTTAAGTGCAATCAGATTTGAATGCTGTCAGAGGATGGAATCAAAGCTAATTAGTTTTTTAGCATTGTATAGTGTTCCAAAACCAATAACCTCTCTTGGAAAGAGTTTCAAAGTGTATCTGGATTCTTCTGTCAGAGTTAAGCACAACAGGCCAACAAATAAAGCTGGCAAACTTGGAGAGCAACATGGCTTACCTTCCTTCGGTTGGTTTCTGTTAGAGGTTTATGCCAGAGAGTTTAGCACGCTTAGCTTTTTTCTTTCATATCTTTTGATTATGATGATCACGGTGGTGCAAACAAGTCTGGTGGATACGATAAGTTCACCTAATCTCCAAGCTTGTCACTAGTTTTACTCTGCCAAGATTGTCTTTGTTAGTGGAATGGTTTGTTTCTGAAGTGTGTCCATTTTGGGTTATGATTAATCAAGGGCAGGTGGTGGGATTCCCTAATCCCTAGATATTAATAATGAAGCCTATATTCAGATGAAGACCGATCTTTACCGTATCATCATCTGCTCTCTGTGAGACTTTAATTAGCCAGTGACTGCCTTCCTTTAACAGAAACTGGTTTATTCCTCTTAGCTTCAGAGATATTTCAGGGCTCCATGAGTTTGTGTCAGGTAGGGCTGTGATAGGTGTTTGAATATTATGCAAAGCAGCATAGGCCCAAATTAATATTCAAGCTTTTTTCAAATAACAATTTCACACTGTCTGACATGCCAGCTCGATGTGTCTAAGGTCTTTTGGTGAAAAATGACACAGAAATGTTCTGGTGATTCCTGGTGATGTTGTTGGAAAATCATTTAAATGTTTATAGCATGTTTTTTTCAGCCAGATTTGTTGTGAGGTACATTTTAAAACAAACAAATAATTAAATAAATAAAATTGCATTTAAAGAAACTGCTGTTATGTAGTCTGACTTGGTATACCACATTTGTTTACTTGCCATTAGTATCTCAGGATTTATCATGAACATTGTCAAGGAAGATTGAGGATGCCAAGGATAATAATTAGAAATATGATCCATGCCCTTTGGAGTTTAAGAACAATTAAAGCTATATGCATCATAAATATAGGTAAACATAAACACACACACATATAAACACAGAGTTAAAACTGTCCTAGACATGGTTCTTTCGTTTTATGATTTACGTCAGAAGATGCTGTAGATCTTTTCAATTTCATTCCACATTCTAACATAATGGACAAAATGTTCACAGAAAAAACCCTTGATATTCTGTTCATTTTGTCATAACCACCAAGGATCATTTGAATTGAACCAGTCCCACTGATCCCCATCAGATTTCTTTGATAGCTACAAGTGAGTGTATGTATCAGGCTGCTATACTGGCTTTGCGGTGAGTGTGTCTGGTACCCGTCTGTCTCCCCTACTGCTACTCTAGACTGAGGTGTAACCAGCATCATTATTAAAGGGGTCACTTACTGTCCAGCTCTGTCTCACTTGCTATCAGACCCTTTGTACACATTGCAGTGGTCATATCTCAGCTGTCTGCTCACGTCTGCAATAATATCTGTTGCTGTCTGCTGCCGGGCCTGACCCTGCTGAAATTCTCCGGCATGTGCACACCAGACTACGTATGCTGCTTATTACATGTCCCTGCACTGATCTTAGCTTTTTAACTTGAGTGGCAATGTACTCTAAAACTGGCAGCTGGTCATAGAGGTGACACTGATATACTGTATGCATTACATTCCATGATCATGAATTTTCTGAGGAACAAGAAATGTAACAATATAGGTCCTAGACTAATGACATTGAAATCTACTATAAAGTTTGATGGAAACAGACCATAACCTATCTAGCTACTTTCTACCTAGCTGTCCTCTTCAGAATATAACTGTAGCCACAGCAAAGCTGTAGCATAGCACAATTCAGTCCTACTAGCTTGTAAATAATTAATTCCATCAAGAAATCCAGCTCTTTTTACACAAGTTCTGAATTATTTACTATGTGATAATTCTTGGTGGGATTCTTTGCAAAAAGCATGTGTATTATTATGTGTCTCTTACTATGTCTTAAATTTACCTTAGGTGTGCGTAATTTTAATAGGTTGTTATACAGGTGACGAAACCTTATAAAGCAGGTGACAGAGAATAACTAACAAAGACCAGCAACTATGACTTCACAGAAGAACCTGGATTCCCTGATTGATTTGTAATAGAGCAGTAGACTGCGCAGGTTCACGACACTAATCACACACAGTAAATCCAGTGGCAGCAGTTGTCAGTGATCCACAGAGCCCTGGAAGATAAGATGTAATCTTATGCCTCTGTCCTTAACAAACTAAAATGTGAATTTTGCACAAGATCCTTACTCTTCTTTGGGCTGTGACTGAAATTCTGCATATTTTGTGTGTAATTACATCATACATCCTGTATATAATACATAAACCACCAAAGCTGTTTACAAATGAAATATCCAATTCATAGGGCTCCTTTAATTACACAAATGTATTCAGTGTTTTGAACCCCCCAGGGTGCATTATGCTGAAGGAATATTCTTGTTTAAGAATACAAGATGGATCATGTCAGCTACGTTGTGACATAATAACAAGGTGCTATGAGAAAATCACTGTGTGAACTATGTGTCTTTTCATAACCCTTCTGCACTTTTCAAGTTGGAATCTTATTTTAATAAACAAGTTTAATTTGAAAGTTGGCTAACCCGATTGAATCCCACGTGTGTAAGAAAGAAAAATCACCTTCGAGCAAGCCAGATGAATACCACATCGGCAGAACATTTTCCCAATAGGATGTGTTCCTGCTCTTGAACAAAAGATGTTCCTCTAAGACCAAAAACGAACACGAATCCTCAAGGACCCTTGAGATGTTTTTCTATTACTTTAACAACTCCAGTGTCAGTCTACTCAATTAACGGACTCATTAATGCTACACGTAGGTTTAAGAGCACTGTTCACACTAATGTAAGCCCGTTCTATTGACATCTTCCCGATCGTGCTAAAACACTCCTGTTTGGCTGTAAAAACAAGTCTCATAGACCAAGCAGTCAAAAGTACACTCTAGAATTGCTAGAATATATTTAGCTCTCGCTGAAGAGCTGTTTTTCAGTTGTCAAGTGTGTCATCTTTTATAGCTTTGGTGAGTGGATTTCTGCCTCTTTTACCCACTTCCTTCATCTAGAGGGGAAGTAGTATTGAAATACAGAACATATGAATGTCTTTTGCCGATAATGTCATTTCCATCTAGGTGCAAATGGCATATCTAAATATCTCAGAAATGATTCAAATTATATTTTCTTATTGTTCAAATGCTTTTCTTGCTGACAGTTCAGGTGCTAGTTAGCGGCGACGACGTGAGGGACTGCAGCTGACACGGGCCCTCTGAAGATCAGCATGCTAGGATACTGTTGCCCAGTCCTGCCAAACTGAACCACTTCCTGTGCAGTCAGTGCCACAGGGAAATTAAATCACATCCAGACATCTTTGCAAATCTTAAAACAACTGCAGTGCTGACTGCATAACAGTTTTTGTGCTCCAGAATGCTAGGTGGTTAATTCCGTCCACGATTAAGCATTCTGCATTTGGCTATAATTCAGACTCATCCAGGTTTGTAGGTCATGTACACAGTTTGTGGTTCATGTTTGATATATGGGCACCTTTAGGGGAATAGTAGGTTCGAAGGGAAGCTGACTGTCACTAAACTACACATGCCCAACCAGGTTTAAGCAGGTTTAAGGTTTAAGGGCATAGCAGTTAAGGCAAGCTCTGGGCTAATGCTATCTTCTGATTACCCACAGATCAGTGCGGCAATATCCGCACACAGCACGCACAGTGAACTCTGAGGTTCAGGCTCGTGGCACTTTCAGACTCGCCCTCTATCTTGTGCTGCCGTGATTAGGGGGTGTTTTAATCACAGAGCTTTGATTAACTGACTGATAACATCAGTGGAAACGTGTGGAATATCAGACCAATTGCACTGCCCCACGGAACCAACGTATCCGTTAATTTCCTTAAAATCATGCAGTGCAATCAAACTTAGAAATATTTACATTATCTTTTTACACTATTTACATTATCTTTTTCTAACTGTGCCCAACCATGTATGTCCTATGGGGGATTAGCTTTCCTTTAAACTGCTATGTGCACATTAAATGTGCACTTCCTATCAATCTTGAGAAAGCACTGTACTGTATTATCAACATTAGAGCGTTGTTTTATTTAAGATAACACAGGCGATATAACAAGCATGTTTACGGAATATATTCCAATTTTGGTTGTAAAGCAACACTCTGGTTTCAGAGCATTGAATGTACATCATCTCTCTGTAGGCAGCTGTGGTATTTAGGGTCCCATGAGAAACGCTCTCAATATAAACTTTCTGTTTCATGCCCCCTCGTTTCACATAGAGCAGTAAAGGTTGGCTGTTCAGCTGGGAGGGCTTCAGTGACTCATTCACGTATGCCACATCAAAGAATTACAGCATGTTTGGTCATTTCTACCCTTCACTGATTCGTTGACAGTATTGTCATGAGGTGCCTCTAATGAGCTTGAAGCAATTCTCCGGATACACCCAAATCCTGAAAGAACGATCGTTTCTAATATTTTGTCCCGTGGTCATCTGTGTGATGTGCTCATGAATATGAAAAATGAATAATGACATTGGACTAAAGGGGCTGAGGTTGTTTTTCTATTAGAGCAACATTTCTATAGTTGCATCACAAAAAAATATATATTTGCATCAGAACGAGTGATGACAGCTTAAACTAGCTGCCATCTCATTAGTCTTGAATCTGATCATGCCTTGAATCTAGTAAGAACCTGAAGTTGGACATCAGAGAAATGTAAATGAACTTGAATTTGAACTCTAGTCCTGGGTTTTATAATTTGCCGGTAGTTGACCAAACTGATTGGCCCCTTAGTCATCAGACAAGTGAATACGGGGCAGAATGTGTGTTGGAGCAAGACCTGGAGGTCAGTGTTGAGGTAAAGCCTGTTCAGGGTACAGAAGGAGAACACAAGAACCATATCACACAGGCACATTTTTCTCACTTTTATTTCTTAACTCCCCAAAGAAATGAACTGAAACTTTCTGTACATACTTGATAACTGTGGACGTCTTTTGACAAAGCTATACGATTCTTTCATTGTTTTCATTTCAGGTTGCACAAACTTTATGGTTGGCATTCATTCCCTTTGTTATTTTCAATAAAAGACTTATCACAAATAATTCACTTTCTGTGCCACCCAATAAAATGTCTGCATATGGCTTAGGTTCAGAAACTTGAGTATTAAATAATGTGGTTAATAATTTTCTGTGACTGATGTTCTTCTGAATGTTTTTTAATGTGGAATCAAAGGTACACGTTGCTGGATCTGGCATACTGCAGCTTTTAAAAGAAACGTCTACTGGAGGGTCATTAAAGGACAGTCTAAACTTGTATTAGGGCCTCTTGTTGTTCACTGCAGGCAACATGTGGGACTTTGACTGGCAGAGGTGCCAAAATCAGACCCTCTGGAGCTGCCGTACAGATCATGTACATAGACAGCATGCCCAAGTCCTCCAGTGACCGAATAGTTAACTACAATGAATAGAGTAGTTCTTCTGCAAAAGACACGTGTGTAGGCATACAGCATTGACACTTGTTTGGACGGGGGAGAGAGCGCGGAGGAGAGAACTGTGCATGACTGATTCCCATGCACAACCTGCAAAACGCATAAAACAATACGGGAACCCGTTTCCTTTTCATAAACCTTGCTGCAGGTTTTGAGGATCCCTAAAATGGCCAGGAGACAACTGGCTGAACCGTGGACTGCATCGTGGTTGCTCGTCGCCTCCGAGCGCGAACATCAGATTCACATTCTTCTCTCGCCTCTTTGAGGAAGCATTTTTTTTCTCCTTTCTTTTCAGCGCTGGCATGCTGACTTGATGTGGAGGTGTCTCAACCCCTCCATGGCTTCAGGGCCTCATCCCCGGCGACCTTTTGTCTCTGCCTGCACCACACTGGAGCTAGTTCGCCCAGCCTCCATAACCTTAAGTCAAGCTCAGCCTCCCTCAGTCTTGCCTGGATCTGTGAACACCTTGGAGGACACCGTCCCACAGAACCAGGGAACAACAGGGAGGGTGTGTTTTTTTCTTCTTTTTCTTCTGGCCGTGAAAATCATGTTGCGTGCTGAGCGAGTGTCATGTCAAGAGCCCGTGAGAGAGATGACTATGACGAGGAACATTTACGGGAGCATTTCACGGCTAATTAAACAGAATTATGCAACAGTGTGGGCAGAAATAACCTTAGTGTTCGGTTTTCATCTTCAACTTTAATTTCCTCCCTTGAGACCTGTGATGCCTCAACTGTCAGGTCTGCATGCGGGAGCAGTTTGGGAACATGCGTGTAATGCTCTTGATGTGGATTTTGATGTGAGACATGCGTCTAAGAGACTGCAAGCTGCAGTTCTTCAGGTGGATGACCCATGTCCTGTCAGCGGAACTTCAGTCTAATTGTGTAAACCTTTATTAGCTTTCAAGAAGGAAACTCTGCCAAGACCTCTGTGGAGTAGAATGAACTTCATTTTGAATGTCTTCTCTCCGTCATCATGGTGATTTACATGGTTGCTTTGACATGGCCTCTGTGTGTGGAACATACCACATGTTCCTAAAACATCTTACACCTCGCTCCGCTGTTACTGCCTCTCCAGCCCTGCTCCTCGTAGGAGTAGAGGGTTCCGTTGTGACCCTAATGTCTTTATCATCAAGGGGAGATTTTTTTTTAAACCCATTTACAATTACTGCAGAGGGCGAACTACAAAAACGGCACCAGCAACATCTCCATGAAGTCACCTCGCCTTCTCTCCTTTACGGCTCCGTTCCGTACTGCTGAAAGGAGGCGAGAGATATTGCCCTTCTGAGAGTCCTCCTCCACCGCTCTCAGATTAAAGAGCTCCTGCTTGCGAGAGGCCGCCTCTTGCCAGATGCACTCAACACACTCATTTTCACAGTAGATTAAAAGTGTGAGCAGCCTCTCGGCCCGCCGCGATCCATTGGTTCCAGCCGGCAGTGGTGCCTACTCATGTTCTAGTTCATGCTGCTGGAGCACATTTGTTTAGCCACCACCCTGAGAGTTTGCTGCTTACCCACGCCGGTGCCACACCTACCCACAATTCAACGAGACAGAAAACTTAAAGAGCTTGACAAATCCCAATCTGCACAAGAAAGAATGTAAAGACAAAGGTTCAGTACCGTTCGTGTTTATGCCGTCTCCCACCTCAGTCTTTGCTTTTGCCTTGACTCAAGCCCAGTGCTTCGCAATGTCACATCCTGCTACAGAAGGAAGAGCTAGACATAGAAACAGGAGATGACATCAGATGCGAAGGCTAAGCGCTTTTATTGGATTCACTCAAAAGCTACAGCTGCCACATGGACACGCAATCAGACTAAAAAAGGTTCTCTAAATTCATGTTCTCCATAAACTCATGAATAGACCAAAACAAATGGCAAAAGATAAACAAACCAGAGAGAATGAACTGAAGTAATGTAAATAGTGGACAGGAGCAGACTGGTACAATCCCACCGTGGGTATACAACTATAAAGACAGTGCAACTTTAACACTGGGGTTTATATACATCAGGAGACTGTACATATGACAAGGGACAGCTGATGGGGATGAATAGCGGAGCTGGTGGAGGAGACTATGGTATCTAGGGTGGAGACACAGCCAGGATCGGCAGGGGCACCTGCTACATGTAAACAAAGAGCAGACACTAAACAAAGTTCAGCTATTAACACAACTGAGAGTGTACAGAGAGGACATGTACAGTATGTGAAGTCATACAAGCGAACACTGGTTGTACTAGCCCTATTTAAAACATAGCATTACAGAGTTAGATTAATCTATTAACCATTATGCAATGTTCACTATGGGAAGACTCTATGGATCTGACTGTCCATTTCCCTGTATACCCATACTGACTTTTAACATTTATATATTTCTATATGTATCCAGTTCATAAAGGGCCTCTTAAACCTCCAGAGAGACGGCAGTTTCCCATGACCCCTAGGTGCTGTCTCTACCCCTATTCTGTTCTGCAGCAACCCAGTGACTGCTGGTTGCCTCATATGTTCACCATTCTGTGTTGACAGTACCAGCTGCTGGGGGACACGAATGTCGCAGGGCCTGTTTACAGGCCTCATCCACACAAAGTTGACTAAACATTTAGTTGTCCGTTAAAATATATTCGAGTCAGTTGGAATTGTAAGCAGGAGATGTTTTCCTGAGTCCTTTGCATTTGTCCCAAGATGTTGCATAGCCAATAAGCAGTGAGACCTGAACTTCTGAGGTTTCTTACAGCAGTGCCATATTTGGTTTTCTCATAATAACTGTCAACATCGTAATAACATTTCTACAGAACAATTCTCCCAGTGTTAACTATATGAACACAATGTTTTGAGCTATTCTGGGATTGATGTATCAGCTGGGAATTGGATCAGCTGGTATTCCAATTACAAATTACAAACTGATATCCGTATGACCAGAGGGAAGCACTGCCTGCTGATATTACATTTAGGGTAGCATTGGTATCCACCACAGTGTCTGTGGCAAGATGAAAGCATTTAAATTCATTAACAACATAGCCATATCCGTCTGTAAAAAATGACTTTTGTAGATTGAATGTTGTTGCTGCTGACCATGTCTTTGGAAGTTTGGCCTGACTGACACACAGTCCTTTGTTTTGTTGGTTTACAGTTACAAATAATAGTTCAGTTCTGGCTATGTAAAAAAAATCTGCTTTTTAGTGTTGTCAAAACAATACCCCATGACTCAAGGGGTTCCTGCTGTACATCATATACCTCTCAGGTGTGGTCTGACATTGCATCACAGTGGGCGGTAAATTAGGCACATCTAACAAACACATTCAATTCTATAAGTCTAAACATTGCAGATACCAAATCCAATAAAAGAAAAATTGAAAAATAAAAACATTGGCAAAATAAACAAATTGTAGTAACGAGATGTAACTATTGTTCGAAAGCACATTTTAGAATCAGAGCCGCACGTGTTTTTAACAATTTATCTTCTCTGACAGTCATTGCTGTCGCTTTTATGGGATTCCACAGAGCTGATGAATGCACTTGGGATTTATCTTGACAGCAATATCGTCCATGCCATAGCCCTATTAGAATCCATCTTATTGTCATCTCTAAGATAATGTTGCAGCACTTAGATAAAGGTGTGTGCTGTCAAACGATAGCCTTGGAAATGACATTTACAATGCATGAGACGAAGCAGGAGATGAAACCGCAGAGAACATTCCATCCATGGTCCAACTTTAAATTGTTTTAAATTGTTTGTCTTAGACAAGATCATAAGCTTGTGGAAGAAGGCTATCTAGTGCTATGAGACAATTGCTTTCTTGCAATATCTATTTTAGTCAGCTAAAGTCAGCTAAAATGTCTATTTAATCTATAATTGGACAGAACTGGCATTCGTAAAGCTTCTAACCACTCCAGGTGTCTCCAAAATCCAGGTAACATCCTGGAATAAAATCTATTATAAAACTTTTATAGACCAAAGTGAGCAATCTCCTCTACAAAAGACATACTGGACATGGAAAGCTGTTCATTTCCTTATCAAAAGGTTTGTGAGAATGAAGGATTAGAGAGATGTTATCAACTGCAGTTGTATCCTGTTAGGGTTACATTTTTCTATTCTATTTCTGTTTTGTTGCCCTGTATGTATAAATTCTGTACGATGAACACTTATCCTGCAAGTAGATGTATGCGAAACGATACTCTAGTCCATGCTGCTGGGTGTATTCAGAACAAATTTAATGGGAATGTGCCTCTAATGCAAACACACTTTTAATAATGTGAGGTCTGTAAAATTAGATGACTTTCTGGGTCTCTATTCTTTCTGGGACTTCAAACTCCAGTCCGGGATTTTGTGATTACTAGCAGAATACATGTTTGCAGTTCAAGCCTTTGGGGAAAAATGGTACACTGCATGGCTCCATATCAGTTTGTCGCATGTTCTCATTTGTCTGTCCTGTTTGTTTTGTCCAGTTTGTTGACAGTCTTTGCTTTTTCAGCTGTTTTCACTAAGACTGATATGGGTGAGGTGGGTGGAAGGGAGGGACTGTAAGGGGTGTGAGGGACTGTGAGAGGTGGGAGGGACTGTGAGTGGTGGGAGGGATTATGAGTGGTGGGAGGGACTGTGAGTGGTGGGAGGGACTGTGAGTGGTGGGAGGGATTGTGAGTGGTGGTAGGGACTGTGAGTGGTGGGATAGACTGTGAGTAGTGGGAGGGACTGTGAGAGGTGGGAGGGACTATAAGTGATGGGAGGGACTGTGAGAGGTGGGAGGGACTATAAGTGATGGGAGGGACTGTGAGAGCTGGGAGGAACTATAAGTGGTGGGAGGGACCGTGGGTGGTGCATGTGTTTTGTGCCTATATGAGCCCTATATGTGTACTACTATGAATAAACTGGAAACTGAATTACTGTATCACAATAATAATTGGAGGAAAAAAGGAGAGTTCCCAAGGGATAATGGACAAGGCTTTAAAAAATATGCAGGCACTATGGACTTCTTAACCTTTCTTTAGATGTAGTAACAGTCAACTGGCAAGCCACTTACACTGGTTTTTTTGCAACTGCAAAATTAATAAAAATAAAATCAATGAGCATTAATTGGATTTCAGACAAGAGACTAATTCTTCCAGTGACAGAAGTGTTTGGATGATACAGATTAGTCACGCAACCAGAATGTAACAGTGTTTAAAAACTCATGTTTTGTGAATGTTTCCAATCAGATTTATCACTAATATTGTCTCCTTGTAGACCTCAAACATTAACATAAATTTTGTCACTGCAACTATTGTTATTTCATGAGACAATTGGCATACCTAGTGCTCTAACTGATTGCCAAATGTCAGTCGGAAGCGTGTGCAATAGACCACTGCACAGCATTCAGATGGCGTTGCCTCTTCCTCCCTGATCTCATGTGAATGCTCAACTGAACTGTAGATGCTGAAATGAAGCAGTGTCGTATTTAACTGCAGATGAGATGTCTGCGATCCATTTTTGTTCACATCGCTACATGACCCAGAAAGTAAAGTATGCTTTTTAGCTGGGGCTGTTTAAATGATGAGCTGCTCTCCTCTGTGGTTTTATACACACCTAAGTGCACAGAAACAAGCTTTTCCCATTGTCCTTAACACCAGACTTGTGGGGCGAGCGGGTGTGGTGGAGAAACAAAACAATGGAATTAGATTGGTGGCACAGATCGGAATTACAGCCCAACTGCATGCCTGATCGGACCTGTTTGTGTATTTCCACGTGCAACGGAAAAAGAAGCGCGAAGGCTCACAGTATGTTAGAGGAAGGAGAAATGGGGGTAAGTCACTCCCATACACTCCCATACAATCTCATACACTCCTATACACTCTCAACCTCTCAAGCCACCACGGGTGGGCTCGTGTCAGCCAGAGACGGCAAAGTAAAATGTTGACAACAGTTCACTGTCCATATAAGCCAACAAATGTCTCAGCAGCACTCAACATCTCACACAGGATGGTGCTAAATATGGCCGCCTCCTGGTGGCTGTCGTGTGTTTTGGTGAATTGTTGCTTCGTGTGTGGTCATGTTTTCACATTTCAAATAAAGTGAAAAATATTCAGTTGCACAGTCAAGCCATATAATTCTCATCAGGTTTGTACCTTATTTGTGGTTGACTAGATGCTGCTGAGGGGTGATTTTATTTGACTGATTTTATTTTGTTCCCTCAAGCTGTTCTGTGATGATTCATGGCACTTGATGTGGTTCTATGGGCAAGCAAAGCCGCGGTTTTAACCTGCTATGTTATAGGTTTTAAGCGAAACACCATGTTGGTTTAGATTTTAGAAATAAAACAGTTATAAACAAGAAGCAGTTAAGTAGTCAACGAAAAAAAAACCCAGAATGCTCCGTTCAGTACCACATTGAACCTCTTTTGGCCTCCATAACAGCCACCACACATTATACATACAATGTTTTCCCAGTTATCAACAGCCTTATTTCATGAGCAAATCGGAATACCTGGTGTTCTGATTGATTGACAAGGAATATCAGTCACAAGTATGTTTAATACAGACCACTGTATCATTCAAATGGTGTTTGACATTGGCTCACCATTGACAGTAGAATTGCTTTACGTGGTTCTCTCCTGTTTTCAGGTGAGAGTAGCATGCATTGGGTGAGGCCAAATTGCTCATTGCACTCCACGATTACATTAGGATGTTAACTTCCATAATATCAATTAGCGACTTATAGTTATCGTCCCAGCCACCTGATCTCGGCCACGTTTGTCCGTCCCCAAAGGACAAGTGCTTTGATGAGGTATCTGGCACTCTGGTCTACGCATCCCACACCTTTGTGTCAGCCGCCTTTGAAGAGAATGGAGTTTTTAGTCATTCGAATTGCCACTTATCTTTAAATATAGCAAAGTGCAATTTCAGTAAAGCCACAGAATTTGTTTACCTGGTTGAGAAAGTAAAGTACTTTGAGCAGTTCTGTTAATGATAATACACGTGGTGGTGATTACTCAGAAACATCAGCTGAATTACAGCACAATAGTTAAGGAGACTTCCGCTTTGTTAATGAGTTCACAGCACTTTTAGGATTATTACTATGTGCATATTCCTTCAATGTGTCGATTGGTGTATAGTGCCCGTGGTTGTTCCCATTTGCATGTCTGACACCCACCAATCAGACCAACCCACGGCAACTGTACTCCAACTAAACTTCATCATCTCTCTGTGTTCTGGTCTAACTGCCCTACAGGTGGGAAGGGATTGTACATTTTGTTTTCTGTTTATTTTCTCGTTTTTTTGTTCGATAATTAGGCTCAGCTAATGAGCAGTGGGCTCACCCCTGAGGCTGCAGCTACACATTTACATTTGGAACAGACCTTCTATTATTCGAATTGTAACTGACAGTTTGCTGACTTAGGAGAGTCTCACAGAGTGAACCCCAAAACGTGACATGACACACTGATCTGATCTGACATCAGAATGAAAGCACAGCCCCTCATATCCCCCCAATGGAACGCGTTTCATTCCACTGCAGCGCACAGCTGCAGATCGCTCAGAGGACAGATGGAGAGTGCCATGACATTCACACTTCTGTCTGTAGACCCTCCAGTCAGTGGTACAAGCTGACACACCTGCCCGACTCTGTGTCTCACTGAGAGTGTGTGGTGGGGGGAGGGGAGCTTCCTGGCACCCCAAGTTCAGGCAAGAATATCACTAGACCTGTGCTTTACACCTTGGTGTTCATTCATAATGCAGAACAGATATAAGCTGATACCAGTAGGTTCGGTCAGAATTCAGCAGAATGTGTATAAATCAAAACGTTGAATACCAGCTGTGTTCTAAGTAGGCTGTTCACTGACTCGTGTGAGAACTGAACACCCACGACTCTCTTTTTTTTATGAAAGAAGTGAATTTGAGATTTTCCAACATATATGATTGTTTCTTTTAATCTGTTAGAATATCAGTTATAATAAAAATATAATACTATATAGAAATAACTATAACCCAGTATATAGACACCTATATGCTAATAACACCAGCAAAAAATAACTTTGGGCCCCAGAGAGTTAATATCTTTTTTTAAGAACCTCATCTCTTATTTATCTCTATCAATTCTGACTAGGTTTGTTTTCGTGCCTCAAGAGTCTATAGAATGTCCAAATGAAGCCTGTGTACTTCTGCATACTTCTGCATATTTGATGGGCTTGAAGTTGCTTTATTTGATTACAGCTCAAATGCAGTTTTGCGAAGAACGTGGTCTAAATCCCCCTCAGTGAGAATCTCCTCTTGGTTGTGTCTCTCTGGTTGTGTTGTTTTGTAAGCCTCAGCTACCTACTTCCCTCACTGCAGACCAGCTGCAGGCCACTCAACGCAGGGCTGAGAGAGTCTGCCCACTCCCTCTGGAAGTTTCCATCAAACAACACATCATCCTAAGAGCAACCATTCTCTCGTTGTTCTACACACACACACGGGCACACACAGAAAGAGAGAGCGAGAGAGTGCATGCTATTTTTCCACACATGCACATACCTCTGTGCTCTCATCTCCATATATCTCTAAAACATCACTGTATGTGTGTGTGTGTGTGTGTGTGTGTGTGTGAGAGAGAGAGAGAGAGAGAGAGAGAGAGTGGCTTCATTCTGCTAACTACCACCAGTACTATCCGCAGACTGCAGCCTCTGGCCTAACAGCTGAACATTGCCATCTGTCTAATGCCACCTGCAGCATCACTGTGATGTGGGAGAGGAGGAACAGAACCGCGTAGCCGTCTGCTCAGACCAGCACAGCCAGAGGAGGGGAGCTCTGTGGAGGACCCAGCGCTGGGCGAGGTCTTTTGTTGTTTGTTTGTCGTGATATCTCGTGAGATCGGTGAGGTTGTACACAGTGACATAGATGGTGACAGGTCATGTGTGATACCATCAATGGACGTTCAAAATGCACTGACTAGGTACTGTCGAAGGTATGCTCGAAGGATAGCAAACGTCTGTCTTTTCTTCTGTAACTCTTTCTCCTTCACCTATCTGCCTGGTGACTTGATGATTGCTGACATTCAGGGGCAGAGATAGCAGACCGAAACCCCCAAAGTTTCTGATAGCCAGACAGTTTGAAGTGAATTGGCCATTTTTCTTCACCTGCTCATTGGTGATTTAAAAAAAAAAACATATATAAATAAATGATATCTTAGGTTTGCATATTAACAATCCTTAACTGTTCATAGAGGCTGAAATGTCTCCCATGAGGAAACAAAGAGGTGCAACTGGGCTGATGTGAAAATTATGCAACTGTTCCCTGCCCAATCCTGCCATTATCTCAGATAAGAGGGAAAATTAGCTTCCCAAGGTCAGAGGCTCAGACTCAGATGCCGGCGCACAGACCGAGCCCGAATCCAGCTCAGCTCAACTGAGTGAAAGACAGATTGGTCCACGTCTCATTCTCATGCTGCTGCAGTGTGTGGGTCTCCAGGAATAGGGTGTATGGGTAATTCGCTCAGCTCTGCACACATATGCTAATCCGGTGATACCATCTAACTCCTGCCTTTTATATCACACAGTTTTTCATGTCTGCCTGCACTGTGTGGATTGATGTGTAGTGCTGGGCTTTTCTGGCTGCTGTTAGCTTTATCTGCTATGCTCTCTTGTCCACCTGTACTGTCTGGTCACATAAGCCCAGACTCTGTGATGTACATGGTCCCAAGGACCCAAGTGTATCTTTTTTTTCCTTTTATTTTATTCCTGTATGTGGAAGGGATGGCAATAAAGTGTCTTTCTTCTTCTCAAAAATGTTCTCTCCTATGGGTCAAAACCACCTTAGAAAGTCACACCAGAACCTTCAGTTTTCTTCAGATCCTTTTAAAAATAACTGGTCTCAAATGGAAGCTCTCTGCCTAGAAGACTATCCTTTGCATCTGCGTGTGTTTTCTGCTCCTTCACGTTTTGTTGTTTGTTTGTTTCTTGCAAATTATTTGTTTTCACTCTCCTGCTTCGTTTTAATTTTTGTCATGAAATTCCTGTCAGGTGAGGACACCAAACATAGCTTCTAGTAAAGGACGAACAGAAGGCCATCTTGACTCCTGACCAAGTGTAATAGAACACTCAGCCGTGTCAGAGAACTGTGGCATCAGAGGCGGTGGGCCAAGGCTAAAGGCGAGGCAATTAGCTGCCTCAGGTAGAGAGGAGCCCTGGCTTCCCTCACACTCCTTGAATGTTCCCCACACTCCCTGCTTAATGCACACGCCTGTATGCGTCAAATATTTTATTTATACAAGCAGTAGACTACAGCTGTGTCATGTTAAAACCAGGTTCTGGCTCCGGCTGTAACGTATATTCCCATATGCGCAGAGGCATAGCAGGCCGTAATGCCCATCGGATCACAGGCATATGTGCAGGGTTTATCCAGTGACTGAAAGCATTGCTCTGTGCTAATGATTTTAGCTTGGCTATGGTCTTGATTGGCATGTTGCTTGCCAGAGGGGTGTCTCTGTGGGGGGGAAGGGGTGATGTTTGAGTTCCTTGCATAGGCTTAAATTAGCAATCTTTACCTAGATGTGTGGTAGAATGTAGATGTTTAATGAATATTAAGTAGGAGCTATCCTACTTCCTGTCACAAAACCTCACCCAAGACATCATAATCACCTCAGCCTTAATCATTGCCATAATACTAATTGAGACCCTATCCCTGAACCTTATCTTAGCGTTAGAAAACACCTTGAGCAACTCAATAAACCAAAATAAAGCTTTGTATGCCTCCCACAGAAAGCAACAGTGTTATTTTCATCAATAAACGCCATCTCCTCATGGCCCTGGCTGAGGTAATTAAATATCTGTCACTGTAATGGCTCTAATTTTCAGTAGTGAGATCAGCAGAAGTGGTCTACTGCAATTCACTGAAGCCATAGCATTTGCAATCCTAGAAGCTCTATAAAAAGTGTGAAAAGTTGAAATGAATCTGAGATGCCAAGATTGTGTGTGTAAATTAACTAAGGTTTGCCCTACATGCAGCTTTGAAAGCAGTTTTCATTTTTTAAGGTTAATTTATCTCATATTAGACCATTATTCAAATGTTCTTGGATAATTTATGTCCTCGCCAGTGCACCAAGTGTGATCCAGATATATTTATAATGCTACCTGATGCCGCAAGTCTTTCATACTCAATAGCATATTCAAATCATATTCAAATTCAGTGTTTCCCATAACTGCTCTTGTACTCCATTCAGTAGCGAGACTAAGCCCTTGGAGCGTGTATGCTGATGATATAATGGGCGTTACGGCCTGCTGTGTTTCTGTGCTAAACCAGCTGGCATTAATGCACCTCAATGGTAAAGCCAAGAAATTAGACAAAATGGAAATGAAAGATGCTGCTTGGCTCAGTGCTGGATACAGCAGTCTGATGAACAAAGAGACCAAACCAGTCGCTCTCTTTTTATTTCTCTTTGTCTCACTCTCCCTCCCTCTCTCTCTCTCTCTCTCTCTCTGTCTCTCTCTCACACACACACACACACACACATACAGCTCACTAATTCCACCAAGGATAAATCCTTCATAATTTTTTATGGGTGAGAGTTCTTCTTTCCTCTGGTACCACTACTGTAACATCCCTTAAGCTCGAAGCTGTACTTTTCCCGTTCATTTTGGCATTGCATTTTTGTGTTTGGATTGGTCTTAATTTCTCATTATGAAGTATTTTCTGACACACTTTCAATGTAAATATTTAATGTCTGTGATCTACATAACCAAATAGAATACTCTTTCCACATTTCCAGACTCCTGGAGATCCACTTTCCTGCAGAGGTCGGCTCTACCCACCACCTAACGTCTGCTGGAGCTGATTAAAGCGCTGTGGATACATTCATTAGCTGAGTGTATTAGGTGTGTTGGGTTTAGCATGGAACTCCACCCCACAGAAAGGTCAGAATAGAAGCTCTCCAGGAGCGTTGAATATCCTTGGTGTAAACAGCTCACTTTAAGTCTCTTTTAAGTATTTCATACATAATTACATTTTTTATAAAGGGTGCTTTTATGTTTGTTACTCTAATACATGTTTGGGTCAGCAGAACAGTCTCCCTGTGTGCTGGTCAGTAATCAGGCTACTGTGTAGGAGGCTCCGCTTCAGGTTTTGCCTTCCCAGGTTTGCCAACTGTTCCTCTGGCTTCAGCCTGGCAACACCCACGGGCTGCAGCCTGTGCACCTTGTGATGGTCTCTTTATAACCTGTTCGTGAACACAGTTGTTAGTGATGTGTCGTTAGCAAAAGAAACAAAGGAAGTTAACACATTGCCTCATTCTTACAGGTGTATATATGGTGTAGGGTGTGTCTGTCTGATATGCTACAGCAGACTATGCTCCCAGTTTGTTAGGAACTAGTCAGTTAGTCCTGCCCAAGGTAAAGACTAAGCAGGGATTAGCTATTATTCTGTTTTTAAATGGAACCTGTTGTAGTAGATGAGCCCATGACATTAGATATTGTTAAGTCTAAACTAAAAACGTTGCTAGTTTTCAGCTCAGGTTAAACACGGTCACGTTATTTCCTGTAGCACTGCACTTTTTCATCACGATAATGCACTTTTATTTATTCCAACGCTTCGCTTTTTTCTCTCTCGACACTTCATTTGAGCTCTTGCAGCATATTAACATTTTCTAGTTGCTGCTTTACATTGACCTCAGTTTTAAATCATTTTCCATTTGATCATTTGATTGAAATAAAGTGTTTAATCTCAGTAACAACTCTTAACACGAAACACTTTGCAATGTGAAAAGTGCAATCAAAAGTAAATGTGCCTTGGGGGGGGGGCTGAAGAAGCAGACTAGAGACTCAAAGGGTTGCCAGTTCAATCCCCTGTACTGGCAGGAAAATGGGGGGAGGGTGTGTGAAGGAACACAACCTCTTCTTCTCCCACATGGCTGATGTGCTCTGGAGGAAGCACCCAACCCACACCTGCTGCCGCGGGCGCAGTGGCCTAGGTACATACCCACCTCTCCGGGTATGTGTGTCCACAGCCTCAGGGCCACATGTGCTGACTGGCCATGGACGGGTAAAATGCAGAGATTCAATTTCTTCAGGGAGATTAATAAAGTTTTTCTACGTCTTCTTGGCGAAGGCACAGGTGCAGCATGCAGGATAACCTGAGTGAAGGTGGTAGGAGGCGTATTCTACAGGTGAGCGTGCTCGAAGAAAAATAAGGAAAATTGTATTCCCTGTGCCTTGCTGTGCCTAACCCTAGCAACGTTTTGTTGTGAAATATCAAATAGCTTTTACCAGTACAAACATTTCAGGTAATATCCTGGTGATTAATAAACCTACATTGTTGCCTGAGGGACAAATTGCAGCAATAATTATATGAATAACTGTACTACTACATAAAATAATATGTATGTCATGTGACGGAGAGACAGAAGCAACAGATGTGGTAAATGGTGCCGTGGTTTATTTAATGTCCATCACACAGCACAGTACAACCAATAAGAAAGCAAAGGAGTGCAGCACGCAAACAGCGTGTGGCAGAACAAACACACTTAAGGCGCAAAGTCACTAAACTTGCCGTTGGGAAGAGATGCAGCGGAAGACGTGGCCAGCAGGTCTCACTCCTGTAGGCACAAGGAATGTACAGCACTGACTTGTGGGACCTGTGGGCTTAAATCAGGGCGTGAGGCTGATGAGAGGCAGGTGCAGGTGATTATTGAATAAGCAAGGTGAATTGGACTGTGGGAGTGAATGGGAGGTGGAGTGAAGTGGAGTGGGCGGCTCCCCTGTGAGGTTGGCCCCGCCTACCGTGACATGTCATAATATCATTAACCTTTAAAAAGTATTACTTAAAAAAACTAAACAAAATTTGCAGTGCTAGTGAACAACGAGGCCTTTGGGAACCAAAAGAGGCAGCTATCATTCCTAACCCTAAAAGAAATGTATACTGGAGTGTAGAACAAATTTCAGCTGTAGCCCTTTAAGCACATACACATATTAAAATGTAAAACCCCTTTACTATAGAACTCATTTAAAAAAGAGTGCATAAGCAGCCTGACTGCCATTCAATGTGTCACTGATGTGATTAAGTGTAAACTAGTCTTGTCTTTCCTCCTGTGGTAAAACCCTAAACCTGATTAAAGTACTCTCTTTCGCTCTCTCTCTCTTTTTCACTCTGTCTCCCTCTTTCTCCCTCTCTCCCCTCTTTCTATCTCTCTCTTCCTACCCCCTTTATTGAACATGATAAAAAACCAAAAAATATATCCAGAAGTACTGTGAAATTATATCTCTAAATCTTTAAACACCATGTTGAATTTTTCCCATTTTAGAAAACCCTGTCTACAGTCTACAGCCGTTGTTGTGTTTTGTTGATTCGTTTTGTTTTGATTACAGTTTCATGAGACAGTTTGCAGTCCAGACTGCAGCACTGCAGCACAGACTGGTCAACAGTTGACAGTAGACACCATAAGCCAAGGTCCATAATACCACACTAAAATCTACAGACCAGAATCACTGATGAGGACAGACCCTCAGAAGACAACATGTTCTGAGGAATTAACATTTAATGTTTAGAACTGCTGCACAGGCATCAGAGGTTCAAGCTTTCTGGGTGGAAGAAGATGTCCATTGAGTGTTCAGTTATTTTGCAGTTCATTGACTGTTCATTATAAGTGCGAGACAATGTCCACCGACTGTTCATTTTTTAAATGTGCCTCTGTGATGATTTGTCAGCTTTTCCTCTGGAAACATTCGAGTCTGGTTTATTCATGAAGCCTCTGCAGTCGCTCAAAGGAGAACAGGACATGGTAGTTTGCAGAACCCAGAAATCTTGCTCCTTCATACCAAAGCAGGACTGGATATCCCCTATGGCACTGCACCACGGAGACGTTCCTCTGAGATATGGGCACTTCCGTTTCAGGGCAGTGTACACACTCGCCTATGTTCGAGTCTGGTGTGACTATACTAAGTGTGATGAAGAAAGCGGTTTGTTCTTGAACTGCTGTTCTTGAATGCAACTGCTACATACTCTGATATGTATGTCATCAATGACTGATGGGAAAATGTACTGGATGAATAGATTGCTGAGAAGGGCAAGGCTATTATAAGCCAGCCCCCCTAATAAAAATCATACATTTGATTGGTCAGCCCCTGCAGCCATATTAATGAGCAGTTCTTCTTAAATCTACCGTCAGATGTTACTTTATGCAATAATCAGGAATATGTGGTCTTATTTGAATACAAATTTATTTTATTTTGTATATGAAATGTACAATGTGAAGGGTTAAAAAGACATTGCAAGCCAAAAGAAGATATTTGACTTATAGCAGCACAAAAAGGGCAAGTTCGAGCGTAGCCGAGTACTTTTCAGTGTCGAGCAGGAAGGACTTAAGCAGTGATGAGCTATATTCCACAAACGTGTCGTCACAGTGTTCACGCGCTGCTCCTGAACGTGAATGCTGAGCAGCATGTGTGAAGCTTTGCCCAAGACGCTCCTTGGCCAGGGACGCTAGAGTGCAGGAAACCCCTGCGTTTTAAGGCTCGTCTGCTTGCTGTAGTGTCAATGGTGTTCCCAGTATTGTTGGAGAGGCTGCAGCTGTTATGAGGTTATCAGCTATTGGCACACTGCATGTCCAATCCATTTCTACTCATTAGATCAGGAGTGTTGAGTGTTACTGTTGAGACTGTGCTGGTGGATCAAGCCCCAGCATCTTCTCTCTTCTTTTAACTGCCTTCCTGCCACCCTGTGTGGACAGGTAAGAAAACGGACACCTATACATGTGTGTTAGGGGGTGACTGTATGGACACACTAGGTAAGAGGTGAATGCCCTCTGTACTTTGGATGGGCTGGACCTGGATTGTTAGGCAGGGTAGTCAGTTTGTTTAATGTATTTCTTTACTTTACCTTACATTTCTCCCTGTATGCTGTTCTTATCAAATTGCTAAAAAGTGATTCCTGCACCATAGCCTAGTCTCCACAGAAACACCAAGCTGCATCTCCTCCTCACCTAGACAACCACATTGGAGAAAACCATAACAACTGCACACAGCACACAAACAGATGCGCACACACACTCAAAACTACAGAAATAATTTGCTTTGTAAAACAAAATGGATAGGTAAATGATTTCTGAGTGGGCCATAGAGTCTGGGATATATCACAGCATAAACCATGTACCAACTAAATAGCTTTTTAACATTTGTTCAGTGTTTGGCATGAAAAAATAGCATTACTAAGTACTATTATTATTAAATACTGAAAATTACTTTACATTTACTTTTACTTTTACTACATCTGTTTGTCAGCTACACAGCTCTGCAAATCAACTCCGTGCTCTCGGAGGAAGACATTATGCCTGATAGTGACCAATTCACTCGACTAAGATCTGATTTTTAGAAACTGTGCAATCACTGCCTAAAATATACTGTAGAAGCTTGAGGTTCAATGATGTCACATAAAAACCACGCCCCCTTTTGGAGAAAGTGGTTAGAGAGCTTTTTAGTGTTGGACAGAACAATTCTTTGATGGTTCTCACAGAATGTCAATGACAAAATGTAAAACAATTCAGGAACAAGATGAACAGTGTTGAAATAGTTTCACTTGCAGTTTTTATCAGTATAGCCTATGAAAGGATTACATCAGTTAAGGAATAATAACTAAAGGCGTGTACTGAAATTTATGAGATCATAGTCATAGTCTGCATTCTGTAATGCGGTTTTTCAGTAAAAAAAGTACAAAAACCTGTGATTATCTCATACATTTCTGAGTACTGAGTACTATATGAGATTCTGATTAATAGTATTCATCACACATATACCATGAAGTTCTGAATGTGTGCAGGTGCACTGCTTACACAGTTCTTAAAGGGATTGTCTGGACGTTTCTGTTTGAACATGAAAATCCCTTTTGCGTCTTTCTTTTTTGCCAGATGTCTTTGTATTCTGGAGACGCACAAACATGACAGTGGTAGAAAAAGCCCGGTTCCATTTAAGAAGACAAAAGCAGACTCCCACAGCTACTGAAAATATTTTACTATGCTAAATTCATGCATAAATATTCATTTATAACTTGCTGCAACTGTTTTTTGGCTTAGAAAGTGAGTGTGGGACAGCTGGTGGATTGGCGATAGTTGATGGATATTTGGATGCCTTTTTAATGCTTTTAGCTAATAGATCCTCTGCATATATTATCTACCTGTGGCATTTGAGTTAAAAAATGCCAGGTGTTCAGTCGCCAACGCCTGATGAGTATATCTCTGGCTTCTAGTAGCAAAAAAACTGGAACTGTATGAATGATTCAATGATTTGAATGAAATGGTTGACAATTGTGTCTAAAGAGATCCTGTGGCATGGCCCGTGATAAAGCCACAACACTCCTGTTCAGTCATCCTTCTGATGATGGAGAGGCGTGCTGTCCTCTCTGTTTACCTGCAGGGTTCCTTTTCATCCAGGATTGTTCAGATGTTCCCCCACACATGGTCTTACATGATCTTTCGTTGGTTTGAATTTGACGTCGTGAGCTATTCTGCTGGGTAAACAGCATAGCGCTTGGTCAGGAGACGACGCAGTGAAGATCGCGTTCTTTAAAACCAAACCATCCCAAAATGTCATCGGCTACAGCAGCTACAGCAGCTACAACAGCTACAGCTACTTTAAAGCAGGAAGAAATGACACTGGCTATTGTACGCTCCTTTTTATTGGATGCCTGGAAAAGGAGGGACTTTGGACTCTCGGGTGTTTTCACCCTGAAAAAAAACATGATCGAAATCGACAGAAGCACAGCAATGTATTGCATATGAGCATCGGCTCAGATTTTAAAGTGTTTCATATCAGTTCATGAAAGGGTTCATTTCCAAACCAATTTACAAAACGGCCACAATCTTGGATGTCTCAGCAATGCCTAGCCAATGAGGCATTTACTGAAGCCTTCTCCATTATCATATGCCTCCACAATATAGTTCAGGCCCCTCTATTCTCTCTCTGCAGTATGCCAGGCAATCCGACTCATCGTCAGATTAGTTTGTGTTGCTGCAGCAGCACACCCCGACCTCCCACGCTCTGACCTCCTTCCGTCTCTCCCTGGAAAAGCGGGGCATGTGCACGCGCGTGTACGATCCTTTCCCCAATGTGCCTGGCACGCATCGCCCTTTGTTTTCAGTGAAGACTTTGGTCAGTCCCACGGGTACAACGCCACCGTCTCATTTCCTATCTCGCAGGCTATCAGCGAGATCTGCTGGCAGTGGAGTGAAGTCCCAAATTTTACAGGGCCATTTGGCTAAAATGTCGCTGTTTTGGAAAGGGGACCTTTGGCAGAGGGCACGCCCCCGACCTGCAGCACACCCAGTGCACGAGGTTTCTCATAGGCTCTATCTCGGAATCTTTCCGTCTAATTCCCTTTGAAGTGAGCCTGAGCCAGGCGGAGGTGACGCTTACCAGTCTGAAAAGCCGATTTCAGAGATGGAGATTTCACAGAGGAGGGTGTGATTGTGTTTGCTATTATTTTGTGCCATGCCTGTCACTTCTTATAGGGGTGGAGCCATTCATTTACAAATTTCATATAAATGATTAATTAGGTATATTGTTTCAGCACCATTTTCTCCACCAGTGTAATAAAGATTATATAAACCAAAAATGAATGTTCACCACAGAAATGAATTTATTCTCCAGGTCAGAAATTACAAGTATAAATTGAGATAATTCATTTCATATACATGGTCCCCAGAGGGTGGTCTCTGGTACCCACAATGCTCTCATCTTCTGCTTTTGGGTGTTCCTATTTCTGTCCATGGCCAGCACTTTTAATTTGGTCCCTAGTTTTTAACAGGCCTTGTGATACATATTTCATGGTAAGGCTCAGTAAGATTTGTGAAAAGAAGTCTTTTATGATGAGACTGATGCAATGCTGTTTCATATAAGGTTATTCATATAAGATTACTGTTAATGGGGGGGTGGGGGGAAATGATGGTTCACAGCATATATGCAACATATACAACTTAACACTGGCATGTACATTTATGAGTCAAAGTAGATTCACCTGAAAAATCAAGCCATATCACGTATGAAATTACATTTAAACCTCACATAAGCAACTAGTATATGCTTAACGGTAGAGTCCTTATTTTTTTCTATTTTGCACAACAGCAATAAATATTCACACCTAACTCATCGCTTCAAAAAGTCAAATGTACAATGCAAAGAGAGCAACACAATAGCCTGAGCCATAGCTTAGACCTGCGTGTGCACTGTGATGGCAAACGTGTGGGTTTGGAAATGCATCAGCATACATGACAGCCGGATACTACGGATGCTTAATGACATTGTGACAATTCACCTTTTCCCACAAATGTTATGTCATGCAAGTCTAGTCTAGCAGGTAATCTTTTCCTCTCAGTATTGTGAAGCAAGGAAGCAGCCAAGACACACACATAAAAAGTAGTCCTATTTCACTGATTTATAAAAGTGCATGTGCATGTGTGTGTGTGTGTGTCTTTAATGAGCTATAGCCAACATAACCCAGCTCAACAAAATTAATTGAAAATGTTCCTTTGCCTGTTTCTCCTCAGGCTTGCCATTTTGATTCAAATCCTATTGTTTTTCTCTTGTACTGCTGTGCATAATCCATTAAAGCCTCAAGGATTTGTAGCCAGGGATTTGGTTTTAACATAAACAATTAAGAAGATGGCATACTTTCTCCAATATTCAAAGTTTACATTTTTGGATGCTTGTTCTCCACCCTGAATTAAATTTAGTGTGTGTGTGTGTGTGGGTGTGTTATCACATTATTGTTTACTGACAATGCTGTTTTACTGTTTAATTCAAGAATATTTTGAAATGCCCTTGTTTTTGATCGTTGGGTTTTGAAAGCTGCTTTTAATGATTTAGAGAACGGCATATACGCGCGTTTTATATATATATATAACTTTAAAAACCCGTATCCATCCATTTAAACACATGATAGCATGAATAATGTATAATTTGCTAAATGCATTCAGCTGATCAGAGGATGTATCCGTTCCTCATTCAGTCTAAAATTCAAATCTAAAAACAATACGTTTCTTTCAATTGGATAATCAGAGAACCTTTTGTGAACCAAATGGGAATATAGTATTTACACATGAGCACGCAATCTTTCTTTCACTTTTTTTAACAAAAGTGGAAGAGCATGTAAACAAAACTCTCACACATATGTGGGTGTGTCCTAAACAAACTACATTTTGAAATAAGCTACATTCAGATGCTTGTTGGATTGTGGCACATTATTTTTTTGAACGCTTTCCGAAAGTCTCTGTTAAAAATTGTGTAAATAATAGGGTTCACTGAGCTATTGCAGTAGCCAATCCAGAAAAAGATGTTGAAAAGAGTATCTGGTATCGTGCAACTTTCTCTGCAAATGGCATGGAGACTATACGTGAAGAAAAAGGGAAACCAACATAGCACAAAAACTCCCATAACCACGGCCAACACGAAGGTGAAACGCTTCTCACGCATCTGAGCAAGTTTGATTTTTGACAAAGAGAGCTGCCTCGCTCTCCGTTCCTGAAACATTTCCGAAGTACGGTTGGATGCCCACGACACGCCACCGTTTGGCTGTGGACTCGCGCTCGCGCCGTCCACTTTCCTAGTCTTGGTGAAGCGCGGGTTCTTCTGGTTGTTATTCGAGACGCAGCTCTCCTCCAAGTCAATGTCGTCCAGCTCGCCTTTGCGCTGGTCTCCAGAGCTGTTGCTGCTCGGACTGGTCACCTCAGACTTGCCCTTACGCACGAAGCATGTCTCCGACTGCGAGGGTTGTCGTTCCATGCTGTTTTTAGCCACGAACACAGTTGCTGCGCGCTGCTTGGCCACTCTATAGATTTTACAGTAAACCAAAATCATAATCAAACCGGGGGCGAAAAATGAAACCACACACGACGAGAGAATGTACCAGGTCTCGTTGTTGAGTAAGCATTCTAGCTCGTCGTGTTTAGTCATGAGAAGCGGTGGGAAAGAAATAATAGCAGATATGACCCAGACAACGGCGATCATGCACTTAATTCTCTGCGGCGTCCTCTTGAGGTTGTAACTCACCGCTTTTGTTACGGACCAGTATCTGTCAAGACTTATGGCGCATAAGTGTACTATAGATGAGGTACAGAACAGAACGTCCAGCGCGAGGTAAAATGCGCACCAAGTGCTTCCAAAGTACCAGTAGCCCATTACCTCATTGGCGAGTGAAAATGGAATGACCAAAGTGGCGACCAAAATGTCCGCGGATGCTAAAGAAACTAGGAAGAGGTTCTGAGGCGCACGGAGCGCGCGACTGGTGAAAACCGCCACCACAACTAACACGTTCCCGACAATTGTCACCAAAATGATAACGCTGACCACAAGAACAATCAACACAGCTGCGCACTGAGAATGTGGCGGGGGTCTCGGTGCGCTCGTGCCATTAGTATCCACAGAGGAGTTTTGCGCTGGAGAACTTGGGTCCGCTAATTCCATCCTGGATACATTTGTTTGAAGTCACCCATGTCTTTGGGGACTCTCATCAAAGCTGCCGTGGTCCAAAAGAGCATTCCACGTTTGCATTGTGTAACCAATAGTTCGTGTAGTCATATGTGTTATTCCAATTAACCACTTAAGAGATATAAGAAAATACTTTGAGCAACGATTTCCGTCGAAATTTTTGAATATTTTCCATCTTCTGCGTCGTAGTTTGCACACTTCAAAGGGCAGTGTATCCAGTAATGCTCAGTCATTTTAACCGAGGACCGTGTTTAAGTGAAGAAGGGTACTAGTACCTGCAAGTTATTCTTCCAGCTTTGTATCCGAGGGAATAAACGCTGGCTGGCGAAGGGTCGCACTTTTCCTGGTCGATTGCGCAGAGCTTCCCGATTTGCTTAACGAATGTGGGAGTGTGTAAGCTGGTATGTCATCTTAAGTTATGCGCTTGTCTCTGTATGTCCGTGTGTGTGTGTGTGTGTGTGTGTGTGTGTTTGCGCGTGTGTGTGTGTGTGTGTGTGTGTGTGTAGGTCTAGTTGACTAATTGATGTGTACAGTATATTACAGTCAGCGTATCCTTGATGTTACGCATCATGTCTTACATAAGCCCTGCCTAATTTTAATGAACACTTTGTTAAAGACAGAGATCAGTTCTGCTGTCCTGAGTTCCTGCAGGCCGAGAATAGTGCAGCCTGTAGCGTTGTGCTTCTCGGACATATCGTTAGCTAATTAATAAAACCTTAAGTGGAATTAGGTCACAGAGGGTTAAACAATGTGCCCCCAATGCTGCGCTCTTCTAGGAATGTAGATTGATCAGTTAAAGAGTCCAGTCAGTTTTACTGTGGCAATTCTGCCTTAATGGAATCCAAATGTATTCAATAATGGTAGTGCGGATACAACATTGCATTTGAATTGACTAGTATTTCCTAATCATTACATTAGCATATATTTATGTGATTATTATGCTCTAATTAAATGACTAGAAAAATCACAAAAAAACATTTTAGTCATGGTAGGGTCATCTTGTGCTTGGCGTTACTCTCCACTCTGCTGTTGCCACGTTTATCGAGATCACCTGCTGAAGGAATACAGATCAATTCATATATAATTCACTCTTGAGTTATACATGCATATTACGCAACGAACAAAATGTCATTACTGTTTCTAGTGCAAACGGAAATCTATAAGATTGAGTTTATGTAACTCTGGCATTCAGTGTTTCTGCCTTTTGAGTGCGTGCTCAAAAAGAGCAAACGATTTCTGAGCTGTGCGCTTGCGAGCTCCTGCACATGTTGGCGTGCTCACTGGCCTGCACAGGAGAGGTTGGAGCTGGTAGTGGTGGGGGAGGGGATGGAGGAGCGATCAGAATGTATGCCCACACTGCTGCGTTCAGCAGGGTCCTGTGGTCAACCTCCATTATTAACACGGGGGTGTGTGGCAGTCGGCCGCAGGTTGTCAGACTTGGCCTTCCCGGATCCCGTGGGTCAGTGTCATGGGCTGGTGAGCATTAGTTGGCGCGTTTAAATCCGCGCTTTGTAATTCATAGACGACGGCTTCCTCTTTCCTCCTCCACAGTGCTAGCCTATAATTTCACTCATTCATATCACAAAACACCACAGATGTTAGATATTCATACATTCTGAATGACTGTAAAGTGAGTATGGGTCCCCAAAGATGGGAAAATTGTGCCTTCTAATGCATGGAGGTTCCACACTGTGTGGTATGTCCCGGTTAGAGGATTACCACCATGGTGGATGTCGAAATTCAGTCAAGGGGAACTGATACTGCATTCACTCTTTATTGGGAGTAGAACATATCTAATGAAAGTGTAGACCCTCACTCACTCACTCACATGTGGTCAAGTTTATACAATGCCCCAAGGTTTGAGAGAAAAACAGATGTAGTATCTGTGATAAGCACTTCAGCAGCACCACCGACCTTACAACAGAGAGAATCCTCAAGTGAGGACTGTAGTGAGGCAGTGAGCTACAAAGTAGTGAGCTACTTCACCAATCTGAGTCTTGCTTTGAATTTGCATGAAGCCTTCCTTTGCTTCTTTAAAATATGCTATCTTCATCAGCAGGTTCACATAAGTCATGGGTACATGCTGTAGTTCACCACTGCTATCCATGAAGAAAATGCCTTGGGTGACAACTTGAATGATAATGCCTTTTGTGGAGTGTAAGACCAGTGTCCTTGGCTAGGCGTCTTGGTGTTAATTGCTCTCATAATGAAGACAATAACAGGTGGGTCATGAGTGGGAAATATTACGCTGGTGAAGTACACTGGGTGTTTACTGGGGCTTTATGGGAGATAGTTGGAAAGTCTTCATACTGTCCGAACGTATGTTCACCTCTCTGTGCTCTCTGATTCACTAGAGGAGGACACGTTACATCAGTCAGAGGCCTGAATTTTATGACTGAGTCCAACTTCAAGTGACAAAGGGGATAGTCACTGCAGAGGCCTGTTTCAGAATGGACACTATTACAAATGACAAGATAGCAAGTTACACAAATGACCACTTTTCCACATATGAACACAGAGTCGTTAGAAGCCCACACACGCAGACACAGACAGGATTGTTATTTGATATGATAATGATCCTTCAATATGAAACGATCATCAAATCATTCAGTATTCGCTTCAGTATACATCTCTCACACTCTGGCTATGTTCCTGCTGAAGTAAAATCAATGAGCACTAGGTAGAATGTACACTGCCAAAATAACTCATGGGCATACTTATCCACTCGTGTTGTTATGAAGAGAGGTAAACATAATTACAGCTAGCCTCTCATTGCCAGAGAACTGCAAGTGGAGATGGAAATGTGGAGGAGAAAATGAATATTGTACAGGGAAACGCAATGAGAGAGAGAGAGAGAGAGAGGGGTTGGGGAGAGCCATGTTAACATGGTTCTTTATGTCAAAGCATGCGTTCTGGTGATTTACGTGCCGGGCGTGGGAACATGGAGGGCTTCTGCTCACTTTTAACTCAATTTCACCGCTGCAGCAGTTATGGTGCCAGATAGGAAAGTGCAGAGATTCTCCCTCATCCTCCAGGCTGGAGAAAGGAGAGCAGACGGAGAGCAGAGAGGGCCTGGGGAACGGCAGAGGAACCGGCGGGAGGGGAGGGGAGGGGAAGCTGCAGTTCTGCAGTGAAGCTGCAACTGCAACTGGAGGTGAATAGCTGCATAGGGTGCATATTGATTATGGTGACATTTAGTCCAAAAAGGTCAGACATATTATTTTCTCAACCCAAGATCAACTACAAGATGAACGTGTCCTCTGATATGTCCAACAGTTTACCACTGAGATGTATATAAACCTAACTATAAACCTAGCTTACACACAGAAATAGGTCTCAGAAATGGATGTCAATTGAATTATGGACATCAGGAATTCTGTCCTGAAAAAAAAATGTCTGGATTTTTTTAAATGGCTTTGCGCACATTCCAAAGGCAGTGAGGGTAAATGGAACTCTCCTCATAATATAAATTAAATGTATCGTCCCCTTTGATTGGCCGCCGCCGAGCCTGCAGAGGTTCCATTCATTGGCCTCAGCTGTCAGTGGGGGCAAATATAGAGATCACATGAGTGCGAGTGAAGAAAGCCACGAGCTGTGTCACGGAGTGGCACAGCGACTGCGAGAACTTCGGTGAGCCCAGCCTGTCATTAATTACTCCGTCATCAGGATGGGCTGGCACGCTCACGACGGACCACTCACGGCGTCTTTCGTCTACTGGTCCAGCTTCCTCCACTTCCCGTGACCTCCAATCATTAGTCTCTGTGTGGATGTGAACGACAGCGTGTCCACGCCAAGTCTCCCTCATCTCGCGTGGAGATAATTAGGCAGTGAATGGGCTATACATTCGCTTAGGCAATTAATATCTCAAGGTGCTAATGATAGCGAGACCCGGAAGACATTTAAACACGCGCTCGCTGTGTTCGAGTCTGGTGAGGCTTCCTCTCGCAAAACTGCTGAGACGCTCTTCACAGCTCAAAGCGAGCACTCGTCCCTGTGGAGGGCTCAATAGCGTGCACCTGCACAGTCAGCGAAGGCAAAGGACCCGCCGAGGAGGAGCGAGATGTCTCCGTGAGCTCTGCAGCCACACGGCGCTCAGATGAAGCAGAAAAACAGCACATGTACTTCTGCGGAATGTTAATAGATGTGCAGTTAAATGGGGGGAAGGCTGAGAAATTAGATACGGTGTGAGTGCCATGCAGGGATTTATCAGCACGGTCACGACATAACAAAATGTTCACCTTCAGCGGGAACGCATTGAGAATGTAAAGTTGTGAACGTGGTACATGCTGTGTTTACAGCCTTGAAGGATGAAGTCATCAAAGACCATGTTTTTTGACCTTTGCTGACGTGGGCCCGGCCTCAGCTCCACTTCACACGTCAGTTCAGCCTTTCTGATACTTCCCCCAAAGAAGAGTTTACTCTGTTTAAAACTACTGTATGTGCGCTGGTGTGGGCTTGTGTCAAGGATGAAACGGTATTAAGCTCTCTCTGTGTGTGTGTGTGTGTGTGTGTGTGTGTGTGTGTGTGTGTGTGTGTGGTGTGCCATGCCTTGTGGATTATCCTCTAACAATTTTAGCATCTCCACAAAAAAAACACTAAAGCACTTTAGCATCACTACTAAAGCACTGTTTACTGACAGTCAGATCAGCAATATAGATATTTCAGTGTGAGGTTATAAGCTGACATCTCAGTGGGTTTAAATTGACATAACCATGGTCAAGGAGGTTTTATATGAATGTTTATGAAGCCCCAAGTCTAGAGAGAAGGAAAGGAAACCGACCTACTGACACTGTTGGGTGTGTCAGACGGTGAATCCTAGCAAGTGGATTTTGCTATAATTACACACCACACAATAACATAAGGAAGAAAATGTACTTCATCTTTGATCATAAGCCTGCTTATCCATAATTGGCTTTTTTCAAAAGGAGATAGTGGTTACAATTGTTTTACAGTACAACTACAGGATATACTAGTAATTGGCCATTAAGAACATTAAATCTTGCAACAGAGGAACACTTTTTTATATACTTGTTGAAAATGAAACGGTAAACAGTTTGCCCTGACATTATAGAAGGAAAACACAAATTATGTATTACATATTTATGTCAACGTGTTAAAGTGCATTATACTACACTGGCATTGTCTAGTCACAAGGCTAGTCATATAGTTCTCATTTCAGAATGCTTTTCCCAGTGAGATCTACATAATAAACATTAATAGAAGCTGCCATGGACATAATTGAACCTCAGTTCTCCAGTGGCATTTTGGACCACTAATGCATCTTTTTAATTAAAGTAACAATAAGCAGTGCTGTCAGTCACACGGAGGCCCTTCTCTCCTGGACACATGGCAGACAGCTCGCTTACTGACCATCAAAGAGGCTTCACTTCTTGCCAACATGTAACATTAAACGACAGCCATTAGGTTACATTCATCTTCTTGCATTAATATTTAATTGCATTTTAATGGGGCATTCTAATTGGCCCCTGTCTAGCCCCCAATCTTCACTGTCTTGAACCTCATGAATATGCGTAGACAATTATACCATTAGAATGCAGAATAAAACTGTCAGTGGTTTATTGATTTTTGTATATCACATTACTGCATTGTGTACAAGTTACATAAACCCTTCCAGTTAAACATTTTACTCTGGACAGGCAACTGTGGGGGGAATTTTATTCTACTCCCAAGTCCAACACTGACTTCAGTATGCCAGTTCTTCCAAGCAGTTATTACTTGAGCTGATTGCAAAGGAGACAGAGCATAGTTCTGGTGGAGACAAGCAGCCAATCATGTGCTCATGGAACACTATCTACATTAATTCATGCCAAAGAGAAAGTCTTGACAGTGTAAATCACTGTGCACGAAAGCACCATTGATCCTGATATTCCAAGTACAGGTGTTGAGAAGAACTCTGGCATCGAGGAAGCAAACATAACCGAGTGAAAGAAGACATATACTGCCATCTGCTGTGAAGTAAATGCATTACAACCTTTACCAAATGTCAGGCAACCAGTACAACTTTGGTAGAATGCAAATAATAATAACAATAACAACAGCAGCGTGAAGAAGAAGAAGAAGAAGATATTTGTATTTATAAGAAGCCTTTAAGATATCCTCAGTCAAATTTAGAAGAACATCGATCAAACAAAACAGAATTCTAAAAAAATTACAATACAAACAATTTAAATTACAATATAGGGAAATTAACAAGGCATAGCTCAAATACATTGAAGTAGCACGGTAACATTAAATGTGTGTGAAGATGCTTAAATGGTGAGGAGTGAAAGTGAGTTGTAAGAGGGTTTTCAGCTGTGTTAGGAATATTAGTAGTGTTCCAGAGCATGGGACTGTCTTTATTCACATAAGCAGGAACAGCAGTAACATTAGTCTTTAATACAGCCACAAATGTCACTTCAATAAAAAAACGAAACATTTTATTATGCTAAACATCATGATGGCATACCGGTTGTTTATAGCCCACCAGTAGCCACACACACTGTGTGTGTTATCCATGTTCTACCCCTTCATCAACTTTTGGACCATAAGACTGCTGTTGTATATTTTGGGGGGCCACCTTCAACCCAGTTATGAGACTGATATGCGAAACATTCACAGCAACTGAACCTGATAAACTTGTACTAGTCAATGCCCGCACAGCAATGCCACTGTTAACGCTGTGTTGTTAGTCTGCTTCCCTATTCATTTCTATTCAGCAGTCTTGCTGTGGTCAGAAACTGAAAGTGTTGAATGGAGCATAGCTGTGTGTTAAATGTACTGTTTAAAATACTGCACCTATAGACGAACATCATGTTTTTAATTTCATGTTTCTGATAACATCAAGCAAGGGGGATTAGTTAACTGCATCACCTAGTTATAACTGGTTTGAGCCCAGTGGAAAATAATAGCAGCTTGGCCAAAATCCAAAGGAATATTTTCATATCCTGAACCTGAATGGTCCACGTCATACTTTCGAGTGCGGTTAACATATTTTGCATCTGTCACTTGTTGACGCACGTCAACATTTTACTTTATATTAGTGCTGAATATTTTCCTTCCTGCTTTCATTATGGACTGAAACAACAATGAAATGAACACTGCCCTCCCCAACTCCAAATATTTATTAGTATTTTTTATCGTTTCTTTAACAAAGTGGAGGGAGAGCAAGTGTCAGATTTACTATTTAGATTTACGTTAACGGTTTGGATGTAGAGAATTATATGAAGATACTGGCTACAACATGTAATTATCGTTCAATTACCTTCAAATATAAATATGGGCTGGACCAATTTTTTAATTAAATGGCATAAACAATTAGAGACATCGCCGTTAATGAAAAGTCATTCTGTACTTCAACACTTATAAGTGTGATTCTGTAGAAACTTCTTTGTCAACATCCGCAAATTGACCTGTTTTTGCAGCTCCTCCTTTCGCTTCGTCGCTGGCGTAAACATTGTGGAGGCGTTGTGTGAATTCACGAACCAATCACAGTGCTCGTCACTGAAGCGGCCAATGACGACAGGCGTTGTTATCACGGCCCAAAAATCTCACGGCCGCCATGATGCTTGTTTGCTTTCAGTGAGAAACAGCGGATACAAAGTGGACCAGAAACAAAGGAAACACGCACTCTCGTCTTTGTGAACTGGTATGCTCTTACAGGTAAACACGGTCGACGCCGAGAACAACGTCGATGTGATTTTACTGTAGGAAAATGATTCACGGTATTTTGTAAGTTAATTTTGGTGAATGTAACTGTTCTTCGGTTTGCAAACAGAAAATCGTGTGTTGGGTAGCTAGCTGGTTAGCACGCTAGGTTGCTCGCTAACTCGCCAAATCTTAGCGTGTCCATTTAATATCGGATGGTCAGTAGACGTGAATCCAGACAGGCGGTCGGTATATCAGGTCTACTCGTCCGTCTTCAGTTTTCCCTGTGCGGTTAAAATGCTTTACTTGGTGTCGTAGATGGACATGACAATTTTTTTTATTATTATTATTTTTTGCACAATTATAGTCGAGCGATAGCAGGGGCTAACAGTTAAAATATTATGTAAGTTAACCGCCGTGGACTAATCTGAGTCTGTTAGTGCGCGGGTAAAGACGGACAGCCATTTGGCTACCTAGCTAACTATATTAAATGTGTAGCCTTGCTTGCTAGCTACACAGACAGCAAGGTTTGAGTTTTAGAAAGGCAGCTGGATGCCTCGCTTAGCATACGGCTGCAGCCAGAAAACGAGTCATTGTTGCAAGTGTTAGCTAGCCAGCGTTAGCCACTTCACGGTTGGCAGGTTAAAGTGATTAGCAAGCGAGTGTTTGTCTAGGCTCCCCCCATAGCACTCTTCTTTAAAGATTGAAGTGTAAATTACGAGGACTCAAACAAAAACTCGCAGGAGTTGGGCTGACGAGTAGTGTGAAATTAATTTGTTTGTTATATAGCTAGCAGACCTATTAACTTTATCGGGTTGACTAGCATTCGTTAATGTTTCTCGACACACAATAAAATGTATGTATATTCGTAATGTATGATAGGATGGGTAGGTAGCGAGACGGCTCTAAATTCGCTCTTCCTTTCTGTTAGCAACCATGCTGTGGGATTATTTACGTCTGAGGCAGCTAGCTAGCTTGTTAATGTTAGCTAAACACTATGCACGAGGTGTTGGTGTCGTGATTAGCTGGCTTGGCTTTCTAACTTTTAAGTGGCTTTGGTCGTCACTTTTTTTGTAGCCTAACTATTTGTAAGACATTAAAGCGTGACGACTGTCCTGCGTGCTAGCTACACCACCTGGTTCGTTAACGTAGTTGTGTGCAGGTTCCTCCATCTGTTGAAACTTCAGACTAAATACGTGTTCACACGCAAAAGAATATGCCTAACTTGATTCGAAAGTATTGATCTTCTAAATTGATACCATGTGTTTTATTTAACCTAGTTTCATTTACGATTCCATGCTCTTCTGGCGTTTCCATGACCTATGGTTTAAACGGTGTACCCTTTGATAAAACGCAAACATGTTCTTTACTCACTTTCCAAAGCTTATTTGGCTTTGATTGTGCCCAATTTGTGTCTAGGATTTCCTACTTAAAAGGTTTTTGTATCACTGTGCATCTCAGACGTATTGCTTTGTAAGGGAACAGCGGAGCACGCTATCATGCTCAGCCCTGCTTTTCAGCCATGCTTCTCTAATGTCCTTGGAATCGACCAATGGAAGTAACTGTTTTACTTGTTTCAGTATTACAGGGATGCCCAAGGAAAAATATGATCCGCCTGATCCAAGGCGGATGTACACAATAATGTCGAGTGAAGAGGCAGCCAGTGGGAAGAAGTCCTACTGGGCCGAGCTGGAGATCAGTGGTAACGTTGTCACTTCCTCTCCGTTACCTTTTGTGCAGCCCCTTTTGTCCTTTTCTCTCTTTCATCTTCCTACCAGGTGTGCGTCCACCTGTGTGAAGTGACAGAGCTACAAAGCTAAAGATAATGTTTATGCCATTGCTTTCTCGTCAGACGGGTTTAGCTTTAGTTGCCCGAGTGAGTGTGAAGGCGAGCTTTGCGGGACACGGGGCAAGGGGGGGGGCGGCTTGTGCGGGGGGGAAATCTAAATCCTCGTGTGTTTCTGTTCGGCCTTTAGGCAAAGTGAGGAGTCTGAGCACGGCACTGTGGTCGCTCACCCACCTGACCGCTCTGCACATCAGCGACAACTCCCTGTCGCGCATTCCACCCGACATCGCCAAACTACACAACCTGGTGTACCTGGACCTCTCATCCAATAAGATCAGGAGCCTGCCTGCCGAGCTGGGCAACATGGTGTCTCTCAGGTCAGCGCCTGGCAGCGTTTCCTCGAGCTGTTCCGTTCTTGCATGGTGCAGGAAGCCTGTTAGCAATTGACTCTTATCAAGAGCACGGAGATGCGATGAACGTCGAGTATTTTTGCGTGTCGGAGGTTGCCTCTGTAGCTCAGGCTCTCTCCCTCTAACTGAAGCCATTAACTCCAGCACGCACACGACTACATGAGTCATTCTGGATTTTTAGCCCCAGAGCCTTGCTAATTAGTTTCCCTTTTGTTTGGAGGGGATGGCAATGACTGCTCCCCTGTGCTCACTAACATCACCGTGGTTCTCATGTCTGGCTGCCAAAGGGTTTTACTTGGATGGATCAATTCCATTAATGTTACCGGTTGTAATATATCCACCTCCATGCTGCTTTGATTGCTGCTGCACCGGGTGGTAATAAATCATCTCCTGTGAAGAGTTGAAGAGCACTGCACACCGTTCTGAGTGGTCTGGATCAGGTCCAGCGTTCCGAGTCTGCAGTACTTCTCCGTTTGCTACTGTGAGCGTCTTAGACGCCTACATCCTTCTGAGCATGTGTTGATTTGTAATGCCTGGTCTCCTTAAACGTACCAGGAATCCCCACCAGCTTGTAAATCCTGGATGGAGTGCTAATAATATTCGTTTAGTGTTTTTTTTTGTTTTGTTGTTAAACCCAATTTTGAAATTCACTTCTTTCTTTTTTTTTTTTCCTCCACTTTTAGGGAACTGCTTTTAAATAACAACCAGTTGCGGGTTCTGCCTTTTGAGCTTGGAAAACTGTTTCAGTTACAAACATTGGGTTTGAAAGGTAGGTCTAACATACCATAGTCTTGTTTTATTTCACATTTGAGGTGCATCCAGTCTTTGTTTTGAAAAAAAAAAAATGTTTACCATACTAGAGAAATAAAGTTGTCTCATTCACAGCCTTCTTAGCCAGAATGATCTGAGCATGTTTCCCTCCATGTAAAGCCCCCACGTTTCTACTCTGACTCCATAGGAAACCCACTTGCACAAGACATTATGAACCTCTACCAGGAACCCGACGGCACGCGGCGCCTCCTAAGCTACCTGCTAGACAATCTCGCAGGCACCAAGCGCGGTACTCCCTCCCTCCCTCTCTCCCTCCCCGCTCCTCTCTCCACCTCCCCGTCTCCCTCCCTGCTCCTCCTTGCACACCTGTATTGTCTTTGTAGGGAAATCCTCATTTTTTGCGAGCATCTAAATGTCGCTACGCCCCTTGGATCCGTATACACAACTTTCACCGCTTTCGTTCCTACCTTTTATGACTCACTGTGGGAGTAATTACTGTGGGTAGAAATGATGTAGCCAGGTGTGTATGTGCTTCCTGTTTTGTTTGTACTCATTAAGGTGTGTGTGTGTGTGTGTGTGTGTGTGTTCTCTTCCTGGATTGTAGTCTCCACAGAACAACCCCCTCCTCGCTCCTGGATACCTTTGCAGGAGCCTGACAGAACACGACCATCAGGTGAGAAGTACACACACACTCTTAGCCCGTACTGGATATTGGTTCTGGTAATGTGGTAACTCTGACGCACACACTCGCGTGTGGCTAACTATGGTGCTTCCAGGGCTGAGGGTATGACAGTAGCTCGGTGTGCCCGTATGCTCCTAGCTGTTTTACTTTCTCACTTGTGCTTTTACAGACATGGTAGTCCAGCGATGTTTAGAAACGTAGGTTTGTTGTTGGGGGGTGGGGGGTGGGGGGGTGAAAGCACTGGCGCAGTCAGGCTCTTAGAGGGAGTCGCAGGCGGTCTGGAGCACCTGTTGCTGACCTCTGCCCTTCTGGTGCACCTGTTGCTGACCTCTGCCCTTCTGTGCCCTGCCCAGCGCTCTTCTCCGTCATGTGCTACAACGTGCTGTGCGATAAGTACGCCACGCGCCAGCTCTACGGCTACTGCCCGTCCTGGGCCCTCAGCTGGGACTACAGGAAAAAGTCCATCATGCAAGAGATCCTCAACTGCAGTGCGGACATCATCAGCCTCCAGGTGCGGCCGCCACGCGCCTCCCTGTCTCTCGCATGCCAGCTGTTCATCCCTGCAGCCTGCCGGAGGGGGGGGGGGGGGTGTGGCTTGTGCGGCAGGAATGCGCCCCAGGCGCCGCTGCCTGGCAACACGCTGCCAGTGTTCCTTCTTCTGGGCACTTTGTAGTTTTTAACTTTTTTTTTTTTTTTTTTACAAACCTGTCTGCTTCAGATGCCAGCAAGCACGTGTGGTTAAGCTGAAGTGTTTTATAGCACCA
Source organism: Brachyhypopomus occidentalis (assembly GCA_020368025.1). Classification (NCBI taxonomy): domain Eukaryota; kingdom Metazoa; phylum Chordata; class Actinopteri; order Gymnotiformes; family Hypopomidae; genus Brachyhypopomus; species Brachyhypopomus occidentalis. The sequence goes on along the minus strand of JAGXOD010000030.1, from coordinate 589,820 downwards.
GCAGCAGGTCTACAGGTCTGAGATCTCCCATGTCACACAGCTGTGTGTCTGTGTGTGTGTGAGAGCAGGAGGTGGAGACGGAGCAGTACTACAACTTCTTCCTGGTGGAGCTGAAGGAGCACGGCTACGAGGGCTTCTTCAGCCCAAAGTCCCGCGCTAGGACCATGTCCGAGTCGGACCGCAAGCACGTCGACGGTTGCGCCATCTTCTTCAAGACCGAGAAGTGAGTGTTGTGGCGCGTGGCGGCGTCTCCTCCAGCCCCGACTGCTTCTGCTGGACCGGCAGAGCACATCTCCTCTCCCGTGGACGCCATGGCACCCTTGTGACCACCTCTCTGACCCCCACTGCCCCCCCCTTTGTGTGTCCCTCACAGGTTCAGCCTGGTGCAGAAACACACGGTGGAGTTCAACCAGCTGGCCATGGCGAACTCTGAGGGCTCGGAGGTCATGTTGAACAGGGTGATGACCAAGGACAACATCGGGGTCGCCGTTCTCCTGGAACTCCGCAAAGACATGATGGAGCAGTCTGGTCCGTCTCTTATTTCCCTTTCTTCCACTCTCCCGTGTCCCACAAATCCCTCTGTTTACGCTGTGGCGTTGCGTGTTGTGTAACGGTGCATTTCGTTCTGTGGTGCCCTGTAGCAGGGAAGCTCTTGCATGGCATGGAGAAGCAGCTCCTCCTTGTGGCCAACGCTCACATGCACTGGGACCCGGAGTATTCGGACGTGAAGCTGGTGCAGACCATGATGTTCCTGTCCGAGGTGAAGAACATCGTGGATAAGGCCACGCGCAGCCTCAAGCTGTCCTCCGTGTCCGGGGAGACCAACGCCATCCCGCTTGTCCTGTGTGCTGACCTCAACTCGCTGCCTGACTCAGGTAGGGCACGACAGGGGCAAACGTTTCAGCAGATCTCTTTACACACAGACCTCTTTAAACATGTGCTTTATAAAAACACTCAACACAAATTTTAAGGCACGTATCTCCAGTAATTACCAACTATATAATGGTATATAATAAAGACTTTTATTTTGGCATGTGTGGTGTAGGTGTGGTGGAGTACCTGAGCACAGGTGGTGTGGACAGCACCCATAAAGACTTTAAGGAGCTGCGCTACATCGACTGTCTGACCAACTTCAACTGCAACGGCAAGAACGGCACGTCCAGCAGCAGGATCACGCACGGCTTCAAGCTGAAGAGCGCCTACGAAGACGGCCTCATGCCTTACACCAACTACACCTTCGACTTCAAGGTCTCGCGCACGCACACCTCCTCTCCAAGCTTGCTGTGTTTTCTCCTCCAATATCTTGGAGTTACTCTAAGCCCGTACTGGAGATCGGTTCTGGTAACGTGGTAACTCTTGACGCGGAGGTGAAATGTTCTCTGTGCTTGGCAGCCTTTGACCCCTCCCCTTTGACCTTTTGTCTTTCCTCTGCTCCACAGGGCGTGATTGACTACATCTTCTACTCTCAGCCCCTGCTGAACATCCTGGGTGTGCTGGGGCCACTGGACCCCCACTGGCTCCTCGAGAACAATGTCAGCGGCTGTCCCCACCCCCACATCCCCTCCGACCACTTCTCCCTGTTTGCACAACTCGAGCTGCTCCTGCCCTACCCGCCCACGGTCAACGGCATCCACGTGCCCGGTCGCAGGTAGTTCTCCGAGCCAGCAGGGGGAGCTCCCGCCTTCGACTCTCCCCCCACTCCCTGCTGGGGTGGGAATGGGCGAGGCGCAAAAGCTGGTTGTGTATAAATCTGAGTCCGGTAGGAGGAGGAGCTTGGGTATGGCTCCACTTTTATTCCCAATGGATTTTAACTGAAGCAGACACTTGTCAGTCTTATCTGTACCACCTTCCTGTTTCTTGGTTTCTTTTTGGGTTGTTTTGTTTTTTTTATATATATAATTTTGTTTTTGTTTTTTTCTGGGCACAAGTTTATCTAACTTTTTCAGACTGTATCCCAACTCCAGCCGATCCTGAGTATTCCTTGTAAATTTTACCTGAAGTCAGTGGTCGATGCTTTTATATAAAATATGGCAATACCTTTTTCAGACACATGCAGGGAGTCCACACCAAGCAAGTTGAGCAGATTTCTATTTTGGGCCATGCCACTTTCCTTTTTTTTTTCCCTTTTTTTTTTTCTTATTTCCTCTCCTTCCTGAGGCCAGTCCAGAGCGAGCAGCTTAAGTCCGACAGGATCCGATAAACCCCACCAGCTCGGCGCCAGCGCAGGGTCCTCCGGTCCGTCTTTGCGTGAGCCCCTTCTGACCTAAAGGGCTCGTTAAACGGCTGCAGTGAGAGGGGTGAGACTGCAGCCGCGCGCATGCACGCCGGATCATGGTGCTGGGGCGGTTCCCGGTGTGGCCCCGCCCTCTTGCTCCGCCCCCTCGCCCAAACGCCTCCTTTGCCAATGCTGAGGCTTTGGGCTTCGCTCCACTCTGCCCCTTCCCGCCAGATCTCTGTAGCTCCGGAGTGTTTGAGTAGAAATACCCAGAGGGTTTCTCGTTAGTTTTCTTAATGTGAAATGAAATGTGGAAGTCCGAGGCCTCCGTGCTAGCAGGGAAGCCTCCGGCCCTGATGTGTACCCCGCAACCCGGGGGGCGTGGCGGCTGAAGTGGCCAGGGTCGGACCAGCCTTTCACCCCTGCCTGGTGATGGGAGCGCCCACCCTGGATGCTCCTGCAGGGCGGAGCTTTACGGCAAGGACCTTTACGGCGGCCCGTGTCGAGTGTCTGGTAGTTAGGCCACCCCCCCCCCCCCTTGCAGTTAGGCCATGCCCCTCATGCTGGCAGTTAGGCCACTCCCCATCACCCTGGCCACGGAGCCCGTACTAGATTCACTCCCAATTCTTTGGGCTCTTCTGTTTTGCTTTTTTTTTGTGTGGTGTTTTTGTTTTTTTTTTTCCCCTCTTTGTTTTCTTTTAACTCCATGTGATCGAACAGAAGTCCTGGCTTTGTGTGAGTGTGTGTGTGTGAGTGTGTGCATGTGTGTGTACATACAACAAATTCTGATTTGGATGAAAATTATTGTATTGTAAATGAAATCGAAATTTCTATCCATATAAGATGTATTGAGTCTAATGAACATGCAAACTGACCAGCATGTGTACAACGTTCAGGTTTATGCTGTGTAAATTTGCACTTCTCCAGGTCTTTGTTTCGCACCCTTGCGTGTAGTACTTCAGTGTCCTCTTAACCAAAAGCTTTGCTGCACATAACCTGCTGTCCGGTCATGTCCCACTGCCCCCACCCCCCACACTCTGCCCTCTTCCTCCACCCTCCACCGTTTCCTGTGGTACCTTTTTTTTTGTTTTTTTTTTACTTTTTGTTCACATTTGTGTCTGTGAACCTGCTGTCGCCCTTTCTTTACTTTGCTGATTGGCTGTGTACCCCCCCCCCCCTCATCTTTTTTTGGTCTGTAATCCATTCCTCTTCGTGCGATGGCGGTACACTAGTTCTAGTGTGTGTCCACCCCCACCTTAAGCTCTGTTTACTGCCACTTCCCCCCCCCCTCTCAACTCAGGCAAATTTCTTTCCTTTTGTGTTTTTTGGTGTCTGGGTCCTTGAAGTTCCCTTCCTACTGCTAGACCACAGCAGTTTCCTCTCATATTGTGCCATCTGATGTGTTCTGCTACAAGGCCAAGTCTAAAGTTCCCAGCCCCGTCTGCTCCTGTCCAACCTCGACAGACACAAACACGGCAGCAACTCTGTTTGTGGTGCGGTCGCTCTGGGCAACAGCTGCGTGAATGTAGCGTGGGCGGGGCTTGTTAGTGGCGCTGTAACCAGTCACTATGGTAACTCCATGTCCCTGATCCATGTGCTCACACAGCCAATGCCCCCCCCCCCAGTTATTTTTCATCATATTTTAAAAACCTTAATGGATCGACAAGCACTTATTGTAGATCACTAGTGCAGCTATCGCCCCCCCTTCTTTTGTTTTAAAGACAAAATACTTTTGCCATGAGGCAGAGAGAGATTTTAATGACTTTTACCAAGCAGTGCAAAAGCATTCTGGGGCGGCGGTGCCCGCCCACCTGTTGGGGGCCTTTTAGCTCACCTTCCTCCGTCTCTCTCACTTTCTTTCCTCCCTCGTTGGGTTGTTTTTAATGGAAAAGCAACTTGTCTGGTTATTATATTGGATTGCTGGTGATGTTGTCGTAGCTAAAAAGACTTTTTTTCTTTTTTTTTTTTGTAAAGTGTGAATAAATTATGTATCACATTTCCTTTCTTTGACATAAATTGTGTTGATGTGTGTATCATGGTTGATATCTAATAGTTTGTCATGCTTTTCATTTTGCTTTTTTTGTAATACTCAAACCAAATTTTTTGTAAAGATGTTGGCACACTGAATTATAGATTTATATGGTTGCTAACTTTCACTTCAAGATACTTTTAAGAAAAAAACTTCAGTGAAATCTAGAGAAAAGTCACAGAGAAATAAAGAGCTGTCATTTTGTCACAAAACGAGATTCCTTCAACCTTGACCTTTTTAAGCTTTATGTGCCGTTTCCTCCGGCTGCCGAGCACGTGCTGCGTTAGCGTGGTGCTAAAGTGAGGTGTTTGGGTGGGGAGCGGCTCTGTCAGAGCGGCCTCCCCTCTCCTCCCCCCTCCCCGTCCTTACTCTCTGTCCTCCTGTTGTCTGAGGTCATTTCTCACTAGCTCCCCTCCAAGGGCAGAGCGGCATTTTTGGGTGAAAATGTGGGAAGTGGTGCTGGCGTACCTGGCCTCCTGAATCAACACGCCTGCTCTCCTGTGCTGTCTCCCTGCTTCTCCTCAGCACTCAGAAAGCCAGTCACTTTCAACAGAATTATGCATGTTTAGCTGATCACTACCACTGTCATAGCATCTACAGATGCAGTGGTTTCATTTGTTTTGTTTTTTTTGTTTGTTTTGTTTTCTCCATTGAAAAGGCAATTCGTTCAGGCGGTGTCTTGTGAACAGCAGGCGATCTTGGCGTCACACTATCATGTCGGCTTACTCCAAACTTGGCAATAATGACTTTTTTCACAGCAGTTCCAGACTTTTTAACCCTTTCAGACTGATTAGGCAGAAATGTCTGGCTTTGCCATAGACATCGTCTTTTCCTTTCGCTGTTTCATGGTCTGTTTTTACCTTATCGCTCTGTAGGGGTAGTTGTGAAATGGTCAGGATTGTGATTGATTCTGCTGGAAGTCAATAGGTATTTAGGTAATGTCACTATATGATGCACTGGACCAACTCTTGTTTACCATTTATGGAATACCAGCAAAACACTTGCACAATGTTCTAAAAAAGAATGTTAACTAATATATATATATATATATAATGTATGTATATATATATATATATATATATATATATATATATATATATATATATATATATATATGAGAATATAGTTATAAAAAATGGCAGCTGTTTTTATTCCAATATTAGGAAGTGTTTAAAAAAAAAAAAGCCTAATGGTAAACAAGGCGTTTTGGATTTTCCTGTTTCTGCTCCAGTTCTCTTGGTTCTTCTGAGTAGTGGTGTGTTTCTAACAGGGTCTGCTTGTTTCCTTTACACCTCTGTATTTTTTCCTACTCATGGTCAAATAAATTCTATATCTGTTTCAACCTTTGTTATTGCGTGTATTTTTCATAAGAAGCTGGGAGGGACAGTGTGTCTGAAATCTCCTGATTCCTTTTAACAAGTTGGATCATTCTTGTAATGTGAACGTTACCTGTAGTTCAAGGATTTTGAGGCATTGGTGTCCCCTAGTGTGCACACTGAGACATGACGAGCTCTGTTAACACAGGAGGAGTATTTCCCTGCCTGTTGACATGCATTTTACCCAGCAGGAGGAGTTCCAGTTTCACCGCACCATCCCTTTTGAGCTGGTAATCTGAACTTCTCTTCGAGACCTCGTATCTATTAGCAAGATATCAAAACCAGCTAATAGACATGCAGCAGTTGCCCACTTTAAAATCTTGACCCACCTTCTGGGTTTGTGTTGGAAACCTTGGTGCTGTGGTGTGATAGAAATGCTCAAGTAGAAAAAGGCATCACGGTAAAGGCCCTGTGGGAGGATTCGAGCAACTGTATATCTTTTACAAACGTGGAATCGTGGAGGAATTCACTGACAGCGATGCTGCTTTGCTTTGGTAGCTCTTCCGCCGCCGTGTCATTCATCTGCAGGAACCCTGACGTGCTGTGGCTGTTCCTCCATACCTCCAGAGATGCTGCCACTAATTACTGTCCAGCCCGTTGCTGCAGAAAATATCACTGCGGGAAAAAAACTTCAACACAAATGCACATGGAAGACAAACTGCCTGAGTTTATCGTTTGTTAATGTCTCCTCAATAATATATCTGAGCGCCCGTCATTTGCGGTGCTGAGATATTCTGAAAGCCAATCCTGAAAAGCTCCAGTTGGGGAGGGGGGGGGGAGTAGAGGCACCGTCGAAGCTTCCATCCACCTCCTGTCCACCTTTCTTTCCTGTGGGACGACGCGTCACGTCACTTTCCCACCGCTGCTCTGCTATCACGACTCTCTGGGGCGGCTTTCGCGGGCTCCGCCACGTCTCGAATTCAATTGCAGAGTTAACGAGGCCCCTGTGAGTGTTCACAGTGCACCAGTCAGCAACACCGGCTCTTCTGCGTGTCCACCTGCTGCGGTGGTTTCCAGGAATAGACTGTGGGGGAACCCTCTCCCTTATCCTCCCATTTGGTCTTCGTTGTCAGCCCACATCTTATTATACTTCATCGGAGGTTATGTGGGTGCCAGAGTTGCTGGGCAACTGAGTGAAGTCTCAGTGATGTCACAGAGGCAGTTGGTGGCACTGGGATGCTACCTTCTAAATCCCACCCTGTCCCTGATGACCATTTGGGACTTAAAAAAACAACAACAGCAGAGGAAGGGAAACATGCCCTGGACGTGCGGATGGCTCGCGGACTTGGGCTGTGCTTGAGGGGGGAAGCACAGCATCTGGAAAGAAACTGTCCATTTGCTGGCGGGCCATAAAATAATACAATCTTGGCGCTGGTGCTGTCGTCTGTTAATAAACGATCTGGCCCGGTGCCAGGGGGGTGGAACGTTCCACACACGTGTGCAGACTTGCACTGGCACGGGCCGCTTTGCTCACTTTGCCACTGCTGATTCTTATCCTGCTTCACCTCCAAATGAGTAGCCCCGAAACCCCTGCTAGCATCGCTCCACAGGCTAGTAAAGCCTGACCCTGCTAGCATCGCTCCACAGGCTAGTAAAGCCTGACCCTGCTAGCATCGCTCCACAGGCTAGTAAAGCCTGACCTTAAGTGCCCTGGGGTGCAGTGACCTCTGTTTCATCCCACTGCTTGTGAGCTGCTGGTCTGACTGTGTAACTCAGTGATGCAAACCCAGGCACAGTGGTTGTGATGGAGGGCCCACACAATGTGCTGGTCTGCAGCCCAGTGGCACCGTGTAATGGGTCTACATATGCTGTGACCTCAGGGAGGTGTGGTGTAATATAATGCTTTATAATGTGTGGGTTCAAGGTTTGTTTTGAAATGTAATGCCAACTTATTCCCCTCGAGTCAGCACTCTTGTATCGGTTTGTGGATAAAGGTACTAGGCAATATTGCAATAGTAGAAGACAACATGGTCTTCCGTGACCAATAGATTGTATTCATATTCATATTGCATTCATTGTACAGCAGATGTTCCTTTCAGGGACATTTTAGCCACATTAAAGTAATAACACAATCTCCCCCCATTTTAAAAACATTTAGAGCTAAATTGAACATAGATAGATTTACACAAACAAACCTGCGATCCCGTCTCCAGCAGGTTGGACCACTGCTGTGGTTTTCTCATGAACTTCCTGAGTTGGACAGTCACAACTCATTCAGACCGCTGCTGCCAGAATACCAAGCATGGCCAAGAAAAACGAGTCCATTAATCTAATTCTCAGACCTTCTCCCTGGCCCCCAGTTAGCTATGGAACTGACTTCAAAGAGGTGCTACTTGTTCATAATCAATACATGGTTTCAGACCAAAACACATGCCTGAAGTATGCTGAAGGAGACCAGGCTAGTTGTCTAGGGTCAGACTGGAACATGACCAGGCACCATTCAGCGCTGCCGACGATATCCACCTTAATCCATCTTAAAATCCCAATTAAAAAAAACAAAAAAACAAAAACACTTGTTTTTGCTCTCTTTTAATTCTGATGTCTTTCTTGCCTTAATTAATGTGATTGATTTTTTTATTTTATTTGATCCTCCCCTTAATCCTTTGTTTATCTTTTTAGGTTGTTTATGCCCATTCTCCTTGCTGGTGTAAAGCACTGTATAAATGACGCATGTTTTTGAAATGTGCTGTACAAACAAACGTGCCTCGCCTCACCTCACAGGCCACTAAGCCCAGTTCCAGGCCCGGTCCCATCTGGCCTGCCTGCAGTCTGGCTCCATCGAGCTGGAGCTAAGACTGCAGGCTGCTTGCTATGCGCTCTAATGGGAAAACACGTGACCCACACCAGGGATGGGAAACATGCCCTTCTCTGCACTTTCACTCGGGCTGTTGGAGGAATGTGTTGTTTCGGTTACCAGGACAACATCTGAGGTTTTTATTGGTCCCATTTTAGAATTGATACCACAAGTACAAGTGTTTTTCATTTATCATGTTTGGAAAACATTATTTACCTATTGTATATTTTTATGTCATTTTTTTTCATTTCAGATTTTTTTTTTAAAATCGTGTTGGCTACAGAGTAGTTAGTGGCTACTGCAGTATAATGCAATTACATAAGTGTGCAATGTAATGCAGTGAGCTTTTATTTTACTTGTAAGCATGAGTTCCAGGGACAGGAGGCAGTAGCAGTTTTTAAGACTTCATCCTGAGTGATTCAGCAGGATGTCTCATTACATTGCAGGACCACACGTCTTCCCGTTTAACTACTTATAAAAAACGAAACGTAACTTTTGTGGAATCTCCAGTTGACTCATGTCTGGACAGGTCAGTGACTCTGACCTGTTGGCGCGTTGTGCGCTCAAAGATTCAAAAACTCCTCCGCCGTATGCAGATCCTGTCTGGATCTAGTTGAAAGATGAGCGGAATTACCTGGCAAAAAAATGCCATGATTATGTGTGCAGGGGGAGTAACTGTGCTCAGTGTGACTGTCTTTGGGGGGTTGGGGGGCGTCCTCTGTCAGTGTTGCCCATCTTAAGTGTGCAAGCGAATCATCTTAACGGCAGAAGAACCTTGCCCCCCCCCCCCCCAGGCCTGAGGGGGGACCGTCTGATTGCCTGCCCACGCCCCTCCGTTGCTCCCTGGCTCCTGTCACTCCCAATCCCTCCTGCCATCCATCTGGATTCGCCGGGGCTCATGGGATGCCAGAGCGCTGCTGACGCGTGCTCCCACGCTGAGCCGGGAGAGCAGCAGGGGCAGGAGCGCGGGACAGGTGCCCAGAAGAAGGGAGGAAGGGGCATCCATGCTGCCGCGTCGGTGTAGGTGGGGGGTCTTGGGGAGGTGTCTCTGCTGCAATTGGGAAAAGAAGCTTCCACTGCTGCATTGGGTTAGGGGACGCTGCAGGCCGGACATGGCCCCTGCTTCTGAAGGACGTGGCCCCTGCTTCTGAAGGGACGAGACTGTTCTCTGAGATTGATGATAAACGTGCCAACTCTGAATCTGGACACATTTTACACCTGTCCTGCCCTCCTGAGCGATCTAATTAAAGTGCTTCAGGGATAAAAGCCTGCCTTGCTAAAAATGTAGCATTATTTATCATATGAAGGTTCAAAGGATCCATTTCTCAGGTTAAATGTGCTCAGTACTCTATTTGGGAACGTACATGTCTGTCAGCCATTTTCTCTCGGCCTCTTGTGTGCTAATATTTTCTGTGTAGGTAATTTTTAATGACATGATTAATGATGACAGTCTTAAGTATCAACCAGTGACAGAGTTCGCTTTGCCTTCTGTTCTCACGTCCTAATGCGCTGGAACAGACTGTTCCTGAGCTTCAGCTGAAGGCCCGCGACCACACGCAGACGTAACGAGGGGAGACATCCGCACAAGTGCTCTCCTGCAGACACACACACTTTTGCGAGTGCAGCCTTCATGAATGGTCCACTTTATCAGAAGGGGGAATAAAATCTAGTGTTTGATTGGATGGTTGCACAAAATATTCCGTAACACAACGTCTCGAGCCTAAGTACACAAATCCGATCTTTTTTAAAAGAAGACTGTTCCAGTTTCGCAGCAAGCGTATTGAAACTTCACCTTTATGGCGTTGAAATGCATAAATTCCCGGCACATGACTACATTCTAGTCCATGCTGTACCCACTTCTCACAGTTCACCAAAGCCGACAGAGAAGCGACTCTACAAAACACATCTGCAGGTAGGTCGGTCTGTCTGCTGCCAAACCAGAAGACATCTTTGCGCCCCACACCGAGGCTGTGGCGAGGGCTCTCTGGAGGACCGTGGTGGAGGAACAGAGAGCTGCACACGGCTACAGAGTACAATCACCCACGCCGACGTCTCGCAGTTCAAGGGAACCAGGTTCAGTTTTGTAGGACTTCAGTTGAAGGTTGCACTTTAGGGAAGAGGAAATCTGTTTTTAAAACAGTCATTTATCATGGAGCACTCTCTCACTTAAGACCAGTGTGTCAAGATGAGTAAGGCTCGATCGAGTGATTGGTCCGTGACAAACGCCGCTCGCTCTGATTTGCTTGCCCACTGGTGAGCCAGAAAGCAGTTTTGCATGTGCAAGGGTCGATGCTTTAGTAAATATTTATTTTAAACATTTGTAAAGATCTTGGGGGGAGGGAGGGGTATCTCTGAAATACATGTTATAGACATTTAAGCAGTTGAAATCTCCAAGTACAATAACACAAGGGGAATTGGGCTACATTTGTTCTACTAACACATACAAAAAAGCGGGTGGCAATTTATGCACTACTCAATGTTATGGTCTCACTGGACCCACACATCAGATTTACAGAGACAGACGGAACAGTTACAAAAACGAACAGTTCTGTACAATGGCAGGGGCCGCATTCAAACCTGTGAGTCTTGTATCAAAAAAAAAATCCATCCTGTTTTATTCTATTTCATTCTCCTCCAACATTTCATCGCCTTTGATCATGGAATTGTAAGCAGCGGACATGATGCTCTCTTCCTGCCAGAGCGGGAAAGCAAAGCTGTCTGTTAACGCCCCAACCCCCAAACGTGCCTCCCCCTCCCCAGTGCCTACACTGCCCATCATGCACTGAACACATAAGGAACAACAGAGAGGTTATGGGAAATGTTGTTTTGATTTATTATTCCGAATCAGGAACAGTCGTTGGGATAGGAATGCTGAGCATTCCAACACTTCCTCTGGTATCTGTCACGCCGCGGGTAAGCCCTTGGTGTTTCCGGACGTGGTGTTTTCCAGAACAACCCCCCCCCTCCCCCCACCCACCCACCTCGTACTCACTGTCTGGCCTGAGCAGGGGAGACGGCGTTTCTGTTCTATGCCACATTTCTTCCATCGGTCTATTTCCTTGGTCTCGGGTGCCTTCTTTTCCCTTTCCCTCAATCCTCCATATTCCACATTGTTAAAAACGGAGCAGAACGACGTCGCGGGGCGGCGAGTGCGTGTGCATGTGTGTGTGTGTGTGTGCGTGTCTCGAAGGAGACACCTCGCCTCTGAGACATGCTCTAATGAGGTGCTGTGATGTCGCAATGCTTCAGCCGCGCTGCGACACTTCTCTCTGGTCCACATTACAGACAGATCCCTCTGGTTACTGTCACTACACTCCAGCCTGTCCACTCAGCTCCCAAAGGCCCCCCCTCCCCTTTCTTTTTTTTTTTTTTGGTGGGTTTTTTTCTTGTCTTTCTTCGGCCCCGCCTTCCTCTGCCACTGCCGGCTCTAATAGGTTTGACTCATTGCTGCAGATGATGCAGGAGGCCTTGTGGTCCTCCTGGACCACAGTGAAGCTTTTCTGATCTGGCACGTGGCTGCCTGACAGGACCTATTGTGTACACCAGCGGGGAGCTGTCCAGATCTTCCAGCTTTTACCAACCCTAGAGGAGGATAACCTTCATCTGACCCCAGCCAGGATCACATCCAGGCAAAAGCGACTTCTCTCCTCTGAAGTGTGAGACGTATGAGCAGGCCCTCCACCCAACGCAGACCTTCACACCCTCCCACCCACCCAAAAAAGTCAATTTCAGCGTCGGCTCTGAGATTATCCAGATATGTATAGGTTATCTGCACATAGAGCCCAGGCACGTTTGCTCGGTGGGTGAGAACGAGTCGTTTATGTCTCTGCGTGTTCAGAAGTGCCCAGGCTTCCCCTGCAGGTGTGAATGGAGCCAGGAACCTGATGGCACCGCCCGGCTACGCTTCCCACCTGCTCTTTGTATGCTGTAAGTGTTGTGGCAACCCAGAGACAGCACTGAAATGCTGCCTGAAAAACCTGCACCACCAACACGCCTCCCAAAATGTGCTAGATGGTTGTTCTGTTCTATTAAGATGTTAAATTATGGACTTGTGCCAACCAAAATCAAAAGGCAAACAAATGCAATGAAAATATGCTGTTTTAATACATTTATAAGCTTTCATAGGCAATTCGTCAAGTGCTGACTAACTAGATGTTGTTCTAGATTTACATTCATCCTCAGAGATTTGCTGTAATTCCACAATCACAGACACTCTGCAGGCTGATGAGTTGGTGAAGAACACATATTACTGAAAGGTGTTTGATAGGTGCTTTGTGCATGTCTTCATATTATTCATACCAGTGTATTAACTTAGTACATATGTAGTCATGCTTGTGTGCTTGTGTGTGTGTGTGTGTGAGAGGTTGTATGTGTGTGTGTGTGTGTGTGTACGTGTGTGTGTGCGTGTGTGTGTGCATGTGAGGGAGTGTGTGTGTGTGTGTTAGAAGGGAGGGGGTGGGGTGAAGACGAGCGGGGCAAGAGAGGTGGGAGTAAATGTGAAACACACGTTCTGGCGGGACACACTGACTCGGCTGTGCTCTGCCTAAGAGCCAGCAGTGACGCCAGCTCTCTCTCTTTCTCTCTCTTTTCCTCTGTCTTTCCCCCTCTCTCTTTCTCTTTTCCTCTCACTCTGTCTCTCCTTCCTCCCCATTTCTCCTCCTCTCTCTCTCTCTCTCTCTCTCTCCCTTTCTGTCTGTCTGTATCTCTCTCTCTCTCTCTCTCTGTCTGTCTGTCTCTCTCTCTCTCTCTCTCTCTCTCTCTCTCTCTCTCTCTGGGTCACTCATAGACCCACAGCAGCAGTTACAAGATGCTCCAGGACCCTGCATGTCCTGTCTTGGGTCCTGTTCATCCATCCTCTGAGATCAGAGCCATAGCGCAAAGAGAAGACAGCAGTCACGAGTGTTGGCTGGACTCACTCTCTTCTGCGTAGTCTGAGGCCCTACACAATGATCTCACATGAATGAATGGATCACACACATGCACTGGCAACACATGAAAAGACCAGGATGTAAATCTTGTGCAGCACATATGTTATTACACATTAGTGCATGTAGAATGGTCAGAATGTATTATATGTTTAATGCAATGGACAAGAAGTGTGTACAATGTGATTTCTATGACTTTCAGAGACTGATGGTCATGCATTCACGTTGACTGTTGAGCTAATGTGGTCACAGGATTTAAAAAAATACTACAATGCATGGTTTGTGTGATAATATACTGACACAGGATGACAGAGGATTCGTTTGGAGGACTGATGTACACATATATTCAGTAACTGCTATACATATCGTGAGATCTTGCATAAACACAAAACAAGCATGATACAACATATTTGTTTCCTAGACACTGCTGGCTGTTCTTCAGGTAGTCGTGCGGTGCAGGTTAGTAGAGCAGTGAGGTGAGCATTATTCAGGAGACAGGTGCCCCTGGGCTTGGATGAATATACATGACCATCTGCTCGAAAACTCACTCTTTTCCGTCATATTTTGAATCCACTGAGTCTAAAACCCAAGAAAACAGCGTCTCTCCCAGCCTCCTGATAGAAAGCACAGTCTTTCAACTCACCAGACGACATGCCCCTGCCCCAATCCCTAAACGTAAATTTCACATTTTACACTTCACATGAAATTTGGTGTGAACTTGAAGGTGACAAATCCAACCCCCCCAACATCAGTTTTGAATTCGGTGCATTTGCCTGTTGGCCATAAGGTGAACCAGAGGTAAATACAACCTAAAAGTTCAGCACTTCATCACTGTGAGCCCCACTGCACTCATACGCTCCCGATTTCTATCAACCAAACACAATGGCAGACGGGGGGGGGCTGTGATGAATGGGAGATCTCTCTTCTCTCATGAAAGAGTTAACGCGCCTCCTTACACTAGCCAGAAGAACAGGCGTGCGGTATTTAGGCTAAACTGCAGTCTGCGTTCCGAGTGAAGTGACACGTCTGCTTTTGCCTCGGCTAGCAGAACATGACGATTCGCAGGACTCCTCGCCGTCCCCCCCTGCCATCTCATCAGAAAGCAAATCTGTCTCCTCTGCACTCGCGTGTCCCTCCGACAGAGCCGTCTTGTTCGCTGTGACACAAAGCTGCGCGCCTGCTTGAGCTGTGCACGGCTTTCTGGGCCGCGGTCAGAGAAAACTGCCCCGTCCTTTCATTTAGAGTAGTTGTTCGTGCCCTCCAGTTATATGTGTTTTAAAAGCAGCTATCAGTCCCTAGCAGCTATCAAGAAGAGTCACAAAAACTACCAGAAAAGCTAATATAACGTGTCTCATTATGCCGCTATCAGTATTCTTGCTTATTCCTGCACTACCTGTGCAGGACCTCAGCATGGAGGACCAGTGATGGTACTTTCAGATGTACGCCTCAGTGGAGATGACTGGGGAGAGAGAGGGGGAGGGAGAGAGGGAGATGAGGGGAGAGAGAGGGGAAGGGAGAGAGAAGGAGAGAGGAGGAGAGGAAGAGAGAGGGGGAGAGAGAGGAGAGAGAGAGGGGAATGGAGAGAGAGGGAGAGAGAGGTGGAGAGGGAGATAGAAGGGGAGGGAGAGAGGGAGACGGGGGAGAGAGAGGGGGGGAGAGAGGGGGAGAGAGAGAAAGATAGAGGTAGAGAGGGAGAGAGAGAGGGGGAAGAGAGGGAGATAGAGAGAGAGAGGGGAAAAGAGGGAGAAAGAGAGAGATGTGCTGACAGATAGATGGCCTTATGCTCCTGTTCCTCCTCTCCAGCCTGAGATTCATTAGACATTCAGCTGATATCCTTCTCTTCCAAGAATCCACCACACAGTCCTACCAGGTGATTTATTTCAATGATCCACTAATTTAAGCTCGAATCAATGCATTTTCTTTCTTTTTGCCATAGGCCATTTAAGAGAATCGCAAGGCTAAATTTCACATGCTTTGAAGATGGGTTTTTATTGTGTTTTTTGCTTTGTTTTTTAGAGATGACAAATGAAAAACTAACTGTGCATGCTGCTAAATGGCAAAATGAATCCCAGTGGAAATATGGATAGACAGACTGAGCCAAACATGCTGTAGAATCCTGTAGACTGTAGAAGGCTGTAGACTGAATAATGCTGTAGACTCCTGTAGACTGTAGAAGGCTGTAGACTGTAGAATGCTGTAGAATCCTGTAGACTGTAGAAGGCTGTAGACTGTAGAATGCTATAGACTGTAGAATGCTGTAGAATCATGTAGACTGTAGAATGCTGTAGACTGTAGAATGCTGTAGAATCATGTAGACTGTAGAATGCTATAGACTGTAGAATGCTGTAGACTGTAGAATGCTGTAGAATCATGTAGACTGCAGAATCCTGTAGACTGTAGAAGGCTGTAGACTGTAGAATGCTGTAGAATGCTGTAGACTGTAGAATGCTATAGACTGTAGAATGCTGTAGAATCATGTAGACTGTAGAATGCTGTAGACTGTAGAATGCTGTAGAATCATGTAGACTGTAGAATGCTATAGACTGTAGAATGCTGTAGACTGTAGAATGCTGTAGAATCATGTAGACTGCAGAATGCTGTAGACTGCAGAATGCTGCAGACTGTAGAAGGTTATAGACTGTAGAATGCTATACATTCTGAATGTGAATGTCACCCCCGCCTTAAATAAAAATAAACTTTTCAAACCTGAAATATCAGTGATGGATTCTAGTCATTGCGTCTGTGGCCATCAGGGTCGAGAGAGGCACTGTCATTTGAATAAAACTGCAGCTCTCGATTTTTCCTGTTGCTATTTTGTGTCAAATGTGTGGGGCGGTTCCGTGTTGCCGTTTGTCAAGTGTGCAGGGCAGCGGTAATGAGGCAAGGTCGGTTATTCGGAGGGACAGGTGAACCCCAATGTGCAGCTAGGCAGCTGAGTGCTTCAGGCCTTGAAGGCTGCATGGTTGCTTCAAGCAACTGGTGATTCAGCCCCTCATATTGCATCAGGCACAGAGCCTCTAGTGTTGTTGATAGCCAGCTGACAGGAGGAAGAACCTGCAGACAGACGACCTCTCCTGGGGCTTGGCTGGGCAACGTGACTGATAGAGACACAGAGACACCGGGACAGCATGATTGATAGACACACCGAGACGCCAATATCTGTCTGGATGGGCCCAGGTGATGAGTCTTATAAAGGGGGATTATTCTGCAAAGCCACTACTCCCTAATGGCATTGCTGCATCTCAGAATATGAGCAGTTCGTAGAATAACAGCCAAAGATTAGAAGTAAACGCAAATACACCTAGAGCACCTAGTGCAGTGGGAGATATACAGCTACCTGTACGTAGCTCTTATTTATGCAATTCAAAAAATGCAGGCTACATAGGAACGTCTGATGTGACCTGCAGTGTCAAGCAATAGCGTTTAAATTGTGTTATTTATTTTTGGAACAATTGTGTTGTTCAAAAAGAACATACAAACCTTTATGAGTGACAGCTGGAAAGCTAGAGCAAGCTGGGGTTAGCAGGGGTTGCTGCTAAGATTCTGTACCACTGATTAAATTCTTGGCTGTCTGAATTTTTAATAGATCTGAGCCAATGGCTTTTTTATCTCGACTTAAAGATAAATGAGATGTATTTCGGGAAATAACTAATGAATATGTCTGTAGCCTGCTCATCTCTGTAGAGGACAGGGGAAGAGAAAAAAAAACGACAAGGGAGGGGGGAGGCGAGGGCAGTAGCTTCCACGGTGCACTTTGCAGTCCGTCTAGAATGGGAGGGGGTAAGAGGATCGCTGCGAGATCGCTTATCTGAGATCTCAAAGTCCGCCTCTCGCCTGTGCGGTCTCCGTCTCCGCGGACCTGCCATGGATGTTACGCTTGCATATACATTCTTTATTATTTTGCTTCACTTTCACCGCACGAATGGACTATATATCGCGGATAGCATAGGTATGTGCAGAGCTTTCTTTTTTGTTATACGGTTTTATGTACTACTGATGGGGACTTTAGTGCACAGTACAGGGAGATAACGAATCGTTCAAATAAACGACAGGACCAGACAGATATGCTAAAATCCAACTCAGTTCTCCTGCGTTTTCGGCAGTAGTACTTTTAGAGATATGCTTCATGTTTAGAGGGAATACAAACTCGGGAATGTCCTGAATGTCTTCAACCTTTTCCGCGCCTTTGCGTTTTTCCAACTTTTTGTGCCTCAATTCCTTCATTTATGCAACCAAACCCAAACAGAGTTTTTTTTAAAATGCTTTTATGTATAACTTTTGAAACTGCGCTACAATTTGCTATTTTCCACAGCGTTTCTAGTTGGTAACTTTATTTATTATCGAGCATTCGGCTCACTGACAGTTCGAACTACGAGTAGTATCTGGAATCTCCCAGAGATGCTAGTGAAGTAAAAGAGCTGACGGAGGCAGTGTTTCTTGCTTTTAATACTCCGCATAAAATGCACACATTACTGTCATGGACGTTTCTAAAGGGGTGGTAGAGGAAAACTACAGATTGTTCCGACAACTGGCAGCTCGATCGTGAGAAACTACAGTACGCTGTAGTTACACCTTCAGTCTCCCAGGCAATGAGGTGAAGGACACTTGCAGATGCACAGAAGCCTCCAAGCGCTCTTGCCACAGACCTGCACGGAGCAAGTCAACGTTAATGTGCCCCAGATCAGTACGCAAGGAATGCAAGACAAACCGGGGAAGTTTTCACCTGCAGACAACCGCACAGCAACGTTTCAGAACTTAGCAGTGGTGTTTTGCAAGGCCTTACATCTTGTTTAGATAGGAAGAGTATGTAATAGCATTCTGTCACTACTGATGCTTATTGATTTCTGGACTGGCTGAGAGTCAGTATAATGTCCTCTGCAGCTGAGCGTGATGCTTGCAGACTTATGCGTTGCGTATTCACTCTGCTCATACGTGTGTGCATGTGTGTGTGTGTTTGTGTGTGTGCCTTCTTCAGATTCCTTGCAGCATGTCCTGAGGGAGTATGACCTGGTCAGGCCTGTGAGCGTGGATGCGGAGGGCCGCTATGTCTCCCACGCTGTCTCGTCCAACCGGCTAGCTAGGCAGCAGGGGCAGCGGCGTGGGCGGAGGGAGACCCGCCCGCCCACCGCCGAGCTCTTCTACAACATCACCGTGTTCGGGCAGCACTTCCACCTGCACCTGCGGCACAACGCCCGTCTGGTGGCCCCCGGGGCGACCGTGGAGTGGCACGAGGAAGACAACCGGACCCGCACTGAGCCCCTCCACCCAAGCTCCTGCCTGTACGTTGGCCAAATCACTAACGTTCCAGACACTTCTGTGGCCATCAGCAACTGTGACGGCCTGGTGAGTGACCCCCCCCCCCACACACATCCACTGCTTCGTTATGTAACACACTCCTGGACTAAGGTTGTCCTCTAGCCTCGTGAGTCACAGCGTCCTCCAAGGAGGACATTTTGTCTTCACTGTGCCCTGCATCTCAGGAAGCTTGTATTAGAAAACCTGGTTGGTTTTTGAATTGGACACTGATCTTATAGTCAGGTGTCTAGGTTGTGTGGCATGTCTAGGAGAGAGGTGGTTGGATTTTGAGAGCTCTGTGAGTTTGTAGGACTTTGAGACATCTAAGAGGCTCTGATATGCTTGACCACAGTGTAGGGGATATTTAAATGTGTCATTTATTATGAGCTCATATTGATTTCTGATCACAGCATCTCACTCTTGAGCACTTCTCTTTATTACATTTTGCACATTACCTGGTTTAGGATTAAAACCTCTCAGCTATTTGACAATTGGCATAACTGTCCAGGCATATAAAGAATATATTGTATACACATTGAACATCACAATATGTCTCCAGATGTGTCATAAAGAATTCCAGCAGTCTGATCTCTTCCTACCAGATTTGCCCTTGACGAGCAGCACCGGCTTGGCACATGCCCATGAATTAGAAATTGGCATAAATATTATTTGCATGTTTATGCTCGTCCATGAATTCCGTCCACGTAGAGGAGTCAATGGTCTTCGCTGTAGCGCAGTAAGACACGGTGAGACGTGACCGCGCATTCCAGCTCAGTTCCACATGGACGACGTGGACTCACGTGGTCCACGGAACCTAGCATGCTAATGGCTACAACAGCTGCCGCCCCTCTGCAGGAGCCATGCATCGCTACGGCCTCTGTCACGGCACGCAGTTCGCCTGGCTTCCTCGTCCCATTCCGCTTCCTCCCTGATGCTTCTTGACTACAAGAGGACTGGCAGGGACCTCACCGCATCAATTAAGCACCGGTGCCGGCCTAGCCCTCTGTGGAAAAGTGGACTGGAAAAATAATTGAATTCTGAATGGAATCTCAATCTCAACGAACACGTGGGTGGAATAAAAGATTCAGGTCCGGAATGGCCGCTCACTTCCCAGATGGAAAGCCGAGATCTCGAAATGGAGGGCAAAACAAAACACGCCACTTCATATTAGGATCAGGTATTAGAGTCAGCACACGTGTCTGCCGGCGTCTGTCCTTCGGGCCCCATGGCGTCCTCTCAGGGACGGACTTGCTCGCCTCCTGCTGGGACGTGCGGACCTGTGAGCGTGTCTGCACAGCTGCCGGAAACATTTTGCCCTCACGTGAACTCACGTGTGCCAGCTTCTTTTCACTGCTCAGTCTTCCCAGAGGCCCTCTCACAAGCTGGGGGGCTTTTACCCGGCGAGAGGAATCTACAGGGAAAACACTTGGCTTTTAGTGTTCAGATGGGCTTTATAATTTAATTATACTCATGGGGACTTGCTCTGTGGGTTTGAAGGTCAGTTAAGGATATGCATTTCGGTCCAATTTTAAGGACAGAGCAATTCAGGCTCTTCGTTGGATGCTACTGATTTTGATACTGACTGATTATTTAATAACTGACAAGCACCACGATTGTTTACTTAACAATAAACCCCCTGCATGTGCATAAGATCTTCTGTCAGCCTTGTCCATCAAAAACGTGGGTATGTTCTGGTAATGCTGTATCCCATTGCACATCAAACAAGGCGCTTCGCAGTGGAGCCGGCCGCTAAAGCAGGTGCCTTTGCAGGCTCACGTGCAGACCCCATGCTTACTGTAATGCCTCTCCCAGGGCTCTCGCAAACGGGGGGGGTTCATTTGGAAATGCAACACTCTGCTGTTCTTGCTGACCTTCACGTCCCTCCGCCAGTGTATAGTTATGCACTACTCATAGCAAAGTGTACACGGCATATAGCTTCACAACTACATTTCTTGTTTCTTCTCATTAATATTTAATAAAGCACACACGCAAACACACACTCACACTCCTATTCTTGTGTGATTTCAGTTATATGCTGCAAAATAATAAAGCAAATTGCACCTCAGCTACCACCTTCTTATTCTTTGTATATCCTTAATACATGTACATGTATTGACAAAGTGCAAGTCTCCAGTGGCACGCCCATCACGTTAGAGCTAAAAACCATCGTCTTTTTTCTTCCTAACCGAGCCTTGACAGGCTGTTCCTTATGGTGCTGCATCCATGCGAGCTCCTTTGGCAGCGTGCACTTTCCCAGCCTGCAAACCTCTGCAGGATCCACCCACCAGTCAGCTGCAGCTACGCCGCCCGAGCCTGTCGCCAAGGCAGGGAGGCCAGGTGCATGCTGGGAGGCCCCAGAGCCCCGCTAGGCGTGAGGCGAGTGGGTGGCGACGCAGGGAAGCGTGTACCTCGTGGCTCCGGCAGAGGCACAAGCTGTTGCCACCGCTACGGCTGCTCCCGGGGGGTGGGGGGCGGTTTGGGTAGGGGGGGGTCGCAGTGGAAAGCGCTTGTATTTCAAACAACGTCCCCTTGCTGAAGTTCGCTCCTCGTGTAAAGGGAAGAAAGAGTAACAGTGAAGCAGAATGCGGGCAGCCCGGTGTGCTCGGGTTGTGGGATTGGGGGGTTGCCCATCTCCAGGCCACAGTTTCTTTGACGACTGGTGCCCAGCGGTCAGGTGTCTCTGCATGAGAGCGTGTGTTGTTGCTATCATTAGAATGTCTCTTATCTCCACGGGGACGTTTCACAAACCCCTAACTGAAAAAAACAAACATTCTCTGCCCTTTGCTGGGGCATTGGCTGGCGTCCTGTGTGTATGTGTGTGTGTGTGTGTGCATGCTTGTATTTGTGTGTTTGTATATGTGGTTCTTCAGCAGCAGAGGATGAAAGGGGAGCACTAGTCAGGTGGGGATGTTCCAGAAGTCTCCTGGCACCTGTCGCTAGGGAGCCTCTTCGTAGTGCTTTGATGATGTCATTAACATACCACCACCGACATTCTCCAATACATGCAGGGAAGGGTGGAGCGGGAAAAGAGCATCAACTAAGTTACTGAGAAGATGTCAGGGATTGGCACATTTCTGCTTTGTTTCAGTACCAGTAGAATCCCTCCACTCATTCAGAAAGAACAAATCTGTGGGTGAGCACTGAACTAAGGCATTGTGGGAAGGGCAGACCAGCCCCTGGCTTGCCCTCTGAGTTTGTGTTGTGAAACCCCAGCCTAGGAGTCATGTGACGTGGCAGCTGCAAGGAGCATAGTGAAGAAGAGAGAGAGGACGAGAGAGAAAGGGTGGGAGAGAGAGGGAGAGAGAGAGAGAGAGAGAGGGAGGGAGGGAGGGGGAGAGATAAGCAGAGAGGGGGGAGAGGCTAGGAGATGGGTCTGTGCTGCCTCAGCATGCTCTCTGGACGCTGAACATGCTCCTGCCTCTGTAGCTTCAGGCTTGTGCCGCTTGCGTAGGATCGCGGCGAAAGGACGGCAGGCGTCCCTCCCTCACCCTGGACTACGTGTCCCTCACTGTGGGAGGCTAATACCAGGATTCCCCATGTTATCAGGACATGTGAAAGGGAGGTTGTCTGTCTCGTACCAAGGCAGGTGCTTCCTCATCAGTCAAGCAGCAAAAATTTGTAACGTTCCGTCACCGTGTCACTGTGCCTAAAGCATTCCCTCCAGTGCTTGCTCTCTCGTTTCCTGTGTTTTGCTGTCTCTCTCTCTCTCTTTGTCTTTTGCATGTCTAAGACATTGCCTTAGCTACTGTTCTTTCCTTCTTCCTGCCTTTTGCTCCGTCTCTCTCTGCCATTGGCCCGAAGCCCAGTCTAGCAGAATGTGTGTTACATTACCGTTTGAAAGTGACATATTGATGCTCTCGTCTGGATTTCTGGTCTAGTAAATTAGCTTAGCTGGGGTGTTAAGAGTATCTTTTAGCTCAGAGACACAAGCAATTTACTCTCTAAGTTCTAACAGGGCACACAACAAAGCATTTGACTGCCACTGCGAAATTCTTTGAACCCCAAAACATGAGAGAGAATCACTTAATGCCTCGTGCTACATTTCTTCTTAGTTCTGTCTTTGTTAGTCATTGCTTGTCTTGTGTTTCTAGAACGTACATTAGCTGTAGAAACCCAAATTACCACCATTTCTTTTGTTATCGTGTCATTTTTTCCCTTTAACGGAAAAAAAGAGGAGAAGGTGATAAAACTCTGGCAGATGTCACGAGGAGAGTGTTGTAGCATGAGATCATAGTTTTGAGATAAGAATAAAGAGCTGAAAAGAAGAAGACCCATCTTGTGGGAAAGTTTTCACACAGGTCTAAAAAAACATAAGGCCTGCAGTGGAGTTTTAAAGCAGTGGGGAATTACAGGAATTGGAGGAAGGAATGAGAATGAAACAGAGGGGCACAGAGGGGAACAGTGACGTAGATCTAGGTAGAATGATTCCATTTGCAAATGTCCGGGATTTCAGAGCCAACCTCTGCAGCTTGTCCAGAAATATGACAGGACCCTGTTTGTGTGAGGTCTGACCCGGTGATCCACTTACAGCTGTGTCTGTGTGTGTGTGTGCATTTGTGTGTGTGTGGTGAAGTGCAACCTTTATTATCCATTACTGGGTCTTCTCACAGAGCCTATTTTCCTGTGTTTCGCCATCCCTCTCATTTCAAGCATAAATGTAATTTTCTCCACATCATGTTTCAAGAGATCACAAGCTGCCTTTGGTACTCTGGACTCAGAGAGCATTAGGTCAACCCAGAGCATCCCACACTCCCAAGCAGTCACACGTCCTCCCCCTCCACTGCTGGGAGTAGCTCGGGGATGCCGGGAGTAGCTCCAGGCTGCACTTCAGACAGGCTGAGGTCATGTGGTGGGTTCTGGCCCCAGGCTCGTTTTAGTCTGGGCCATTGGATGGAGATACGTGCCCTGGACAACCACCTCCAGCTGGGCCTCTCCGACGCGCCGTGAAGTTGGTGGCTCGCTGTGCCCCCCGTTACACCTGCCCTGTGTCAACTCAGGACTGCGCCCCTGTGTCAACTCAGGATTGGTTACTTGGTAGCAGTAAGATAACAGCAGTTTAAGTTAAAATCAAAAAGAAAATCAAAAGTATATGAGATCATTAAAACATAATTAGCTCGTAATATTTATGTGGAAAACACTAAGAATTTACTTCCATATGGTTGGTGCAGAGCTGACCGTTTGGTATGGCTAAAGCTGTAAAACGTGGCCTGCGAGATATTAATTTGTAATGCAGAATTACCCAAATCAAGCCAGAGGAATTCCTTTTACACTAGTTCTTTTTAACATTGCATAGTTATTCTAAGCTTGCACTGAACTCCAGTCATGGAGAATTTATGGGAAAAAGCCCTCAACTGGAATCCAGGCATCCAAAATTGGACCTTGAAGGGTTATTTTCCAAGAAAGGACTCTAAGTACCCTAGATACTAAGTGAGGAGATCAGGATGTTCTAGAATGTACAGTAATTCCACTCCTACTCTATTTGATCAACCACATGTGTATTGATGTTTCATCGTTTCTAGTTTACAAGAAATTGCCTCCTGTGTCTGGGCAGGTGGGAAAACACCAATTAATGACAAGTGACAGCATGAAGACATATGTCCAGGCAGTTGCTGTGGTTACAGTTCCAAATCATTAACGCTAGTAGCTGGTATTTGCCAGGTGCATGAATTACATTCACAGTATGTGACTTAAAACTCACTGAAATTCTGGATTTACAAAGTAGCCTTTTTAGTGATTGTCATAAATGTAGTTCATTTTAACTTTTGCATATAATTGTTGAATATGGTATCACTACAGATTGCCGAAAATGTTTTAAAAATAAGACTAAAGCAGACAAAATTAATTCTGGTTTTTGGGAGCCATTGTACAGGCATACCGAGACCAGATCGCATCCTGTTCTTAAAAAAATGTAATATAAAATCTCATACATTGCTAGACTCAAGCCTTCCTCAGGCTAACAGCTGGACAGGTTTTGCCTGCTCACCAAAACCTTCTCTGAGACTCTGAGGTACTCTGTGTAGTCTGCTCAGACTGCTCAGACTCTTTCCTACCTGGTTTTCCATTTGCCATGTTCCAACAACCGAGACAAACTATCACAACCTCAGCTCCATTCGAAGAGCTGAGGAAGCCATAGTATTACATCATGAACTGCAGTTTGCACAAACCAGGCAGTATCTGTTTTCCTCCATAGCCACAGGGCATTGTTTCTCAGCACTTTTGTCATTTTCGTTACATTCTTGCCAAGCATGGTTCATAAGGCGTAATAGTGATGACATGGTACGTTACCACCTGACATGGTATGTTAGAGCGATTACCTCTATCCATCATAGTTACCATGACAGAGTCATGTGTATGTGTCCATCATTACATACGTAGTACGGTTTTATCAATAGCGAAGGGCAGGTCTCTGCTTCCCTCTTTAAACATATGGCCCCTTAATGGCCCCTGCGGTGTTGGGGAAGAGGCCCCATTGTTTATAACGTGTTAAGAAAGGCCTTGAATCAGCACCTCATTCAGAAATGTTTCTTCCAGATCTCTCTACACCCACAGCTTTCTCCACCTCACTCATGTAGCCATGCTCCTTCTCTCTCTGTCTGGCTGTCTGTCTCTCTCTCACTCTGTCTGTCTGTCTGTCTCTCTCTCTCGCTCTCTCCGTGTCTGTCACTTAGTCACCCTGTTTCTCTGCTGCCTTCTGTTTGCAGAATGAGCTCAACCTGTTAACAGAGTAATGCAGTCTTAATCATTTGCGACGTTTGAGGTTGTTCTCATCATCGCATCGGTCCTCAGGCACACTTCATCTGACGGTCATATTCCCTCCGGATTAGCTGTAATATCGAGAAAGGATTTCTCTGCTCTTAACAATAGAAAATACAAACTTTGCGGACTTCCAATAAGGAAATCGATACACTGGTTGCATTAATGCACCTAAGGAAATGATCGATTACCCATATTTATTCATTCAAATTCACAGTTCAGTGTCCTCTGTAGATGTTCTTACATAATGTTCTGCCTGATTTTTTTTTTTTTTGGGGGGGGGGGAGGGGGTTATGTGTATATATACAGTATTGGTGGCGAGGGGCATCAGGTGAAATCATGTTTAACAATACAGCATTAACTAAAAAGAGTAACTGTACATAAAGCAATTTTGTTGCGATCTGGTTATCATTCCACATTAATCTAATGTCACAGAGCCTGTGATCTGTTAAATGAGCGGACGTTTCAGACCTGTACATCAGAAGCAGTTTGTTGCATTTGACAATGGGAGTTACTCATCTCAGTAACTGAAGATGCTTCTTTGCGTTTTCTTTGAGACCTTTACCTGTCAGGAGTCTCAGCAAATTGAGGTGCCAAAAGGCTGCACAAATTTACCAGAGAGAGAAAGAGGGAGAGAGAGAGAGAGAGAGAGAGAAATAGTAACAGACACAGTTTCTCTTGCATCCGTGATGTAGGCTCAGAGAGTGGAAGGTCTCTAGACGGATAACGAAGGGGCAGTCATAGGCAGAATAGTGCCACACACACACACACACACACAATCCATTTGAATTTCCTTAAACGTTCCCCCCATCTTAGTCCTGGCAGGGCTCCTTAGCTGAAGGAGGGTCACTGAGCGCTGAACAGCCTCTGATAGAATGAGCCCAGAGCAGGGTGCTGGTGTTGGATGGTGCCAGAGGCCCAGGGTGTTCCGCTGAGCAGTTTGCACTTCCCACTTCTAACAAACAGAACGTTTTTTACTACACATTCCATGCTCTTGGGATCATTTTCTTGTTCCTGTTTGGAAGGCCAAAAGATATAGGTATTTCCATTAGCCAAGCAGTGGCTTTTTTTTTGGGATGGGGTCTGATTTCAAATGAGGGGCTTTGGAGCTATCTCCAGGCATTCCAAATGGAAAGAATTAGGTCTCTAAAGCCCCTGACTTGTGCAGTTACTGCATTAAAAATAAAACCTGCCAGTTTATAGGTTTTCCATGGATGCATGCACTAAAAAATGAGTTGGAGTGACAGTTTAGCTCCAGGAATAATCCTGCGTGGTTCAACCTAATCTGTCTACTGTATCTATAGCCTATAGGCTGACTGACAAAGACAAAGATTCCGACCTGTTACTCTATACTTAGAAAAGAATAGAGAAACTTGTTGACAACATTAAGCTTATGAAAGAGCTCGACAATTGCCCATAGGCTTTCCTTATAGCACATCTGCCGCATTAGAAAACCGCTCCATTCCCGAGACACCCAAACAACGATAGCTGACCACGCCTCCTCGTACGTCATCGCCATAATAGATTCTCTCCACCCGTTGTCTGCTAATTGCCCACCTTACATATAGTCTGTGTTCCCTTCCTCTTACTCTTATCGGTCCTTTATAAGGCTTCTGATTAAGGCTCTTTGCTATCGTTTCCACTTAGGATTGTTTGCCTAGCATTTCTAAACCGCCCATCTGGTTTTTGTCTTTGCCTGCTGGAATAAATCCCATGCCTTGCACACATGCCAACCCCCTGGGTTTAGATAATTCGCTGAGATACAAGAAAAAATCTCTCGCTGATTAGTTAATTCATTAATTCATTCATTAATTACTGGTGGCAAAAAATGACGTTTAGTGGGTTAACACCCTACTTACACCATTTAAAAAGCTAGTAACATGATCACAGCTTGTGCCCCTTATTCTTTGCCCCAGCAGAGAAGACTGGACAGTTCTGAACTGGCGAGTTTTCTGCGGAGGACAGAAATCTGCACTTCGCTTTTCTGTCAGCACTTTTTACAGGAACCTGTGACCGAGTGTGACGGCTGCCCCTGGGTACGGCGGTGTCGATTTATGCAGCGCGCGGGCATTTCCTCCGTAATGAACCCCCAGGAGACTTGGTTGAGAGCGAGGGAGGAGGCAGGGAGAGCTTTCTGGGTAACGTTTCCTAGAGGTGTGGGGGGGAGGCGCCGGGGGCTGTGAGCTAAACGTCTACCTCAGCGGCCTGGACCTGGATCTCGCTGTTCATCCCGGACTTCTTTGGTGATGACTAGGGAAACACCGGCGCGACGTTATAAAAAGCCGCGCGCTCTTCAAGCGGCCGTATGTGAAACTTCTGACCGTGTGTCGAAGAGCAGAGCTAATCTGGATATTGACCACCCCCCCCACCCCCCACCCATTCGGAACCGTCCCGTTGGTGATGGCGGCGTAGGGGGAGACCCCGATTGTCTGGTTTCTACCAGGCAAAAATCCAATAAGTTGTAGATACCGCGCATAGGTCCCCGTCTCTACCCTCTGATCGATCAGCCCCACGGGCGCATGTCTCTCCCTCTCTCGCTCACCCTTTCTCTCTCGCCTCCGCGCTCTCTCTTTCCCTCTCTTTCTCACTTGTTCTCTTTTTTTCTGCTTGTTATGCGACCGGCGCCTCAGGCAGTGGAGAGCGCCGTGTCATTCAGATAGACAGCCTCGACTAGATACAGTGAGAACTGAGCAGGAACTGTCAAGCATATCGGCCTGTCAGTGAGTTCTCAGTTGAAGACACATTTAGCATTGATCGCGTTTCCCAGCTTGAATTTCCTCTTTCTATCTTTGACCACCAGCTTTGTTTTAATTGTGTAAACACAGGGAGCTTAAATGGCAGCAGAACGGCATTTTACTTAGAAGTATTAATATCATTGTTTTTGTTCATGACTGACAGTGTCACTGGGTTTTAATGATGGCTGCTGCTTGCACACATGATTTAAGTGGAGAAAGAGAATCGATCGATTCAGAGATCGGGTTGCCCGAGGGCTTCTTCTGAAGCTGCAGAAAATATGATATAGTAGACAAGCCCAAATAGATCCTGTAACTTCCTCTCTTAATGGACCTTATGTGCAAGCTTTGTACCTGCTTGTGAATGAAATTCCTTTGTTTTTAGTTTGTCACTTATGTTTGGTCACCTTTTTTTTCTTATTATTTATCTCTTTCTCCTTCTCTGCCCTCACTCTCTCCTCATGCCTGTTCACCCACCCCCTCACCCCCTCTGCCTGTCAGGCGGGGATGATCCGTGCAGGGCAGGAGGAGTTCTTCATTGAGCCACTGGAGAGAGGGGGCGACGTGACGGGAGATGAGGAAGGAGGAGCCGGACGACATCACATCCTCTACCGCTCCTCTGCCATCAAGAAGCCGGCTGCAGGTCCTGTGGACTACGTCCACCCTGGAGGTCAGAGCTGCTTATCCTTCTCTGCATATTAATACTTCTGCAGGCAGGGAGACGATTTGACCGAACCAACCGTCCCATCTGCATGGCTTATTGGCTGAATACTGGCCAGTGTGTGCTGCGTTGTACAGTAATGTGTGGCAGTGTATTTATATGGAGAATCTTACATTTGACAGCACATGAAGTGATCTTCCACTATAAAGTCGAGGAATTTTAAATATTGCCTAATTCCTATAAAATCTATTTATATTGCTTTGCTCAGGTATGTTAGCAGTCAGAAGTTATTGGTTACAACGGCAACAGTCAGGATGGATTTCCTGAATAAGCCAGATGGCTCTTCTTGACCTTCACAACCCTGAACGTTGGTTCAGCGCAGGCTTCTGCTCCCCGGGGCTCTCGCGTAGCTTCAGAGAGATCATCCATGCATGCTTTCCCTATACCACCTCGATTGTCATGTTCTCTCTGTCTTTCGTTTTCTCTCTCATTCTCTTGTTCTTTTGCCCTTTATTTCTCTCTGTCCCTCTCTCTTTCTGTCTCCATCTGTCTCCCCTTAGTTCACTGTATGGAAGAGGTGTGTGAGGAAGGGTGACTGGATGAAGTCATAAACGTCTCTAAGGACGATTCGCGTGTCACTCCAAGTCCGGCCCACTGGGCTGAGACAGGGGGAGGTTGACAGGTTCACGTTGCGATGAAGTCACCTCGGATTTGCCTTGAGTCCTTCTGGGTCATTTATCTAGAAGGAAAGTGAAAGAACAAAAGAAGAGCTGTTGTAGGGAAGACCTACAGACACACACACACACACAAGGCACATAATTATTCTAATAGATAATGTCTTTAGTTTTAGACCCGAACTCAAATGAATCCAATTTGATTTTAATTATAGTGTTACTTTTGAAACTTAGACATGGATGTTTTGTGTTTGGAGATCGCATGTGCAGTCCATTTTTGGAGTAAACTTGTGTTTTTATTTCCTGTGTGACGGTGAAATGCATTAGGTCGTATAGATATTTAGGTCACTAGACCCCAGGAGTGCAGTGCATGTCTGGTGTTATGGAGGTAGCGTGTGGCCCAACATCTGTGTCATAGCAGCGCAGTCATAACACTGACCCTGACTTACAACAACACAACAACTCCTTGTGTTTAGAAGGTTTCAACAAAGAGCCCAGGCTTGATTCAGTGAGCCTGAGGCTGCTGTTTGGAGAATGTGTGTCTGTGCCACCATGTGTGTGTGTGTATATGCCTATGCCTGCAAATGTGTGTGTGTGTGTATCCATATGCCTGTGTGTGCACTTGCGAGGGAGTGAGTGTGTGTGTGTGTGTGTGCGCGTGCATGCACTCGTGTGTATGTGCATGGGCGTGTGAGTGAGTGATGGCTGAAGTTCATATTGAAATCCAGCAGAGACATGTTGCAGCCAAGCCCGGACTCAGACAGCCAGTGTCTACGTGGCAGACTTGATGGGATTTTAAGCTCCACTTGGCAGACATGAAGAGGGCAAAACTTCAGAGTTACTGTAAAACTTGTGGAGGGGAGGAGTGGGAGAGTGAGAACAGTGACAAGTCAAGCTTTAAGAATGCCTTTGTGTTGTGCCTACACATAGCCATTACCCCGCGAGCCTTGAAGGGAAGTCAACGAGATTTCCTTCGTCTTTGTTTAGGTTTTCCCGTCCAAGTGGTTTGGCTGCATCTTTATCTCCCAGGCATTGTTTACTGCTCTGACCTTCAGTCACTCTCTGACACTTGGAAAGACTTACACTCGTAACTCATTTATATTAAATTATTTCAGCAAAAATAAGCAAATACCGAGATGGAGTGATTATGATTATCATTTTTGCAAAATTTACTGTGGCACATGCCTCAGATGTGTGTCGGTCCCAGCTGCACTTTCAGCATGGTTTAAACTCGGGGAAATATTGGTAAAGTGTAGTGTTGCTTTTGTGCAGCCTGACTTGCAGAATAGAAAAAAGGGCTTTTTCAACGGCAGCCCTGTATGCTGCAGGAGAGGCTCTAGCTTCTCCCTCTGCTCCTGCATTGACTTGCTCGCATAACATCTCTTTTAACATTTTGTTGAACACAGCTCAGTAGACAGTCTGACTTTTATATTTGTTGACATGTCTTGTTATGCTGCCCTTTATTTGGGGTATTTCGTAGAGTTGTATATGTATTGTGTGGATAAAATGGAGAATGGAGAATTCCAATGGGTAAATATGTTTCGTGTAGAATTCAAATTGTTAAGGATATTATTTGGAGAATTCACATGATTAAATATTAGGTTTCTGACGTTGCACACAGGGCTTAAAATATTAGTATAAAATATTCGTTTTTGCCACACAAAATTTGGATGGGGGGCAGTTTTTTTCTTCTTCTGTGTGTCTTCTCACCTCACTCACCCTGACATTTTAGCCTTAATACATACACGCACATGCACAGACATACACTCCTCAGAATATATGATGGTCGGGCTAAGAATCAGAGAGAGCAGAGATCACATCAGTTGTATGTGCACGATTTGACATGTTTTTGGGACCGAAGTAGCACTAGCTGAATTTTGATCAAAGTTTTATAACCAAACAACCTGGTCTCACAAAATTCAGGGTTTTGAACTTGATCTTCCGAGTTTGCTATGTTGTAGGCTGCAGTATAAGTGTAGTGCATCTAGTAATGTGGTATAAGCTATATAGTACAGACATGTAGTAATGTAGTGTATGTAGTAATGTAGTGTAGAGTTCCTTATGCTCTAACAATATACTTTCTGATTTAGTGTAGCCAGTTAGTATGAAATATTTCACATATACGCTTTCACATCTATCTTAAATATCAGCTGCTAAAAAAGTGATATATAAAAACACACATTTAAAAAACCGCTTAGAGCAAGAAGTAAAATTCTTGAAATGAATGTCATTCCTCTCCGTATGAGCTTGTGTGCGGGTGTGAGTGAGATGCATATGGTTTTCATTGAAATATCTCCCAGCTCTCGCAACAACAACACTGGTCTTGTGGCGCTTACTGATCGTCTTTGGCATGGTGGTGTTTTGGAGGAGCGTGGACGTCCTCCAGAAAAGCCCCTCTGCCTGGCTGCCTGCTCCAGTTCTTCAGAACGCCTCCAGCCCTGTTTGCAGGACACTCCCGGGCAAAATGGCTCTCAGAGCGTGCGGCAGTAGCCCTGCGGGTCCAGCTGGGGTGATCTGCACTGCTGCTTCCACCGGTCCCGCGTCCTGCCGGCCACGGTGCTCTCCGGGACTGTAATTACTGGCGTTCTTCTGCAAAAGACGGTGATTACGCTTATTTTCCCGGCCCTGCGGCGAGCATTGAGATGGGGGGGGGTGTCTGTGTGCGTCATGGTTTTGTTGTGGAGATGGTGGTCATGGAGTGTTTTATGGGATGACTTAGTGGATGGAGAGGTGCAGTTCTCACAGCTTCATTGCTTCACATAGTCGCAGTGTATGTGTCTGTGGGTGTGGTGTGTGTGTGTGTGAGTCCAACCTCAACACACAAACTTTGGTGCACTTGCATATTAACGTTCTCTCACGAAAACCAGGAATGTGCTATTGTGAGTAAGAGACGTATTTTCATACCTGAGATCTGGAATAAGAGTTTCAATAATATGCATTTACACTGCATTGCATGCATGTGTTGTGAAGTGAGGCCTGTGTTTCTATTTGAGGCATATCTCTGGGAACAAAGAACACTCCCCATTTTTTAAAGACTGTATTCCAGAGAACTTATGCTATAACACTGGACAGTAAGCAATTTTCAGTTAGTGCTGGAAGTTGTACTGAAAAATTGACCTTATTCCACAAAATTCCATTCTTCAAATTGGTTTTGTATTATAGCACGCATATTAAAATTATCTGTCTGCAAAGTTATTTTTATTCACAAAATAAAAGCCCAGTTGGTTTATATGAGAATGGACACAGTGCTAACCCCCGGCGGTGGTGTTTGTTGTGGTAACGTAGCTCCACTCTGCTGCTGAGAACCTCCCTGTCGCTTCTCCTCAGGGGCCACCAGTAGCTTTTTTTTCTATGTTCTTATAGACCAACAGCAGTTTATTTTTTCAGATTTCTTCAATGTTGATTTTCAGAGGCTGTTGATTGAACAGTTACATCTGCCAGCCCTGCTGAAAATGCCAAGTTATGCATTTTGTTTTGATTCCTAAAGCCAGTGTCTGTGCATCCATCTGGCCAGTAGTCTTTTGGTTCACCCCAAAAGTCAAGTTTGTGCATCGAGTCATATATGCATACTCATGCATACCAACCTAACTGATTTTTTTTACTTTACAATGGCAAGTTTATCGAATAATGAGTTAATCAAGTAATGAGTTTCTAAATTTGTTGAAAATTGTGGTTTAAAGTCTGACATATGGCAGTGGAGTCCTAAATGAAAAGACTAAAATGATTCGATTCAGCTCTCCTTTGAGAACTGGTCCCAAGTCATCCACACCCAGGCGGCAAAACCTTTATGTAATCTGATGAGTTCCAAAATAAATTATTCAGTTATTTTACACAAAAAATAAACATCTTCCTTAATCACAACTGCCACTTTGGAGGTCTTCACATTTTACAGTGAGGATCACAGGTCGCTATTTCAATCAAATCAGATAAAAAGCATGGTGACTTTTGCCTAAAGCAACTAAAGCATTGATGGCCTTTAACAGCTGTTATAGTAAATCAGTTCTAGGAGGTGAAACCAGTTTATATTCAAAAATAGTAGATGTGTTTAACATTCTTTCCATGGGGTTGTGAGAGTGTAGATCAGTTTTTTTTTCCCCAGAAGCTTTCTAACTTCACTGCTGCTATAGCAACAATGCAGCAATGTAAACACATACTTCATCAATGCAATGGACAATATCATTAAGGTTGCAACAATTCCTTAATTTTGATGTTCCCAAGAGAAAGTCTCAATTACATTTGATTATTATATCTCTTGCAGGAGGTTTTGGCAGATTTCAGTAACTGCAGTGTACAGTTATATTCTTCACAGTGCACAGTGGACATCTGCTTTTGTTCCAATAATGAATATTTTCCTACCTTATATGAGTAGAACCTTATTTCCTGACTAGAATTTAAACATTGTTTCCCCATTATTGACATTGTGGACAACAAAAATGTTATCATCACATTGGTTAAATCTTTATACCATTAAAGTGGTGCAAAAAGCATTTGGGAATTTTAAAACTCGAAAAGAAGCAAGATATGAGCATTTAATTGAAGACAAATATGTTTCATGTGAAATATGCAGAAATAAGATGGCTTTTCCATGGAAGTTGGTTGTGACATGAAAAAGAAATAAAATATTCTGCAGTAATATTAATATAAACAGAATAGCATAATATTCTGATGGCATAATAGCATAATAAAAATACAGAATACATAATACAGAATATTCACTCCATGTCTCTAAAGATATTTTGTGTTGCATCAGCTCATTGTCTTGGTCCTGGCTAACGATACTTGTATAGTCATTAAAGTAAAAAGAAGGTAGAGCTATTCCTTGCTGGAAGTCAGTACAATAACAAAATGTTTTCTCATTGAAATATAGAATGTCAGTTCTTGTAACCAGATGTTCATAAAATCAGTGACGTCCTACAATATTTTACTAAAAAATATACAAACAATAAACAATACAAAAGGATTTACTACATTCTCGCATCTACAAGCTTCATCTACACTGCATGCATGCATAACGACCATCAACTTTGTTGTTTTTTTTGGAACTTTGACATTTTCTGACATTTTAGAAAATTAATTGAATTCAACACAATGATATGCAGTGACAGTGCTACATTTTAAACTCATTCCTTCATAGGGATTCCAGAAATACAACTCTTGAGATACTCCATCCCAGAGTGTGATTCAATCCAATAATTGTAACTGATGGGTTGAGAAGAGCTGATGCTTTGACAAAAGGCAGAAGAGTAAAACTACTGCATTCTATTGGTTCCTTAGCAGTGTGACATCAAACGCTGAGGTAAAACCACCAACAAAAACTGTTAGAAATTTAGATGTGCCATTTTGTATTTGCCTCAGTGCCAATTTTAGGGTTTGAGTAAGAGACAGATATATATCCTGTGGCTATTTTGGTATAATGCTGCGACCCAAACAATATGTTAAAACTCCTGAGCAAGCTGGAACATTATGACATTACACCATTCAGATTCCACCATCTTTATGATATCATAACTATAAATAGGCACGTCAAGAAATAATTCTAATCACACTTAGCTGTTACTTGTGACGGGCAAAGAGTGCAAATAAAAAAGGAAGCGATCACGCCAGTCTCAAGGAAAAGGGGGGATTTAATGGACAAAGTGCATGAACTCAAAACCCTTGAACTAATCCAAAATAAGGATACAATAACTAGCAGTCAACTGGTACAAAGACACAACATGCAGTATATAGACAGACAAACGACCCTCAGGTGTTGGGTTTCCTAATGGGCCACGCCCACCCGAGGGACGAACACGTCACATCAACAGGACAACATGAAATACTGCCGCGGCTGGCAGGGGGCCTCCGTACCATGACATTACTCACCAGAATGGCGGCTGAACTGATCAGCTGTCTGACCTGTTACAAAGCAACTGAGGAAACATAGATGGATCTGACCTTGGAGGGATCAGAATGCCCAGACAAGCAGAGGCATAAAATATTTGGAGAGAGAGAATATGGCTGGAAATAGTGAACAAGAACAGGAGAAACCAGAGAATGAGAGAAACCAGGAGGGAGGTGAAAAGGGACAGCCGCTGACAGGTGGAATTGTAGGAATGTTTGACATGGAAGCAGCCATTGCCCAAATAAGAAGCAGCAAAAAAAAATCTGACAGCATTTTTGACCAAGTTCCTGGAAATAATTCAGGATGAACAAAATGAAGATGAGCTGGACGTAGTTTTCGAGCGCCTGCCAAAGCCGACAGAGAAGAGTGCAGGAGCTCCAAGCGCAGCAGAGGATGAAGTGGATTCAAAAGACAACACGAAGAAGCCAATAATGAAGTGAAAGAAGAGGCCCGAGGAGAAAGCGTTGGGTGTTGTAATACACTCCTCTGTGAATGGCAAAGGGAAGCGAGCCTACAGTTGGAGAACAAAGAATCCCAGGAGGCTACAAGGAGCCTCGCCAGCCAGCGGTACAACCGTACGGGTTTTAAACGCTTACAGGCCCAGCACCTGAGTCAGGATGCCGACTGCGGCAAAATGGTTTGCTATGGACTGCCTCACTTTCATTGACTTCACTGGAATGCAACTGGATGTGGCATTTTGATTATCCCTCAATCATGCATTGGGGTTGGTTGCCTTGTGTTTCCTGAGAAGCTGTCCAAACAACAATCATTCAGTCAGAAAAAAGAAAGTGGAATGCACCATAGATGGAGATGGTGAGACTTTGGTCCCAGGCAAGACAGACACATCCCTGCCCCCACATTTCTGCTGCAGCTCTGCACACCACTCAAGCTCTGCACATCGTAGCTCGTGCACATCGTAGGCCAATGTCTATGACCGCAACACTGCTGTCCACAAAACTGGCTACCTGATCTACCTATAAAGGCTTACAGGCAAGATCGGCAGGGGAACCAGAAAAGGAACAGAAGCTTTTGGATGCCATTTTATGCCATTCTGAATGCCATGGCTTGGTCAGGTTTCTGCAGAAGGAGCTATACAACCCTGAGGATGCATTGTGCAAGGTGTATGGGAAGAATATCATCAACCTTCCACAATGCCAGAGCTTTCTGCTTTGTGCATTACAGAAAGAGTTCCCACATGCTGTGTCTGAGCATGGCAGATATCAGATACTTCTGCTTCCTGCCTAACAGTGAGCAAGAACTGATCTCTTGGGTCATGGCCATTAATAGTATCATAGCCTGTAACTCTGGCCCTTCACCCCATGTTCCTGCGGGCCAAACGAACCCAACCCAGTCGTTTGTTTCCACAGCAGCTCGAGGCCAACGAGGTTCAGCGACAGAATTGTTTGCCACACGTTTGAATTCCCAGAGGCATTTTGAGACTGAATGGTTATTCAGATGTGAAGTTCATGGAGAAGATGATCTGCCACGCCAGCTGTCCTGAGTTATAACACGAGCCTGATCCTCTGGAGTAGGGTGCAGCTCCTCAATGTATACAGGAAGCTGGGATCACATTACTGGGGAGAGAAAGGCTGATCCTGCCTCTTCCCCTTTGGAGATGTTAAAGCTTTAGCATTCTTTCAGTATGAGCCACTGAGTAGATGAGAATTCTGAGGGATATTTTGCAGGGGAGGAAGGCTGTGTCTCCTGTGTATGGAGGACTGGAGGCCATTGGCTGGACTTGGAGGTCACTCCTGCTCCATGTTCTGAGCTCTCGAACATGCATCTGTCAGAGTTCCTTGGCCTGGCTGCATGCTTGGCGAACCCAACTTGATAAGTCAGAATATTAACCTTTCTATAAAATAAATATAGATCTATGTTTCCTTTGTCTCTTGGCTTTATTTTCATTTCAACAAATGGTCAGCTAAATAAAGCTTTTCGGATTATTACTGTTGCCAAAACTCACTTAGTGCTTTTAACACATTCTTACTTCTAGCTGTATTACAAGCACTGTTTCACCTCTATCTGACCTGTTACTGGCAGATGCTTTAAATGCTAATGACTCCTCATCTTACTGGAAGAGAAGAAATGCATTTAGGCACATTCCAGATGAGCTATAAATGATCTCTCTAAAAAAAAAACACCAAATAGAGCTGTAGAATCAGTGCATGCTAATCAAGCAGTTTATTTTATCTATTAAAGATAACTGGATTATTGTTTAAGGAACTATATAACGAGTGCATATTCTGTGTAAACAGACGTACATAAGCACACATTTTAATTAAACGTATATAATGTTTATATAATTTAGCATATCATTTGCATGTAATTTAGCTTACAGTATATTTTAAGGGCCTTCATGAAAATAAATACCATCACACAAAGCATCACTAATGTATAATGTATAATATAATAATAAAGTGTGTAACATTACTAAGCATTGGTGGATACAACAGACCGGCAAAGGAATCTAGGCCGCTGTGGAGAAATACGCTAGTGAATCTAGCATCACATTTAGAAGATCTCATTATGAAAGATTGTAGAACCGACCAAGTAATTGGACAAGAGACATTGCATGAGTGCTGATAACTTAATGTATTTAATGATCATGATCTATCCTTGATTAACAAAATTTCTTGTTGACCTGCTGGAATCAGACATACCACCAGAACAACTGTCAACAGATTCTCACTACATAATTTGCACTATCACTATTGCACTATCACTATCACTGTATATTTATTCTGTATTCTCTGTCTGTACTGTGTTGTACTGTCTGTCTGTCTGCACTTGTACTGTGTTGCACTTGCCTTCTGTCTGCACTGTGTTTATGTTGCACCATGGTCCTGGAGGAACGTTGTCTCGTTTCACTGTGTACTGTGTATATAGTTGAAATGACAATAAAAAACCACTTGACTTGACTTGACACTCATTTCAGTGGTTGCACAATAAATGACAACTAGCAAATAAATGTATATGACAGAAAGTAGCTGGCCTACAGATATGTACTGTAGATCTACACAAAGGTAGCTGGCCTGCAGTAATGTAGATCTACACAAAGGTAGCTGGCCTGCAGTAATGTAGATCTACACAACGGTAGCTGGCCTGCAGTAATGTAGATCTACACAAAGGTAGCTGGCCTGCAGTAATGTAGATCTACACAACGGTAGCTGCCCTGCAGTAATGTAGATCTACACAAAGGTAGCTGGCCTGCAGTAATGTAGATCTACACAAAGGTAGCTGGCCTGCAGTAATGTAGATCTACACAAAGGTAACTGGCCTGCAGTAATGTAGATCTACACAAAGGTAGCTGGCCTGCAGTAATGTAGATCTACACAAAGGTAACTGGCCTGCAGTAATGTAGATCTACACAACGGTAGCTGGCCTGCAGTAATGTAGATCTACACAAAGTAGTAACCAATGTGCATTGAAAATGTTTGTGTTGCTTGGCAACAGTCCAGTCCCAGACCAGTTGTGGAACTATTTGTGTTGGTGGAGCCAGATATTATGAAATAAACAAACAAATCACAATGTGTGGTCGCTTATTATTGTTACGTAATAACAGTAAGAACTGTTGTCCTGTTAGTCTGCACTCGAGATTGTGCTGTTATATCAGTGCAGCTGTGATCGAAGCTGTGCTAATATTCAGCATAACATCGCTCCCTCTTGTGTGCTGCTGCTTGAGCAAACATGTCCTTGGTCTTGAACTGCATGCTGTTTGTCTAACAGATTAGAAAAGTGCTGCTCTACTCATTGTTTCTTATATGTAGTAGATGTATCTGCTGGTTTGGGATGTTGGGCGTCTTAGAATATTGTTGCATGCATAAACTCACCTGCTCAATAAAACGTTTACGCGTTCCTGCACATCCAATAGGGCATCATATATCAGTTGTTGTGACCTCCCGCATAACCTAATCCAGACTCCAGTACACATAACATATGCTATACTAAATACTATATATAGCCTAGATAACACACACACACACACACACACACGAATCAGCGTAATTAGTTAGTTAAGCACACCTCATCATGCTCTCTGTGTAACAGCTTGCATTCCTTTTTTTTTTACATTTTTTTCATTCCTGTTTGTTTGTTTGTTTGTTTTCATGCAAATTCATCACTGCACCATGGACAAACACCACCCTATCAATCACAGTCGAGAGGCGGAGCAAATATCGCTTCTGAACCCCGTCGCCCGCTGCTGGAGCACATTTGGGAAATGAAGACCAGGTTCGCTGAACCTGAACCGAGCTGAACAATGTCACTGGGCCAGAGTGAGGCAGAGGCATCCTCTGCTTGGGCTCAGCGTGCCGGAGCGCACGGCCGCCCCTCCTGTGGCGTTCTATTTTTACACTTTGCCCGAGTACACAGCAGCGCACAGAAGCCTTTTACCCTTGAAATACGATGAGCGCGGCGTTTAAGTGGATGTCCGCCGGCATCGTGATCCCCGGTCCGATGACATCGTGATCCCCGGTTGACTGCGGCTCCGGTTGGGCCGCGCGGGTGTGCTGAGGTGGACCTGTGGTGGGGTTGGTGATAGTGATGGTTGGTGCTGGCCATAGGCCTGAGTGAACCTGATACCCATACATGTGTATGGTTTCCTGGATTCTCTCTAGGATTTCAGAGTTCCATCACTTGGATTCTGAGGCGAATCGATATCACACAGAATGTGGCACGAGAGGCTTTTGATTCTTAACATTTTCTGTGTTCAGTTACGTAGACCGTGCATCACAGAAATTGTCCGAACCGCTGCCATGTTTGCGATTGCATGCTAGGTCTTGCAAGCTGGCTGCTTATTGTCCTGTGTATTCCCTGTGGTTTGCAGGCCAGGGCTGATAAACTGCTTTGTCAGGTGTTCAGTGTCGTGTCTTTAACCTTTAAACCCTGTTGAAGTCCTCACACTAATCTCTGCTGTGAACTACAGGGACAGGTCAAATTCATGCAAACACGTTGCTGCTAATAGACAGCAGCATTGTAGTTTTGTATGATGTCCTAAAACAGCAATTTGTAGAGTTCAGGGCTCTGCTGAGACATTTGATCAATAAGGGAGACATGGACAGAGATCAGAAAGAGACCAACAGATGACTCATGCCTGTCACATAGGCTTGCACCTATTCTGTTAACAGCACATTTCATCAGTTGGTTTCTCCTCTGTGTACCCTGAATCATTTTATTTAAACACTTCAGCACGCTTCCGCACTTCGCCAGGGCTCCCGCGATACTCCAGCACACCTCCTTAAGAAACAAACACTGCTTCAACTTCTTCAAGTCTACTGCTGACTGACCCGAAAGATGCGACCACTCAGTGGTGACCTGATTTGAACCGCGCCGTTGCAGCGTAAGGCTAGTCCTAGCTCGTCAGCGGCTGATCTATTGCAGAGGAGCCCACGAATCTGGAACTGGAGCGAAAGGTCCGGGAAGTGGCCCCACTTTGTCCTTCACCGCAGGGCGCGCACCGCTGCGACTCTCCTCGCATTAGCTTTATTAGCAGAAAGCGCCTCACTCCTAACTGCGTTTGCGGACTGCGTTTACATAAACGACCCCAAAGGTCCTGTGCTCGGGAGGCACTGCAGGTTCGTTATCCTCTCTTGGCGTCAAATCGAGCCCAGCAGCATTCGTCCAAGGGAACTGAAGACGTTTGAACATTTGTTTAAACTGAGGCTGAGTGACATGCTCTAACCTAAGTGTGCGTGCTAAAACGATCGCACGGTTTAGGAATGGATGAGAACTTGTTGTGAAAATCCATGTGCTTATTCATTCTCGAAGGGTTCCAATTATGCTTTTCCTTTGGAAGGCATGTTTTTATTCATGAACTACTAGCCTTATTACTGCATTGTTCGTTGTGGCGTTAGCAGTGGGAGTTTTGCACGCAGAACCTGTAGAAGCTATTACGGTTTCTGTGAATGATCTTCCCTGCCATTGAGAGGTTCTGTTCATTTCCAGAAGGGTCATGTTGTAAACATGGATTAGGATATAGCATCCCTGTCATTATTAGGGTAAAATGTTTTTTTTTTCCTGTAATATATGCACTATTGGGTGTGTGGTGTGTCTGATGAGGGGGATAATATTGACCTCTAGATCCACACTGTCAGCACTTTGCACCAACAGAAACAACCAAACATTGGCACTATTTGCCAATCCATACCTTATTAAAAGTGTTGTTTACCCTCATTTATATGTATATAAAGTATAGCCTCACTGATACTTGTAGTACAGAGTAGCATTCTGCTCCTCTGCAGAATTTCACTGGGCTTAAAAGGCAAACTTGTTAAGCCTTCCAAAACCCAGGCAAATGTAATTTTCAAAAACGGGAAACTCAATATACTTAAACATGTCTTCAGACATGCAATTGGAAACATCACAAAGTCTGTTTTCTATCATCTCCATACTGAATTTGTATGGAGGTTTACAAATGCTTGAGATTTATTGTGGTAATTTCAGTTAGTTCCAAAAATCTAATTTATTGCTACAATTTTATTAAAGCCTTTTGTTCTTTACAGCATATTTAGAATCTGCAGTAAAGCTGCAGTAAGCCATCTATGACTTCACTGTGAGCAGTTCTCAGGTTTTATCAGTTTGTGAAAGCTTTAATGAATGCCTCCTCGAGCACTGGGAGATATGGGCCGGCACGGAGAATCTCTTCTTTCACGGCGTGTGTCGGAGCTGCCATCCAACTGCATGCCAGTGCACTCAGATTGTCGGCGTAAGTCGTTCTGGTCGTACCACGTGGTCACCATTTATGAGCATTTCTTGGGTTTTAGCACTCTTTTCACTTCTGACACAGGCCTAATGGACGTCAGGTAAGCACATTAGACGGGCCTCAGATCGTCAGCCCTCTCAGGTAACCGCATCACAGCTGTGTCTCCTACACACTCCCACATCCATCAGTGGCATGAGTGTGTGGTGTGGAGCTGGTCCACAGCCAAGCGCACCAGCACAGTGCAAGCCTCCTCTCAGGGTTTGGGCTTCCTTATCTCGTCACAGTTTCTTGTCATTGTGGATGAGTTGGTTGGATGTTTTTTTTTTTTTTTTTAAATTGATCTGTGCTACAATGGTGAGTGTTGTATGTCCACATGTGTGTCTCCGCAGGTTCAGTGCTGGGCAGTCTGGCTGGGGCGGAGGCGATCTCCAGACGGTTCCAACCCAAAGCGAACGTCAGCAGGCGCGTGCGCAGGCAGTCGCCCCAAGACGAGAGCTTCAACATCGAGGTGCTCCTGGGCGTCGACTGCTCCGTGGTGCACTTCCACGGCCGCGAGCACATCCAGAAGTACCTGCTGACCCTCATGAACATCGTAAGTCCCTGAGACCTGCATGTGAGATGAGGCCCCGCATGGTCTTTCCCCCTGCTCTCCCCAGATCCGTCTTCACAAGCGACGTCCTTCAACTCCGCCACTCGCTGGTTCTTTGCCACCTCCGCATCGCACTGCGGGATGGCGCGTCTCCGTGTTGGATTCCTGGCATTTCCTTTCGCGCCTGTTGGTCTGCAGCGCTGCCAGCGCAAGTTTTTTGCAAGCCACACGAAGCCCTCGAAAACCTAGCTACAGCGTCACGCCGTCGTACTGATCTTCCCCGTCACGTTATCTGTAAATGAGACAACAAACGAGACGGAGCTGAAATTGACATCGCCGCAGCCTCGGTGTGGAATGCGGCGGGGCCGAACGACATCGCGCTGGGCTTCTCGGAGAGAGAGAGAGAGAGAGAGCGAGAGAGCGAGAGAGTGTGTGTGCTGACGAGCATGCATCCATCTGCCTGACAGCTGCTCCAACAGTGCAAATTCCACGTGCGTGACGAGGCGCCGGACCTGGAGGATTGCTGTGCCCTGGATCTACGGGCATGACTGGACTCGCAACCAGCAACGAACGGGCTGGGCTTCTCTCAGCAGTCTGCATTTCCCTGGTTGCCTTATGTAACTGTTTTTCTCTTTCACCCTTTTCCCCCCACCTCCTGCTCCAGCATCCTGCCTCCTCTCTGCCACACGGCCACCGGTTCACTTCCCAGCATTCCCAGTGACTCCAAACCCCCTCCGTTTTTCAATTTCCCGTTCTTCCTCCTCTCTCCCTTACCCTCCGGCCAGCGGGACAGCGCGTCTCGGTCTGCTGCGCGTGCCCCCCCGGGTTTGTGTGGACGTGGGGCAGGAGGAGCTCGCTGCATTATTAACCGGGTCCTAATGACTCGCCAGCATCAGCCTCGCGTTCTTCAATTAGTGCCCCGCTCGGCGTGGAGCGCGGAGGGCCGGCGGGGGCTGGTGGGGGTTGGCGTCGCCGGGCCAACGTCCTGCAGGGGGCTGGAGACATCCACACGCTAATGAGCAACCTCAGCTCCACCCGTGTGCATGTGGGGTGTGCATGTGTCTGCATGCGTGCATAGGTTTGTGTGTGTGTGTGTGTGTGTTTGTGTTTGTTTGTGGTGTGAACGCACCTCAGAGACAGAAAGCGCGAGAGCATAAGCAGGAAAAATCGGTGAAAATGAGAAGGAGTGTCAAACGCTGCTGCTAATTGTCGCTTATGTGTTAGGTTAAGTAGCTGTTACATGACTCCTGGGGTGAGGGTGTGCAGTCGCGTGCGTGGATGTGTGTGTGTGTGTGTGTGTGTGTGTGTGAGAGAGAGAGAGAGACACACACAGAGAGAGAAAAAGAGAGACACACAGTGAGAGAGAGAATGGTAGGGTAGTGTTGGCTGTATAGTCCAGACTGAGGGCAGCATGGTGTCCTCAATGACATTTTGTCTTATTCTCCATGTTGCCAGGCAACTTTAATGACTGAGTATATAAGAAGATAAACAGGAAGGAGAGATCCTCCTCCTTATTAGACCCCTTATTGTCACCATCTAATCACTACAGTTGCTACCTAATACCTTTCCATTTGGTCTAATGAGGGCTAGCACTAATTATACCTATCAACTGTCTCATTTAGTTTCATTTCCAGCAAGTTTAATTTCTGTTTGTAAAGTCTGTACTTTAGCCATCACCCTT
The DNA here is from genome assembly GCA_020368025.1 of Brachyhypopomus occidentalis. Classification (NCBI taxonomy): domain Eukaryota; kingdom Metazoa; phylum Chordata; class Actinopteri; order Gymnotiformes; family Hypopomidae; genus Brachyhypopomus; species Brachyhypopomus occidentalis. Next base: position 545,515 of record JAGXOD010000030.1, on the reverse strand, counting down.
ATGGCAGTGTAGTCTGCGCCCTCACAGACGCGCCCTAGAGGGCAGTCCCTTCAGATCACACTGACTGACTGGGACAAGACTGCAGGATCTTCAACCTGTTATTTTATTGTTCTTCTCTCTGTCAGTCATTCTCTGTCCACTCTCCCCCGATCACTCACTGCTTCTATTTGAAGTGCTGTCCATCTGTCAGTCTGTGTGTGTGTGTCTTTCTCTGTGTGTCATAGGGCTTCATTAGTTTACTCTCTCTCCCTATCTCTCTCACTTACTCAGACCACCCCCCCCCCCACACACACACACACACACATGCTCACAGGGCATTTTGGCAGAGGTCCTACACCCTACCTCACCTCTCCTCTGTAAATGGGAAACGAGGCATGGTCAGGTGTGTGCAGACGGAAAATGATATTATTCCTACTGACAGTCTCACACACACACACACACGCACACACACACACACACTGTGTGCAGATGGCTGGCTTTCTTGAGAGGGTTTTGGCTGCCTGATCAGTCTGTCCCAGGGGCATTATAATGATATTTGCATTACTTAATGATAGAAATCATACATTTCCTTTCAAACTACACTGGTATGTCAGGTTGCCTCTGAGAATGTCCACATGTCCACATGGTGTAGGCCAGGAGAAATGCTGGGAGAAAGGCCCATAGGTCCCTGTGAGGTTAAGACCCGCGTCCACATACCCGCACAACTGTAGGACTCCGAGTCTGCGTCACAGCACCTTCCTCTCATGCCTCCCGTCCACATTCGATTACCGATATCGGTTTCTTAATTAATCTGCTAATCTCTTTTTGCATGAATTGGATTAAGCGTCTGCTGCCGTCTCTCCCTGTCTCTGCCCACAGGTGAATGAGATCTATCAGGACGGCTCTCTGGGTGCTCACATCAACGTAGTGCTGGTGCGAATCATGATGCTCTGCTCCACCAAGGTAAAAGCGCTTTAAAAAGGGGCGGCCATCTTCCTCCAGTCCCTGTAGGACATAATTGCTGTTGCTGTAAAGAAGTGCTTTGGATATGAAGATGAAAAGCGATGTGCAACCCAAGCCCCTTTACTGCTCACGAGTTCATACGAGCTGCGATCTGGGGCAAGCTAGCTTGTTAAACAGTTAAAAAGTTAACTGGTTTAAGGCTGTAGTTTTTTTGTTACCAGGTGATCAGTATGAAACCCGACAATATTGCTGTCGCTCAGTGTAATTGCTACCAGAGCTTTGTAGGACTCCTGCACTTGTTATCATTAGTGTCTCATTTTAGAGGTTGGAGTTTGAACTTGTGGTTGTGCTCTGGTGCTGATGCTGTGCTCTGGTGCTGATGCTGTGCTGTGCTCTGGTGCTGATGCTGAGCTCTGTGCTCTGGTGCTGATGCTGTGCTCTGTGCTCTGGTGCTGATGCTGAGCTCTGTGCTCTGGTGCTGATGCTGTGCTCTGTGCTCTGGTGCTGATGCTGTGCTCTGGGTTCTTGTGTTCTAAGTCCAAGGGTCTGATTGAGTTGGGGAACCCATCCCAGAGCCTGGAGAATGTGTGTCGCTGGGCCTTCCTGCAGCAGAAGGAGGATGAGAACGATGCCGAGTACCACGATCACGCCATCTTCCTCACACGGCAGGAGTTTGGGCCCACGGGCATGCAGGGTACCTCCGAATCCACATCACGCAGCGCAAACACACACTGAACATGTATCGCACGTATATGTGTATGGTGCCGTCACATACACTGTGTTCTGTTTCTCTCTTTCTCTCCATTGTCTGTGTTTTCCAGATGAAATGACTCCTCTTTTATAATATGTGTGTGTGTGTGTAGGTTATGCGCCAGTGACTGGCATGTGTCACCCAGTAAGGAGCTGCACTCTGAATCATGAAGATGGCTTCTCCTCTGCCTTTGTGGTGGCTCACGAGACAGGACACGTGTGAGAAACGCTACCTCCATGCCACCCGCCCCCACACACACCTACCACACACGCCGTCCACACAGCCTGTACATGCTAATCAGCAGCATACAGCGCCATCCCATGCCAAAGAGAGTGTCACAGCCAATATATATATATATATATAAACACACACAGATCTGCCTCTGCCCCTGTAATGTGGAGTGTTTAAATGAGTATTGACTGTGTGTATGCGTGTGTGTGTGCGTGTGACTGTGTCGTCAGGTTAGGGATGGAGCACGACGGCCAGGGTAACGAGTGTGGTGACGAGGTCCCCATGGGCAGCATCATGGCCCCGCTGGTGCAGGCCGCCTTCCACCGCTTCCACTGGTCCCGATGCAGCCAGCAGGAGCTCGGCAAATACCTCAAGTGAGTGTCTCTGACCACCCCTGCCCCCACCTGTTCTCCACCCGCGGAGATAGGGCCCTCGCCTCGGCGTCGCTGCCTTACGGCGTGTGCAGCTTTAAGGCAAATGCCAAGGTGTCAGCAGCGACGTACGAAGGTTCAGGTGGAGTTTTACAAGGCAAACAATCAATTTTATGGAGCCCAGAAGCAGATGGTGGCTCTGAGAGCATGGGTGAAGGAAGGGAAAATGGTAGTAAAAGAGAGAGACCAGGTCCTATGAAGGGTTTAGGTGAAAAAGAAGCTTTCGGCAGAGTTCCGACACTGGGTAACCCCCTTGACCTCCACTTGTGTCACCTGGCCTCTCGCTGGAGGCTCAGGGGCCCAGTTGCCAAGGCCGCAACACTGCCGTCTTTTCCACAGCACCTACGACTGCCTCCGAGACGACCCCTTTGACCACGAGTGGCCCAACCTGCCCCAGCTGCCGGGCCTGCACTACTCCATGAACGAGCAGTGCCGTTTCGACTTCGGCGTGGGCTACATGATGTGCACGGCGGTGAGTGCGCCCCTCCCCCACCATTGCATCTCCCCTCCCCCGTCTTGCTCTGCCGCACACGGGGTCCCGCTATGCTCCTGTGACCTACACCCGTGCCGCACACTGGAGCCACGTCAAATGACGAACGTTCCTCAGCTCGTCCACAGATATCACTGAATCTGATTGTGAGTGGGGACAGCCTTGATGTAGTACACTGACTAACGTACACGATAAATGATAACTTGGTGATGAATGAAAAATATGAATATGTCTAACCGTGAACTACGAACACTAATCTAGCTAACAGTGAAAAAAAAAAAAACACTAACATACCAAATTGAATATGTGAAAATACTAATTAGGCAACCAAAAAGCAGAGGGAGGGATGGTTTAGCGTGTAATTTCCTGGCCCGCTGGTTCATTCTGAGCAGTGCTCTGGGCTACACCTTCAAGGCTCTTATGGTAAAGGGGAGACTTTGGTGGGACACTTGACTTCACTGTCTTATCGAACTGTCTTCATAGCTGCAAAAGGTGGCACGCACCGCAAAGCAGGTAAGGGGTCAGCCTTTGATCAGAGAGGTGTCCCTCGTGTGATTGGCCCCTGCTTCCAGCATTCTCACATCGCTTCCTGGTATTCATAATCATCCCTTCAACCCTCTCTGTGTTCGCCACGTGTCGTAATCGTGCTTTGATTGTGTGACCCGAAATGACGTACGACATCTCTCTCGTCTGTTCACCACGCTGTTAACCCAGTGCATAAACACGCGCACGCGTGCGGGAGCTCAGTCCGGCTCCACGTTAGCCATATTTACAGGCCACCATAGTGGGTAGTCCTGGTTTTTCGACTGCTCGGTGTTCCAGCCAGCTAAAGGTGGTCCTCCCTTCCCCACTGTGATTGAGTGTGATTGGGTGTAAACTCGTCTTGCCGTTGGCCTGCATGGATGTTCCCGTGTTACGGTGGCCTGGTTGGACTCTCCCCGTGGCCTCGGCGAGCCGCATGTTTGAAAGCGAGCGTGACTGTTTCTTTTAGTACAGCACCTACGACCCCTGCAAGCAGCTCTGGTGCAGCCACCCCGAGAACCCGTTCTTCTGCAAGACCAAGAAGGGCCCGCCCATCGACGGCACCAAGTGCGCCTCAGGAAAGGTGGGGGATCCACTAGCGTGATGTTCTTCTGTAATAGAGCTGCTTTGCGGTTAGAGCAAGCACAGAAGTGTACGGCACTTAACGTGAGCCATAGGAGATTGTACATCTCTCTCTCTCTCCGTCTGCCCTCCCCCCCCCTCTCTCTCTCTCTCTCTCTCCTGCCTTTACAGCACTGCTTTAAGGGTCACTGTATCAAGCTGACAATGGACATGCTGAGACAGGACGGCCACTGGGGCCAGTGGACCAAGTTCGGCTCGTGCTCGCGGAGCTGCGGGGGGGGCGTGTGCTTCCGCACCCGCGAGTGCGACAACCCCGCGTGAGTGTCCCGCCGCCGCCTGCCCGCGCATGCATCCCATGTGCCTCGGGAGTCAGTCCATCGCCACGTGACCAAAACCCAGACAAATTTCGAGAAGCCAAAGAGCTCTGTTCCTAACCCACCCAGGCAAGACTACAGACCAATAAGCTTGTGTCTTGACGGTGTTCAAGATACAAAGTACACGATGGGAGTAAAACTATAAATATGTGAGACCACTCTGGAGTCGTCCCCTCTCATTTAGGAGGTTAGACTGTCTAAAACCTACAAAGCTTTTTTTAGATTTAGAAATGTAGAAATGATCAACTCCCTGCCCGGAGGTGGAGAATGCATCAAAAGCTTGTCATTGCCACTGCGTGCGAGTCACTACACCTGTCGGCAACTCTGAATTCTCCCTTCGCGTGCTTTCAGCCCAGCCAATGGAGGGCACACCTGCTATGGAAACAACTACGAGTTCCAGCTGTGTAACGTGGAGGAGTGTGACAAGGCCCTGACCGACTTCAGGGAGGAGCAGTGCAAGATGTGGGAGCCGCACTTCGAGCACGAGGGGGCCAAGCACCACTGGCTACCCTACGAACACCCTGAGCGTGAGTCCTTAGACACTATGGGTTGCGCTAACTGTTCTGTGTTATCCCACGTGTATATTACAGGTGTAGCTGTAGGGTCTTCTTCCATGTGATGCCGTTAGCACGTGGCCCTATTTTTTTCAGTTCACGCCCTTCCACGTGCTTTGTTTTGTGTTTTCTTTCGTTACCACACCCAGCACAGGTGTTTCGTGTTTCCTTATCACTGACGCCTGCTTCATTCAACTCTGGGTTTAGTTCCTTGTAAAGTCCATTCCATTGTAAACTCCATTGTCTGTTATTTGCACGTCACTGTCACCATTATGTCCATGTTTACTTTTAATTTCCTTACAACCTGTCCGCTTGAAGTCGCACCTCCTTCTGCACTTCTGACGTGCTCCACCCTGACGGAGGTTGCACGGTACCTGGAAGGCGTCGTCGACCTGTTTCTGAGGTGCTGAATGACGTTTGATTCATATCTCTTCCGGTGAAAACCCTACTATGCAGGTTCCTCTCTGACCGACACACATGCAGCATCTACCTGCGCATTCCTGTCTGACTCAGAGATGCCCTGAACGGCTCCCGGATCACTCCCTGTGCCATGACTATGACAAAACTATAGCACGCGTTTCAGCCTTTTCTCCCTAGTGCCTCTGCCCTTTCTGGAGAACACACCGGCAGTAGTACTGCAGCCAGAGGATAGTCTTGAGTATCTAGTTTCTATAACACCTGCGAAAGCTCTTAGCTTCCAGACCACGGTGGGCCTGATGTTATGACCCTCTGCTGTATTCAGTCCAGTATGACAGTATGACCCACCCCCCCCTCCAAGTGTTACGTCAAGCCGTCGTTACATCACGTGGGATGATGACAAAAGCACTGGAATCTCGCGGACAAGAAGGAGCAAGACAAGCGACTCCTCGGAAGAACGTCCCCGTCCTTGGACAGCAAGTGCACGTGTGCTCGGCCATTCCCGGTCCCTCGCTTGCCATTGGCCAGTTCCGAGAGAAAGGGCCTTGATGGAACCTCAGAGCTCCTCTGTGGGGCGGTGCACACATTAGCGGGCGCTAGCCTATCCTCACGCTGCGTTTGGAGCAGACGCACATGGAAAAGTGATTAAGCAGCAACGACATCTCCAGTTCTGCAGCGGATCTCACCGACTTCAGATGGAATTCAGTTGGCCGGTGGAGAGACGCACCCTTTCAATCCCACTGACTGTTTCTGTGCTCACTGCACAGACGCTGCTGGGACTGCAGGCTGCTTCTATGGGAGGAATGTAATAAAAACACGTTGTATAAATATTTTTAACTTTTAAATGGCCTCGTTATGCTGTGTATGAGTCCAGTTTAATTGAATTCAGCATAGTTCAGTTTCATTTGTAGACAGCAAGACTAACAACAAGACTAGTTTAATTTTGATTACCCTAATTTGGCAACTTTGAAAACATGGCACTTTGAGCTCCTTCTTAATCAGCACTGCTGCTAAACTGCAGATCCAGTCTGCCTTGTCTAAGCGGCGTGTTTCCCCCTGTGTGTCTGTGTGGGTGCTGGTAGCTGAGGAGAGATGTCAGCTTTACTGTCAGTCTGAGGAGACGGGAGACGTGGTCTCCATGAAGAGAATGGTGCACGACGGCACGCGCTGCTCCTATAAAGATCCCTACAGCATTTGTGTGCGCGGAGAGTGTGAGGTGAAAAACGAACACACACACACACACACACACACACATCGTCCATCACCCATATCACAACTGAACAAACAATGTCATATCTACTCAGATGTCCATCATGGCCTTTTGCCCCGGACTGACCCAGAAACAGTAGATGGACCTTATATGCATACTCCACTCTTTCTGTATATTAGACTTAATTGTCATTGATGCTTGCACAGAAAGTGGGCTGTGATAATGTGATAGCCTCGGACCTGGAAGAAGACAAGTGTGGTGTGTGTGGAGGGGACAACTCCACCTGCAAAATCATCAAGGGAAACTTCACCCGAAGCACCAAGAGACCAGGTGTGCACTGCAGTTTGTGTTTCTGGAATACCAGACCTCTGAGACGTCTAGATAATTACATGAATGCATGAGTTAATGTTATGAGTAATGATTTACTCTCAGTACACTTTTCAGATGAAGCAACCAAGTTATTACTGCAATATGTCGGCTGTGCAAGCTGAGTAGGCTAGTGACTGATTGATGCTTGTAAGTAAAGGATCGTTGAACTGAATCTAACGTGAAAATTGTACTGTTTTAAATGCTTTGATAACTTAAGGACCCAAGAGCAGAGTTTGAGTTTCAGAGTTTCTTGCACATGGAAGCTCTGGTTCACAGTTGGCGCCTAGATATCGACAAGGACCTCAATCTCACTGATTTTACACCAGGAAAATATTGTGATAAAATCTTTTTGTAGAGAGGAATACGATATAGGAGTAGAACGATTGTTGAATCTCATTTCAAACTTTTGCCCTAATTGAAAGGGCTGTCATAGGGAAACTAGTCCTAACAAAAAAAAAAAGGTTTGCAGGGGTGCAGAACTATTAGTGGTGGATGTCCAGACCTTGTCTGGATCCCTCTGTGGAAATTCCCTCCTCTGCTTCCTGATAGATGTCTGTTTCTGGTTCAACAAAAGCACTTGTGCGTTTTGTTTTGTAGAACTTTTCCTCCACAAGTATAGTCTCAATCACTTTCTAAAATAAACCCTCAGGTTTCCTGAAGATCCTGGAAATTCCCAGAGGAGTGAGGCACGTTGTCATCCAAGAGTTTAAAGGAACCCCTCACATTCTAGGTAAGAAGCCTTGTCTCGTAAGACAACCTCACAATTCATGAGTACAGAACCCTGCAGCCTGTAACTCAAACATCGGAGAGCTTGGCCTCCTACTGCTCGTTATTGATGGAGCAATCTGGACTCTTCTTGGCATTGAGAACGTCAGAAGTTCCAGCTCACTGCCTCAGCGCCCGTTAAAACATCTGAACCTGTGGGAAGTAGTACTTCATCTCCATCACTCTGACCTCCCAAGTCACGGCATAACCAAGACTAATCTTCACTTCTCCTCGCAGAAATCCTCCCTTTTTGCGGAGTTGTGCTGTGTGAGGCATGGCCACCCTAAACGCTGACTTGTGTTTTCATTCTTCTCCCCTCAGCGGTAAAGAACCAGGCTACGGATCACCTGTTCCTGAACGACGAAGGCGAGTTCCCGGAGTCCAGGACGGTGATCGAGAAAGGGGTGCTGTGGGAGTACCACAACGACGACGACGCGGAGACGGTGCAGACCACGGGCCCGCTGGGATACGGCGTCCTCGTCATGGTAATGAGGACGAGGGGGCGTAGCAGACCTGGTGGACGCTGTCTGTGTGCTCCGACCTGGAGATCATTAGTGGGGGAGAATCAGAACAGATCGCGCTGTGCTTGGTTATGCTTTGTATCAGCAACCAAAAATAACAGCAGTCTGAAAAAAGGGGGGGGGGGATTCAGGACTCGTACGGTGGTGTTGACAAGCAGCAAATAACGACGATAATTAGTCTAGGGAAAACATTGTAGCGTAAAGGTCATTGTAAGGTTTTAAAGGAAGTATTATTTTAAACACTCTGTAACAGTTATGATGATCATAAGGAAATGCTTCACTCGAATATGACTTCCACATAACACATACCTTTTCTTAACTATCTGGCAAATGTGCTCACGGGCCAGTATGTGTTCCAGCATTTGTTTCGGATCAGTACCACATCCTGTTGCGCTGAAAATTGGCTTCTTGTTACGGTTCTGTCTCCAGGTTCAGTCTCACGGCACCTCCAAAGTCACGCTGTCCTACAAGTACGTCTTGCCAGAGGACACGGAGTCGTCCATGGAGAACAGCCTGCCGCCGGACGACACTGCGTACTTTGAGTGGGCGCTGAAGAAATGGTCGCACTGCTCCAAACCCTGCGGTGGAGGTACACGCCGCGACAAAACTGTGGCACGTCCGACTTCCAACACGCCGCCTGCGGTTGGCTGAGCAGCTCCCCCACCCCTTGTGCCTTGCAGGGAAGCAGTACACGCGGTTCGGCTGCCGCAGGAAGTCAAACGGCAAGATGGTGCACCGCACTCTCTGTGCCAGCATCACCAAGCCACGCGCGATCAGCCGAGCGTGCAACCAGAAAGAGTGCTCCGAGCCTGTGTAAGCGCTCACGTGTCCACGTGTCCCACAACCATGTGCCCACACCCACGTGCCCCTACACACACCCACACTCACAAAAACATATTATGTATAGGTAGTTACTTCTATATAATACACAGTACCCAGTATTACATATAATACATATAGTACCAATATTATATATAATACAGTCCTAACAATGTATATAACAAGTGTGTGTGTGTGTGTTGCACAGCTGGGTGACAGGAGACTGGGAGGAGTGCAGTAAACCGTGTGGGAAGACGGGTACTCAGACCCGGTCTGTGCACTGCATGAGACCTCAGCCAGACGGCACCCGCAAAACCATCAACTCCAAGTACTGCCATGACGACCGGCCCGAGAGCCGGCGAACATGCAACCGCCACCTGTGCCCCGCCCAGTGGAGGGCGGGTCCCTGGTCTCAGGTGAGGGACCGTGTTTTAGACTGCCACATTTTTAGAGACTCTGATTTCATGTGCTTAATGTGTTTGTGTGCGTGTGTGTGTGTGTGTGTTTGCGTGTGTGTGTTCACTCAGTGCTCTGTCACCTGTGGGAACGGAACACAGGAGCGGCAGGTTATGTGTGGCTCTCCTGATAACGCCATCGGTATCTGTGTGGACGCTAAGCCAGAGAACATCAGGATATGTCAGCTAATACCATGTCCAAGTAAAGACCATTAAGCTCTACCTTCCTGCTCAGCTGCCAATAACACTGTCTAATGCTAGTAATATAATGAAAGACTCAGACTCAACTCCCTCTCCTTTCCCCAGGTGACAAGGGCAACTTCCTCATCCAGTGGCTCTCCAGGGCGGACCCCGAGTTCCCCGCACCCAAGATCTCTTCAAGTAAACGGCCTCTCTCGGGTGGGCAGGTGGCCGTGGGGGGCACGCCCGCCGCCGCATGCCCGCTGGCCCTCTCCTTGGCTCTTTGGCTCTGCTACGCTCTGCCCTGACTGCTCGCCTGGCACTTTCTGGAGCCTGCTGCTTTTCTCTCTCCCCCTCTCCCTCCTCCCCAGGGGGAGCTTAAGGGGGTCTCTCTTTATTCCCCGGGGCTGTGGTTGCGCCTCAGCCAGGGCCCTCCTCGCGGAGCCGGGGGAGAGTAGAGGGTGGGGGGTGGGGGGTCTTGCCGGAGCTGGGAGGTGGGGGTGAGGGGGTAGGGGGTGATGGACTGGAAGGTAGGCGAGTTGGTGGGAAGCCATCAGCACAGTGGAGGTGAGCTGTGGGAGCGCCACTAGTGCGAGAAAAGAGAGGCTTATACCAGAAGGACAGAATGGGCAGCCATTTGCTTTGGAGGTCCTGGTCGCCTGATCGTTGGAAGAGACATTTTGAACGATTCTTTGTATCATATTAAAAGTATACGGTATACGACTATAAACACTATATATTCCAGAGAAAATAAGGGTCAAAGGGCCTGGCCATGTTGACTGTTACAGTGTATCTGTATTTTTGTACATATTTATTTGAACAACATTGAAAGCCTTTTGGACACCATACATTAGAAGCAGCATAGGGAAGTTCAGACCATGGGGCTTTGCAGACCATGCAGGTGGGGGGTGGGGGGCTTTCTTCATGGCTCCTTGTTGGAACGTGTGTGTATGGAATGATCAAATACCTCATGCTTCCCCATGCTCTCTTTAGTTCCTTAATCTCATGCCTTATCCTGGACCAATGAGACCTGCTGAATGACAGTCTTTCTGCAGCCTGGTATTCCCATGGAAGGTTGCAAAGAGGCAGCTAGAAGAACGAGACCTTAACCATGACCACAGTGGAGTCACAGTGGAGTCACAGTGGAGTCACTGGCCGCATACCATCAGCTCTTTACTTTGGTCATGCTCTCTTGTATTGGTCTCTAATGATTGTTGCCCTGTTATATACCTGCAAGGTTTTTCTAACATGGATGGTACATCTATAATTTTTGGACTCCACGGTGAGAAAAAATAAATATATATTATATATACACCCACAAACACACACACGCACACATATATATTCCTAAAGATGATGTTAAATATATTCAATAATGTTAATGACTGTTATTAAATTAGTCTTATGCCACTAACACAAATATTATATTGTATTTAATGTCTCTATATTTTGTGACAAGACTGGGCACGTTTCACAGCCTGGGAAGTAATATTATTCAGGATGACTCTATACAGAGATATAATATATGTTCAGGGTATTAACATCATAATGAAGGTCGATGCTTTCTATAGGTTCTAGGTATTTTTGTTTGTTTATTTGGTTTATATGTTTTTGTATGTGTTTTTTATGGTAATGACTGCTATTCAGAATCACAGGGCAAAAAAGTATGAAGAGGCTCTTCCTCTGAGAGGATTTCTCATCACAAACCACCGCAATTTAGGAATACTGGGCCCTGCAACACTGAGCCTGTGTAGCTTTCCGACTGTTTTACCACATGCTCTCTGTACGTGTAAATCACGTGTGTCACGGCCGAGTGGCGTAGGCCTCCAGTGACTGCTGAAGTCCAAACCGGTTAGTCAGGGTTTAGCGTCTTTTTTGTTTTATAGGTCTTTAACCCCATTGATTTTTTACATAGTTCTTTCTGCACTGTGCATTCCTGACTGCAGTCTATGTGAAGGTTCAGGTCAGTGGCTTTGGATACTGAAGTCACATATGTATGAAACTGCTTGGACTAACATGTCTGATCTTGGATCAGCTACCCTGCGTGGCTTAATGAATGGGATTACGTGGTTAGCAGCACCTGAGCCTACCTCGGGTCTCTGGTTCTGAGAAACACATCATGGTGGCCCGGTTCTGTAGCACCATTCTCAGCTCCACTTACTCGCCATGATTGTTCAGATGTAGCTTGGGATGTGCCATTCCTTCTCATTTTTCACAATGATGTTTTATTATTTGCATTAAAAAAATTGTGTCAGATCGGATGGTCTTTAGTAAGTGTTTAACCAAAGTGTTTACCAAACTGTGAATATCAAAAGATTAAAAAAGTTTATATTGTACTATGGAGAAATGTATATTGTACAGTGTATGGTGTATATCTGACAAGGAGTAAGTGTTCTTTATATGGCTTCTTGTCAGCTATGTCTCTAAAGATTAACAAATAAAAAGTGAAGTTAAATATTTAAACTCCGGGAATGACTGGATTGGTGTTTGTTGCTGGGCAGTGTGTGTTGTAGAGCGTAGTGAAGGAAGAGAGTTAGCATTCTCTTGGATGTCTACACTTTCAGCATTTCTCTCTTCTCTGTGCCTCTTTCCCCCGTGTCGCTTACCAAGGCTTTACCTTCCATATTCACTTGACTTCATTCTTTCATTATATGCTAATCTGTGTGTGTGTGTGTGTTTGTGTGTGTGTGTGTGTGTGTGTGTGTTTGTTTCAGGGGCACGCTGTAAAGGAGATAAGTCAGTCTTCTGTCGTATGGAGGTATTGAGTAAATACTGCTCCAACCTTGGCTACAGGCAGATGTGCTGCAAGTCATGCAGCGAGGGCAACTACACCTCGAACCTCAACAGGACGAAGCTATGGAGCTACGCCACTGCAACTCCACATCTCACCCATGCCCACACCCTGGCTCCGGCGACCATCCCCCATGTCTACTACTCCACCGCCAGACCCATCAGTACCTCCACGGATATGGGATACATCACCACCCTGAACCCGCACGCTGTTCGGAGAGGAACGACATTTCGCAGCAAGATCAGTGACATCATGGAAGATATAGAGGATATGGAAGGTTCAGGCAATACGCGTGATGCAGACGACACTGCAGAAGCTTGGAGAGTCACAACAGAGGAGTCCACGTCCCAGTTTGAGGACTTTTCGCCATCCATCACTCAACCCACTGCCACTACAGAAGCAAAGACGGCACCACCCAGATTTACCATGACAAGTCCTCCGGCCATAGTGACCCTTCACGGACCAGATGAAAGGAAGGAGAACAACTCCATTGATGTGTCCTACAGGGTGGTTGATGGAAATGATGTCTCCCAGAACCATTTTATAATCAGAAAGAGGGTGCCCTCTCTTCTCTTCCGAGAGAAAACACAAAATAAAAGAATTCAAGAGCTCCTTGCCGAGAAAAGGAAGCAAGACTTTCTTCTTAAAAGGTTGAAAAGGAAACCTGAAGACTGATTAATTGTTGCCTTATCTTTTTAATCGTTACTTCCTGTCAGTGAGTTGGTGGAGACACTTCAGTCTCTCAGATGTATTCGAACCTCTTTGGTAAATCCACCTCCAGAATGCTGCGAAATGCCAGAAGCCTTTGAACATTTATTTGCTTGTTAGCATTTGTGTCTGTATGATAGCATTTCATTTCTTTTCACCAGTTCATTTCAACACCCCTCACAATCTTGAAATAAATATAATTATATTCATTCATTTACTTTGAAAAAAGGTTTTTTGTAACTGCAAGATAAAATGGGTTCACAGGACAATCTTATAAAATAGACATTTCACTTTTTACCTCTGATATGGACAGTTAAAGGGAATAGATTGTCATTTTTTAAAATAGGTTTACTGTTTATTTATATGGATACTGTATTTTCATGTACATCTGAGTCCACGTAAGTGAAACATCTGGGATTAAAACCTCAATGCCTGATCAGAATGCAGTTTAGATTCTTAAACCTAACGATTACATTAGTCTTATTTGACATCTTTTTGTTCCTGTAATGAATTACAGACTTGTTCTCTTTCACATATATTCAGGTTGTTTTGATGCTCTTAAGAACTAGAGGCGAGTCACTAAACGCCGCCCACTCGTGCTCCCCCTGGACCTGTTGTCTAGGATCCTGCGGCTGAAGCAAGACTCGCCAAAACCCCTTCTGCACGCATTCTGCATGCTGTCTCTTGGACCTATTTTCACCAAGCATTTTTTTTTTTTTTGTAACTTCAGAAAAAAATCACTCACGTCCATTTTAGTCACATTCCGTCTATTCGGAACCCCCGATCTTGTCTGCGCCCGCATGCATATAAACCTCGCGTATAAATGTTGTACATATGAATTAGAATTTTTATTTGTTCTATTTATTGAAGTGCCTTTTGATACGACATGTTTTTTTCAGCACGCAGCACGAGGAGAATGATCTGATGCTATGATGTGATGTCCACACTGTCTGAAGCCATATTCCTCTAAAGGCCACATGTAAGAATGCTGGGAGCTCATGCGTTCTTCCATTCATTCCTTTAATAAAATTGCAAGTGAAGTCAAGTCACACTGCCTTCTAATCATTTTTGAAGAGTGCCACCAGAATAACAGCCTACCCAGCTGCCCCCCAGAGGAACCAAGTGGTACTGCTGTGAAAATGCTCAGCATTGGCCTTGTGATTGTATTGCTCTGGCAGATGGGATTTTGGTAAGATCACTTGTCTGGCCAGAAGATGGCAGTGTCGTCTAGGCTTCTGCAGCAGAGGCGGGACATGGTTCTCACAAGGAGGGCCGCTCCAACGGTAGACTCAGGCTTATATTACAACTGCATTGCTCATATCTGTGTCCATTTCTTTGGTAGCACTACGTTCCTAGCAGTGACAGACAGTATGCTATTAGACTGGTTGATAAGGGGAGCGTTCTGGTGTTCTTCAGTCTCAGTTTCAGGAGCTGAAATGCACGTGCCCTTCCAGTGTCCTTGTGCCGTGCGCTGGAACCCTGACGGATGGAGGTCTAGACACTAGACATTCAGAATCACAGCAGCCTTACACGGGAAAATCCACAGCAGTAATTCATACCCTAGATGTCAAGGTTTGGACAAACAGCTGATTTAATGAACTGAGAAATATGTTTCTGGGGAAAATATTTCAGGAGGTCAGAACTGTCACAACACTGTGGCTGAAATTAAACGATGGTGTGCAACATTTTAGATTATTTCATGTGCAAACAATCTATAACTAGAAGTACATATAACTAAAAGTTCATATAATTAGACTGGCAATGCTTGTCCTGAGTGTTTCACACTGCCCCCCTCAGGATTCAGCTCATTAAGGTCATGATAATTAGTGAATTATTCAGAATAGAACTGATTCACTTTGCAATAGTGTAGCCAACAGAACTGGAGTTTTTCAATAAGTAATAAAATAAAACAAATACCTGATGACATTATAATGAATTCTAAAACATGTCATGGCTTGCAGTAACCATGAGCTTGCATCAGTCATCTTGAAGTCATTTAGCAAAACATGTGCCATATCAAATGTATATACTCCATTTGCTGAAAGTCATGTCTATCATGCTTTTAGGCAAAGAGGCAGCCATTTGCCTGATTCATCTGTTGACTAATTTCCAAAACCACTAGAAAAATTCTAATGAGTCACCTATTCCATTTTGAGATATTTGGAGGTGTTATTTTCTGTTGTGGTAAATGTTTTTTTCTTCTTTGCTATAGTGTGTTACACCATGTGCTAGTACTTTGCTTGTGCAGCTGATGAAGGACCTCTGTCCGAAACAACCTATCCTGTTCCTTTGAAATCTTTTTGCACTTCACTACAATTACACACACGCACGCACACGCACACACACACAGATACACACACACACACGCAGACATGCAGAGATACTACAAATTGTACTGAAGTACACAGAGTTTCAAAAGAAACAGGACATTTTGGACAGAGGTTCAGAGCTGTGCAAGCCAAGTACTTTTGAATTTGTTGGAGGAGGAACCAGTTTGTAATGCCGCCACGTCAACAAATGACAATGCAAAGACACACACACACACACACACACACACACACACACACATATATTTATATATACATACTACTCACAAATAGTTTTTGGTAAATGCAGTCTTTACAGGTGAACTTAATGTGATCTTCCCTAAACCTTTGAATGCACATGTCCAACTGTTCAGTGTTTCAGTTTTGCACAACTTGCTGTTCTCTATCCAGGAGCTTAATGGCAAAATTCACCCAAGTGCCATGTCAGACCATTCAAAACCATTTACACCAGAGGGGTCTGCGCGCTAGACGACCTGCAAGGGCACCTGACCACACCACCAGGCTCAGGCGTCATCGTCTTGCATGAGCCAAGGAGCATAAGTGGCTGACAGTATAACGAAACTGTGCCGAGTGTGGGATGGACATTGTGAGGTCAAAGAGTGACACATGCCTGAAGGTGGTGGACAATGAGCGAGCCAAGATCCTGTGGGATGTCCAGGGCAAACAGCAGCAGGCCTCTGGTAGAGGACCCATGCTTGAAGATTGAGGTACACACTCACACACACACACACACACACACACATTTCTGTACGTTTTCCCTGTGTTCCCTGTAGCTCCTCCTGTAATATCCCACACTGCACCACTCCCTCATTGATATGTTCTTATTCTATCAAACAGACCTGGTGCAGGGTGACTGGCGCAGAGACAAGAGCTCTTGACACCGACTTTGCCCTCTCCATCAGAGGTGAAATGTCACACCAATTCAGCCTGTACGATCACATCTCTTGCCCTGATCTGACTCCTGAATGATCCACCATAAGGCTTTGCTTTTGATAATCAGTTTTGCTTTACATGAAAAAAAAATTCTGTCTGACAAAAATGCATGTATTTAAAAGGAATTATATCTATGCATTCATCATGGCACCACAATCTTATCTAAAGGGGAAATCCAAAGCATTTATGTTATGCTTTCATTTATTGAACTTCAAAAACACATAATCTTTTCTATGGAATATATCTGTTTATCTATGTGCCACAGAGAGTACTGATGCAAACTTAATGGCCAGTCCTCTATTCTCCTCCCAGAACCTTTTCTCCACCCAGTCTTGAATTCACATTCCATAATTGTAAATAATTAAAGTAGGTAAATATGCTCAGAAGCCAGGACGTAACTCACACAGTACAGTTTATATAGCTACTCTATTTAGAGCTACTCTATTTATTCTTAATGACGCTCTGAGTGAAGACACGGAACCCAGAGCCACTGATCTTTCTCAAGTAGCATCATACGTGCTGCCCATGGATTTCGTGCAGTTATGTAACACGAATGTTTATTGCAAAAGTTTTGAGATGCCAGCACAAATTACATAAGTCAGGGTGGCTTGGAAGGTCATTCTGCTAAAAGTCTCACAGCATATCACAGCATTTCGTGCCCTTATAAGTATATAAATGATGCTGAATGCACTATTAAAATCCACTGAAAAGTATTATATTTTGCAACATGAGACTAAAGTTTAGGCCTAAGCTTTGGTTTGATAATCATTGATATTGCAGAAAATTGGTGTAAAATGCAAAAAGTATTTATTTCTGTTCACTGACAGTGACAAATGCAGCATGCAACTGTGTGCATCCTCTCTGTGCTCCTGGTATGTTTTTTAAGTGATCAGCGTGTAAATAAATCAGTGGTTAGCATGGAGCTGGCCACACATTAGGATAGAGTCTTCCGTATTCAGTCTCGTAGATGGGAAAATGTTTAGCAGCGACTTTCTTGACAAAGGACTCAACTGGGTGACTCGGGTTATTTTCAGGTTTTCAAGTCTAATGATTTCAAGTGAAATCTAATAATCATCAGCATCGAGTTCTATTTGCTTTTTCTGGTGAGGGTCAGTGTTAGTAGGCTGACAAGATCTGTGACAGACTCCAGTTCCTCCTTGTGTAACACTAAGACTCTCCCAGGCTGGCTATGATATAATCCCTCCAGTGAGTCCTTAATCTCCTAGAGGACATAGAATGATCAGTTGTAGTGGGAGCTGACCAGGGGACCATCCTTATGAGGTGCCCAGACCAGCTCGGCTGGCTCCTCTCAGTCTCAAGGAGGAGCCACTCTACTCCAAGGCCTTCCCAGACTGCAGAGCTGTGGAAGTTGAGAGTTCGGCCACCCTCCATCTTGTATTCACAGTCATTACCCATATCTCGTGAGGATGGAGCTGCAGGTTGACTGGTACACTAAGAGCTTCGTCCTTCATACTAAGGCTAAGCTGCTGCTTCAAAACTAAAGATGGACCCATAGACTGCAACACTGTTGACTCTGACTAGATCCATTTGTCAATCTCATACTCCATTTAGCATTACTTGTGAATAATCCCTAGAAATCCCAAGACACTTACATAAAAAAGCATTCCATTATTTTCCAGGAATGTACTACAACCTTGGACTTTTGAAGGTGCTGATTTTCATCGTTGTGATTTTCAACAAAAAGTCAGCTGACCAGGACTTACTTCCCTGTACTCATTCCACCCACCCCTCTTACTCAGTAATCCAAGGGGTGGGTCATGTTGCAAGACCTCCAGGCTCAGATGCCCATGCAGCGCTGCAGCAAAACAGCGGCACCCTTGAAGGCTGTCAAAGAAAGCAAAAGCAGCTGATTGGTGGCGATGTAGGCGCACTGACCTCAGCAACCGCTGCATCCACTCTGGAGGGCTGACCGTTCAAACAAGTGGCCAAGCATCAGGGACGGTGCATCTGTGTTTAGGGCCTTAACTGACATCCATGTTTTGTCCCGATTCATGTCTAAATGAGTTGAAAAATGAAAAAGGTCACATACAAACAGGATATGTCCTTAAACAAATGCACGTGACCGTCACTTTGTATTTGTTGCACGCGCAAGGGCATTCCTGGTTGTTTTTCGTCTTCAAGTGAATTATTTGGGCAGATACATACGCTGTAACCAAAACACCTGATGCATTGCGGGTTGATTATGTGGACCACCTTTGTCCACGAAGACCTGACACAGTAACTGAATGAGACAAGTGACTGGAAAAAGAGTTGGATCATACTGACTGCTTTGCTCCCGTACGTCACGACAGAGAGCCTGGAGCTGTTGTTTCCTTGGGTACTCCGACAACGGCAGACCCCTTAATTAAACCTGCTCTCTTATCACCATAGAGAGGAGCTGATATAAAGGGCAGCATTTGGTAGTGTGGCGTGTTGATGAGGGAGATATGAGCAATGGTTGCTAATGTGGATGCTGTAAAGAGGCCACATGTCATAGTGAACATGCCAAGTTATTAGTCAACTAGGGTTTTTTTGTATACAGTGGGAGCTTATATTGTTTTGCTGTCTTGTGCCAATTCAGTCCCACACCTGCAGTTCACTCTCACAATCATTATTTTCGTATTAATAGACTCAAGGACTTTGAATAGACAATAACAAGAAGCCAGCCTTGAGTAGCTTAGTTAAAGATAACAGTATGAACAGTATGAGTTTACTGGCCAAGTCATTGGCACAACCTTCTCAAAAGCCAAGCCCCAGCCTGTTATATCCATGAGAACTGCTATCAAGTGTTTAGACCTTAATAGCTGACAATGCTGTGTCCTCGTGTACCCTGTAAGTGCAAAGTCTCCCCTGTTTACACTACAGACCCGTATCCAACCAAGCTATTGTTTTTCTTTTACCAGCACTGTAATAAACACATACCGACATAACATGTACATGTGTAACCTCTCTCCTTCTTCCTCACCGGTATCCTAACAGGCTTGTTTTGATCATTTTGGCTGAGGATTTACTGAGAATGTTATGGGCTATTGAGTGCTTGTAACGGCAGTCGCCTGAGGACTGTGGTCACAGGTCTGAGTGATGTGCTGCTTTTAATTCTGAAGCAAATGATTGGATTTAAGAGTTTTGTCAGCACTCCAGTACAAAAAGAACTGACCTGTGAAGTCCAGTAGTTTTCAATTCCAAGTCAAATAATAATGCCTGTGAGAATGTTCCAAAGGTGATTTGAAAGGTTTCTTCCACTGACATTCGATATCTAAAACGAGTCTCACTGTGAAATATATTGGCTTATTCATTGTTTTGAAATTTTGAATGGAATTATTATATGTTGGTAACTTTCAAAATATTATTACTATGCATTGTTTTAAATTCATGGTCTAAAAAGCAAATTATTTTTGGTCAAGTGGTTTCCAATGTGCCAAAAGGTTGATATTGTATGGAAAAGGGCACTTAAGTGTGTTCTCACAACAGAATTTGTTCTCTACAAGATCAAAATAAACACAGGTGACCTCAGGAACACAGAACATCCATGATGACCTCATGCTGGTCCATGTTTATTTTGATGACAGTCAGGCTCAGGGAGAAATATACCACAGATGAAAACACAAATCAGTTAGTACAAATATTCTTCGCTAAAGAAGAATATTTCATGGAAACAATTTGGCATGAATTTCTTTTGACAGTCCAAATATTTCAGATATTAAATGTTTTATATGTTGTTTTTTTGTGGAAATAGATATGTCAGTTGATGCTGCATAATTTCACAGAGTAGAGTGTAAAATAGGATCTCGGAGAATTTGTGCGGTTTAAATCAGATGCTTTGGGACTTTAGTTTTTCCATGGAAGAACTGTACTTCCTGCGCTGGATGTCGAGGCTGTTGTGAGGTTAATGAGAACGCTTTGACTGACTATAGCCCACTCAGGGGGACCTCGTTCGGGATTTATTACCTCTTATTACGCCTGTTGCCATGGCGCTGTGCCTGTGACCACCCACTGATCAGGCTATAATAAGCTTCATTAGAAGTTTTTCCTGCCTCTGTAGGCTTCAGGTGTTGTTTCACATCTCTTGCTCTTTTTACTTCTATTTTTCATTCTGCCCCAGTTCCTGATACACATAGGTCAAATGTACACCAACCCCAACTCTTTTTCAGTTGTTTTTGTTCTCTATCTCTCCATCTCTGCTTGTCTGTCCATCTCTCTTTCTGTCCACCTCTCCCTCTCTTATTATAGGGAGATTGGTCTGAATGGAGAGAAAGCCTGTGACATGTATGGTGAGGGATTGTACTGCTTTAAGTTGGACTGCTCCGCAAACACAGCAAACCACAGAAGCTCCGCCTCCTCTCCCTCTGACCGTACTCCTTCTCTTAGCCCCTCCCATTCTCCAGCCCTCCTTGTCAGATAAATCTATAAGTATGAATTTAAGGTCTGAGACACAAAAACATTAACTACTACATCAACGACAGCACGGCAAGGAAAGAAGCAAAAGTCTCCAGTGGCGTTGGCAGTTCAGTGGAAATCGACTCCAGAAATCTTCCTCTTCATTCTTACAGGTATAGGACTTTGAATTGCTCTGAGATGCTAAAAATGCTGCTAGCTTTATTTATTGTGTGTGAGCTTTTACCAAACATGAGCTGGCTGCCCTGTGCCAGATTAGGCTTGGTCTAACCTGGCTTAACCCAGGGCTAGACAGAGCATGCATCAATAGTGTAAAATGTGTGTGTGTGTGTGTGTGTGTGTGTGTGTGTGTGTGTGTGTTTGTGCGTAGGTGGGTGTGTGTGTGTGTTTGTGTTTGGGTGGAGGAAAAATCTTGAAGATGGAGGAAAAGTCTTGAAGAAGTTGAATTTTCTGTTTGCTGTAGATACACAATCAAATGTACACACGCACTCGCACACGCACAAACACCCAAACCCATAAGTACACATGCTCCTCAACCTCAGTGTGGGTGCAATCAGCTCTAGCTACAGGGTTATTTCTTATGTAGGCTTTCCCCAAGTTTGCCCACCCTCCCAATCACAACAAGCCTTAGCAACATGAACTCAACAAAAGGTCACCGAGGGATTAAAAGCCACACGGTGACATGTATGAACAAAAGTACAATGTCTCTTTACATGAGATAAGGACAAGCTAGTGTTCTGACCAATCAAACAACACCCTGGCTCCCTTACTTGTGGGCAGCCTTTCTGCCTATCAGCACAGATGTCCAGAAGGACTATGCTACAAAAATGTTGTTAGTGTTATGTTAGTTATGTTATTTCAGTCTCCTCAGCTCAGAGTTTGAAGGTGCATTAGAGGTTTTAGAGAAGTGATCTTTGGCATACAAAGTCTTCTTCCAAATAGTGCAAAATACTTACGCCCCACTCAGTCTGGAAACAAATATTTAATGTGCAAGTGTGATCTAGTGTCTCTCTATTTACAGCTGTGGAAACAAACAGTAGGCACTGAATACTAACCACTGACCCACTGACTACTGACCACTGACCGGTCCTGCCAGACAAAATACATATGTGTGTATGCATGTATGTATGTTTGTACAAGAGAACAACAGTGCTCTCGTGATGGGTTGATGAAGCTTTTGCCCACTCGGTCCTCTGACTCCTCTCAATCATCCCACCGGTATCTCCCTCCCTCCCTCCACAGATGGTCTTGTCTCCCTACATCAGCCGAATCCTTTTTGCCAGTGATTGTGCAAAGCTATTGGGACAGGAATGAACTGGTGCTTCTATTTTTAGTCCAGGGCAGTGGAGGGGGGGGGGGGTACGAGAGAGAGGCAGAGGGAGGGAGGTAGAGCTAGAGATAGTGAGAGGGAAAGAGAGAGGGAGAGATACAGAGAGAGAGTGATAGAGAGAAGGAGAGAGAGAGAGAAAGAGAGAGGAGGAGAAGGGAGGGGAGCAGCACTTCTGCGTTGTGGAGCTTCAGTTGAGCGTTGCGCTGTGGCAGGGAGCAGTGGCACCAGCGGTGGGCGCTAGGTGAGGAGCGGAGGCAGAGGAGACCCCCAGAGAGGCACCCAGAGACCCAGCACAGGTGGGCAGCACACACACACCGCTTAGCCCACACCACCCTAACACGCCTCGGCACGCAGTGTTCAGCTCTCGCTCTCCTGCACGTCCAGGGGAACCACAGAGCCCCGTGTGCCGCGGTTCCAAACAGAATGCTGATTACATCACATAGTGCCGTGTCCGCTGTAGGCTGAGTGGATTTCTTGGTCCGTCCGTTTCTTCGTTTTTTGCCCGTGTGTTTGCTTCGTGAGCAGAGAAATGATCTGGAGTGTGAAATAGATTCAGGGATTGCATAAACAAAGGGCAGTAGGGCAGTGGAGAGCATGAGCGGTTAAAGGGATCCTGGGAAATTTGGGCAGCAGCAGCTGAAGAGGCACCTTGGAGAGATTATGTAAAGGAGGCTCGGGGAAGACAGGACCTGCCTGCTGCTCTTTGGTGCCGGGGACTCACGGGAGCTGGTGCTGAGGAGGTGAGGCAACACTTAGCAGCGTTAGGTGGTAAACATTAGGAGAAAATGGGTTAAAGGGAGAGACAGTGAGAGGAAGGGAGAGAGAGAGGGAGAGAAGGAGGGAGGGAGAGAGAGGGAGGAGGAGGAGGGAGGGAGTGCTGGGTTGTTTACATTGTTCTTTCACCAAATAGTGGGGTGTGCTAATGATGGGCTGGGGGCTGGCAGACTGCGAGTGTGTGTGTGTGTGTGTGTGTGTGTGTGTGTGTGTGTGTGTGTGTGTGTGTAAGTGTGTGTGTGTGTGTGTGTGTGTGTGTGTGTGTGTGTGTGTGTGTGTGTGTGTGCGGGCGTGTGTTGTGTGTGCTTTCACATTCTCCAATTGCAATGAAATCTGAGCACAACCCAAGATCTGATGGGAAGAGGAGTTACCATGGAGACTGGGTTTGCACATTTTCCTGTAACCAGCGACTCACATTATATGCATCGATTCTTTGCAGTTACAGTATACAGAAGGCCCATTTTAAAAGGAACTGTTCAGCAAACAGTTCACAAAGCAATACCTTTAGATTTCTAATTTGACAACAAGAGATTGTCTATAAATGTTTTGGGGAAGTGTGAAAATCTACATATATAACAGATATCAGAACAGCCTTTATAAGTATTTATTCATACTGTGCCTTTACAAATACACTTCTAAGTGAAACGGCGCACATTTTACGTACGCGTTCATATTGTAGCGAAGGCATCCTGTGTTGCAGCGATGCGGCCCCGGTCCAGACTGCTGGTGAAGCGAGGCCTGCCCACCATCCGGGAGGGCTATGAGGAGCTGGTGCAGGACCTGAACCAGACCAACAGCCAGCACACCAGCACGCAGGACTACTTCCACTCCATCTGCCAGCTGGCACAGCCCACCTTCCCCCTGCGCGAGCCCGACTGTGACATCCTGTCCATCGGCACGCTGGACTCGCCCAAGCCCTGCCTGCGCCCGCACCGCCTGCGCCCGCCCCCGCGCCTCCCGCCTCCTTCCGCCTCCGCCCCTCTGGTCCGGCCGCCTGACAAGGAAGAGGAGGAGCCGGCCGGCCCTGCCTACCTCGAATCGGAGCCCGGCCAGGGCCCAGAGCGGGCGGTGGGGGCGGGCGGGAGCACTCGGCTCTGCCGACCCGCTGGAGTACCTCTACGGCCACAGGGGTGCGCTGGCCCCCGCCGCCAGGAGAGGGAGCATCCCGCCCCCGCGCAGGGCGCGCAGCGACAGCTTTCCCCGCCCGCGCTCTGCCCCTGACGCCCAACGCAAGGGCAGCTGCCCGGAGCTCCGCCTTCCTGAGACGGGCCCGCCGCCGGCCACCGTGCTGCAGCGCTCGCCTCTCAGCAGGAAGAAGCTGGAGGACGGCCCCGCCCCCGCCGCTCGTGGCAGCTTTCCCGGCAAGCTCGACGGCACCCCCGCAGGATGGAGGGGGAGGAGCGGCCGCTGCATGGATAAACAGACCATGGTGTCACACTGGATCGCCGAGTGCCGCAGCGCGTGGAGAGAGGCGCGGATCCGTGCCTGCATGCTGCCCGCCATCGCTGAGAAGTAATCCTGCCGAATCGCATGACCACCTGACGTCAAAAGCATTCATCAGCACAGGGAGAAACATCAAAGGGATTATCTGAGTTCACAGTCCAGGTTTATATGCTTATACAGTTTTAGATGTAAACTAAGCAAAAGTGACCCTATAGATGGTGACGTGTTAATGTCACACCATAGTGTAGAGTTACAGTGAATGTCAATGATTAAACTGATCAGTGTCAGTCCAGTCATGTCCAATTGTGATCAATAACTGTATTGATTGTTGGATGCCTTTAACATTGTTTGGTGAAAAAACATGGAATTTTGTCATCAAAACTGCAGTACTAATATAGATTGCTCTTTAGAAGATGTCCAAGGTAAGGACAATGCACAAACTAACAGATAAGTATCACTGTGTGTTTATTACAAGATTTATTTGCATTTGTATGTAATATTTTAACAGGTTTGCATATTCGGCAGCTATGGCAAAGTTGAACATCAGAGTCCATGCTTCCAAAAAATTCCTAAAATATTTTTTAGAAAGCAGCTCCCATTTCTGAACCATTAGAATGGATCATTTTACTAACATAAAGCAAAACGTAAGGTTTAAAGATTATAATGGGTTAATATAGTATGTTGTACTTACCCCTGTTTTGTCCAACACTGTATATCTGGAGGGACTGCGAATATCACAGAGACGGATTTATTTATAGATTACCTGATTTCCCTAAGAGATCCTTTAAGTTTCATCTTAATGAATAGCCAACTGCTGAAATTACAATATGTACTAAAGGAAGTGGTTCAGTTACAGTTTATCATAACACTAAGCCTGTGGTGTCACATCAACAACTGTTCACTGCCATCCGCTGCTTCCAGCTGCAAATTAGCTGTAATAATGTTAATTATTCAATCAGGCATGAACTCATGTAAATAGATCAGATAAAGAAAGCTGTGTGCCATCTTGTAAGCACAAACTCCAGAGAGAATTATTTATCGATATAGGAGAGATAAAGTGATGTGACAGAATGATCAGAAATCAAGTTACTTTAAAATGGACCCTTTGCGCATTTCAAAAATCTTTTTGACACTGACACATGTATGTGTCCAAAAAAAGAGCCAGTTTATGACTGCACTGTAATCCTTACATGACTGATTTAACTGACTGACCCTGAAACCCTTCCAGCATTAATTTGATATTTCAGTATTTGCAGGTAATTTTATTCTTTAATTATGGACATTGGAGGAAAGTAGTTGCATGATTTGTAAATAATTTTCTATTTATGCATTTAATTCCTTTAAATTATTATTATTATTGATGATGGTGATCTGGGTGAAAAAGAATATTATATTGGGAGACATAACATATTTGTAAAGTCTTTGACATTGTGTTCCTCAGATTTTTTTCCACTTTTTTAAAAGAATAAAATATCTGTGTTTTATTTTGTTCTGCTTTTGTCTTCCTTAAATATTATTTAAAGCTCAACGTTTTTTCATAAGCATATATCTGATTTTATTATGACTCTTTATTATAAAAATATACTTAATCATAATACATGATAGGTATATGTAGCTACCACACAATTCACAAAGCACGTATCACAGGGTTACAGTAACTGTAATGGATGGAATACAGTAACTGTAACAGTAATGGATGGAAAAGTATACTGAGCATTGCAAGTAAGCTAATCGCTGAAGCAGCAATATGGCGTTGCTACTTGCCGAATGAATATTCAATTCAATTCAATTTTATTTATATAGCGCTTTTTACAACACATGTTGTCACAAAGCGGCTTTACAAATTGTGTGGGTCCAGATCCCTAATGAGCAAGCCAAAGGCGACAGTGGCAAGGAAAAACTCCCTAAGATGGCAGGAATTTAGGAAGAAACCTTGGGAGGACCAAGACTCAAAAGGGAACCCATCCTCCATTGGGTGGCCCGCTAGCAATGTCCACATTCACAGTTCATGTATAGTCCAGATATAATCCTGTAGTTATGATTCTACTTCCAGGCCGAGTAGTCACAGTCCCTTCAGAGTAGATGAGCCTCAGGTGGGAGTTGGCATCAGCACGTCCTCTTGCGATAATGGCACATCCAACCACGGCATCGGCACATCCACTGGCAAGCCAGACCATCTCCTAGATGCTTGTATGGGGTGGGTAACGGGAAAGGCTCGTCTCTCCTTGTCCCGGTATTTCTCGGGCAGCCATTGGGAAGAAGAGGGACAATTAGTTCTATATGGAATATGTTAGACAAAGTAAATGTAAGCATTTCTGGAGTGTGGCAGCGACTCCGGCAATTAAATTATTACAGCCTAGCTAAAGGGCAGAACCAGAAGGTAACACAGACTTGGGAGCATCCTGAGACACTGGCATCCATCCACTACACCGTCGACAAACTTGAGTGACCGAGTGCAGTGATAGGATGACAGCACCAGCGCCCCAGTTTGCCATAAAAACCCTTTACCCATGAACCCCTGGATCTGTTACCTTATCTAAAGGGGCACATTAATTACCAAATGCTAGATCAAACAAGTAAGTTTTCAACTTAGACTTAAAGATTGAGACTGTGCCAGAGTCCCGGACACATTCTGGAAGACTATTCCATAGTTGGGGGGCCTTATAAGAAAAGGCTCTTCCCCCTGCTGTTACCTTATTAATTGATGGAACTAATAAGAGGCCAGCACCTTGGGATCGTAGTGGTCGCGGGGGTTCATAATAAGAGATAAGCTCTTGGAGGTAGTCAGGAGCAAGTCCATGCAGTGCTTTATAAGTCAATAGAATAATTTTAAAATCAATACGGAATTTTACTGGGAGCCAGTGCAGGGCCGATAAGACTGGGCTGATATGTTCAAATTTCCTAGTTCTAGTTAGAACTCTGGCTGCGGCATTTTGAACTACTTGAAGTTTATTTATATTCCTATTTGAACATCCTGACAGTAACGAGTTACAATAATCTAATCTGGAGCTAACAAAGGCGTGTACTAGTTTTTCTGCATCATGCTGGGATAATGCATTTCTTAACTTGGCAATGTTACGGAGATGTAGAAAAGCTATCCTGGTAGTATTATCTATGTATTTATCAAATGATAGGTCAGAGTCGAATAAGACGCCGAGATTTTTGGCTACCGAGCCAGGAGTAATGGGGTAATCTACAAGATTTAACATTAGATCTGGTATTTTCTGTCTTGTGGCCTTTGGGCCCAGAAGGAGAACCTCTGTTTTGTCACCATTAAGGTGGAGGAAGTTTAGCGACATCCAACATTTAATATCACTTACGCAGGCCTCAATTTTTCCTAATCTGGATTTGTCATCAGGTTTGGCTGATATATAAAGTTGGGTGTCATCTGCATAGCAGTGAAAGTTGACACCATGTTTATTTATAACTATTCCTAATGGTAACATATATAATGTAAATAATAGTGGTCCTAGGATGGAGCCTTGCGGGACTCCATATTTCACTTCTGAGTGTTTGGAGGGAATATTATCGAGCTCTACAAACTGATAGCGATTGGTTAAGTAAGAATTAAACCATGAAAGGGCTGTACCGTAGATTCCAACCCAGTTTTCTAACCTTTCTAGCAGGATCTTGTGATCTATTGTGTCGAAGGCTGCACTAAGATCGAGAAGCACTAATAGAGATACATAACCTTGATCAGAGGCAAGAAGGAGATCATTTGTTACTTTAACTAGTGCTGTTTCAGTGCTGTGGTGGGGCCTAAATCCAGATTGGAATTTTTCAAATATGTGGTTCCTGTGCAGATATAAGCATAACTGTTTGGCCACAGCTTTTTCTATGATCTTGGATATAAATGATAGGTTCGAGATGGGTCTGTAGCTAGATAGTATATAAGAATATTGCCGTGTACCAGTAATACTATCTGATATGGCGATGTAATTGGCATATCACGTGGTACAGGGCTATTAACACAAAAGTGAGACATATGTATTTCGTGACACAAAGCAATGTAGTAGGGTTGCGATCCTGGGGATCTGAATGTACTAGTCACGTACTGCCTCCTATGTCAAGTTGAAGTACTACAGATGGATTTTGGAACGCGCTATTAACACGATGAAGAACTCAATGACGTGTCGCGAGATTACACGAGATTTGAGAACCGGCCCTAACAGGCTTTTCAATCACGTACAGTTAACGGGAAGTTATGGAAGAAACAAAAGGTGATTCGGTTCGGAGATTACTCTAAGCGTTCGATTTTGACACCTTTTCTCTATGTTTCGTGGATTGCTGGTTACCAAACAAGAGTAACTAGCTACTGAATCACCGCGCCAGGTAACGTTAGTTTAATTGCATAGCTACAAGCTATCTTAGCTGTTCTGTCGTTCTCACTGTGCAGCTGTTAGCTTGATTAACGAACTGGTTTGATCCGTCGAAATAACGTTCGGTAGCTGTCTGTCTAGTTATGCCAACCACCTAGTTAAGTTAAAATGGAAGTGACACGGCGACAACCCAACACTGAAGGCAAACAATAGACCAACTACGGTTAGCTAGCTACGTTTAAACGGACGCTGTTGATTTGTTTACAAGTGCTTGTTACCACGAGCATCGTCCGCTTTCGACGTAAGTTAGCCTAGCTAGCTCGCTGTGCTTGATTGATGTCTTAGTGAGATGGAGAGTTACACAACATTTAGTTATCTAGGTAACTACATACTTAGCTAGCTAGGTAACTTAATCTAGCTAGGTAACTTAATCGCCAACTGCTTTACTTAATGGTCATTTATATCGTCTTTCTCGCGTTATTTTCGTTGTATTCCAGTCTTAACGCTTTGCTAAGTTACCGCAGTAATGTACCCTGTCGTCATATTTCTGTTATTGTAAAATGAGAACCCGCTATTCGTTTAACTCATTTTATCATATTTTGCTTTTTGCAACGTTTCTTTTGTTTCATTCTACGTGGAAAAAGTTTCAGAAAACTTTGTTCGGCAATTTTGGCGTTTTAATAGTACTATTCGCCGTGGAGTTCAGTCTTTTACCTTGACTGAATACAAATTGCTGAAGGTGGTATTAGTCCCCAGCGTGTGTAACTCTTGCCTGGAGTTACTTTAATGACCCTCTTTTCCTGGTTCTTTTCCAGTCGTCTCCCCTTCTTTTCTACCTGCACTCTTTTCGGTGTTCCACAATGCTGAGTATGCACCCTTCACTCTGTGTGAGTCAGCAGGATCCTGTGCTATAGCAGCAGCACCTCAGGAAGCCTCCACACCCTGCACTGGCAAGTCTACACTGACCATTGCATGTGAAGGCACATTGTGATTTAGCTGTAGGACCCTGACACACTGGGAGAGCTAAAGGATACGGTAGCACCTTTCACATATAGTTTACATAATGTCTGAGAGGGTGTTCTTTTTATGAACTGGTTTGTGTTTTTGACCATTTTATTGTGCTGATATCACTGTAGTTAGGTTTACTTTTTTATGTTCATACATAAAACATGAAAGTGATACAGGCAAATTTAAAATGGATGTAAAACTATTTTGCTGGTCATCAGATTTGTTTCCAGTAATTGTGTTACTAGAGCTAATCACAGCTTATGCGAAAATGGAAGAAGTCCAGAAATATTCATTAGTGTTCCCCAGTAAATTCCAGGGTCATCTTTTACAGCATGTTGTGTCCAGCACTCGTTAATGCAACCTGACCCAGCCTTTGAACATTAGCAGGCACATCTAAGTGGGCATAATGATTCACTGGAAAGGAGCTTCACAAAGTGTTTCGTCCTTGTACATAACTTTCAGTTCTGGTTCTTGAAAGTGCTTTTGATTTCACTGACGTGTAAATGTGGAAAGCTTGAATAATAAATTGGCCCGCATCTTCCATCCTTTTAAGAAGGTTTGGTAATAGCTTAGTCTTATACTCAACTTTAAATCAAATGAACTGTTAAAATGGGACGTGATGCTTTTGCTACAATAGCATGGTTAATCCCTTCTCTCTATCGTCTCTTGTACTCAGACAGGTCGGAGCCAGGCTGGCATTTGGTGGTGTTTTCTTAGGTTTTTGCACATTTTCACCAGAATCTGTATATAGAAGCTATGGTGTCCAGACGTGGAGACATTCCAGGTAAGGGCACCAAGTGCTTTCAGTCTTCTTTGTACATTTTGTGTCAGCTTAACTAGGTTAGGTCCTTATTATTGTTGTTCTTTTATTTCTATCTAGGTTGTTCTTGTTTTATCTAGGTATCTCGATCTTGACTGTCATTGATTTTGTTCTCAAGTTTGGGCCTATGTCATTGACGATCATTTGTCATTTAACGAGTACTTGAATAGCCTTAGACTTGTATTTATGGTAAATGTGGTAAAGTGTGAAGCCAATGACACACTAGGAATGTGCTGCAAAGCCAGGTAACATGCAAGCAATTCTCTTACACGCAGCACCTCACAGAGTGACTCAACTTGGTCTTAAAAAGTGTGATACCAAAGATGTTTCCTCAGACCAACACAGCTGTCACGTAATTCTTGGCTCCACTTTGTCTGAGACAGAGGTGTGGGAAGTTGAGCTTTGGCACCTTTTGCTCTGATTAGATTATGCAGAGGGCAGTGAGACTTCCTGGGGCATTCCCTTCTGGCTCATGACATGAAAGACATGAAGAATTACAATGGAGGACTGCAGATGTTACTGGAGATTATTTTTTGAAGCATTTTGATCGTGTGTTGTTACTGCAAACGTGTGGTGTTGTTACTGCAGCCCTGGAGGCGGGCTCCGGAGCGAGCGAGGGCCTGCTAGGCGGCATGTCCATCCCGGCCGGGATGACCCGCCGTGCCATCAGCTATGACGACAACTTGGAGCGGCCCATGTCTCCTCCCCCCTCTGACATCAACATTACCAACCTGTGGAGGAGGCCCATCATTCCTGAGAGGAAGTTCTCCAGACTGGCCGAGGTGCTCTGTTCGCTGCAGTTTCAGTGTGGATGAAAGGACGACTGTAATCCAGGCTTTAACGTTGGCTTTAACGGCTCGCGGCTGGCTGATGGTCTTGCCGTTAACTATGCTGTGTGAAGTATTTACATAAGAGATTGGTGTTGCTTGGATTTTCTTAGCAAGCGATCCATATGAATCCAAGATAGCTAGACTGGGCTATTGGCTAGATAGCTGTCTATTACTATTGGTGTTAGCTCTTTGAATGGGATATTCTGGTGACATTATTCATTCTGAAACCTAAATCCAGTGCAGAAAACTAAATGTGGAGTTTGCACCAAGATGGCATTTTCGTTGTACAGCGTATAGAGGTGATTCTCTTTCGACCGCTTTCAGGAGGAGGAATTGGATACTGCGGTAAAGAACACTACGGCCCCGGAACCCACCCAGCCACCAGTTCCTGTGGTGAAGGCCAAAGCATCCTCAGTCCTGAAGAACTCCCTCATCATCAGTAAGAACATCCAACAGCATTCAAGCTATCACACCAGCCACACACTAATGGTTAACTCGATTGGTTTAAATTCAAACCGAATTGCTGCCAGGATGCCAATTGTTTTGGCCCCTCGGCGGTAGCACAATTTTGCTAGCTGCTGGTGAGGATAGCAGACACTCACTGGCTGGTGTTGCCCGTGTGCTGCCAGAGCAAACGCAGGAGAACATGCAGAGCTTTCAGAAGAGGGCGGGGCTCACTGACACGGGATACACCCCACACAAGGGCCTGGCTGCCGAGGAAACGCGCTACCACCGCATGGCCGAGGCAATGCAGGTGAGCTTCAGCCCGTGGCCGGTTAGGGTCAGCCAGAGTAAGGGTGGGGCCTAGATATAAACAATGCGCAATCCTGGTGTATGTGCAGCAGCATCTTTGTAGACTCGTGTCTGTAAAAGCGATCCGTTAAGCCTGGGTTTTGGGAATCGCTGTCTCCCATGTTAAAGAAATTGCAAAGTGTCGACGTGAAGGAGGAGAAGCAGTCCTCTTCTGCTCAGTCAACCCCATCTGGAACGCCCCAGTCGTCCCCCAAGCAGAGACGCAGGTACAGCTTTGGTCTTGCCCCTTTTGTGCTGTGAGGGTTTTAGGGGCCAGAGTTCCCAAGAACACACACAAATGCCAGTGTGAGTGTAGACAATTCATACATTAAACCACTTGAATTGCTACTGCCTGACAGTCATTTTGGCTGGCGTCTCTGTCAGGCTAGTAAGTCTTCCTAAAGTGTGACAAATCAGCACTGACTGCTTTTGCATTTACATAACTCGTTAGCATGTGCAAACACATCTTCATGAATCTGGCCCTGAACATTGAAAGCTAAATCGTCATGCGCTCGCACGAGGTGAAAAAGGGTAACCATGTGTCTGTGTGGGCATGTCCATTTCAGAAGCTGGTTCAGCAGTCAGGGTTCAGTAGCCTCCATCACGGGCTCGGAGCTCACCACCAGCTCCAGTGTGGACCTGGGAGTGGGTGAGACTGCTGTGGAGCGCTGGAGCACTTTTGGGCTCAGGTCTCAGATTCACAAGTCCATCACTGAGCCCGGTGCGGACCCAGGCACAGCAGGTACGCCCGGCACACACCAGAAAGCACCACGGTGTGAGAGGATTTTTTGTTGGTATCAGAGGTATTTTTGTTGAAAAATACTTTTTAAAGAGCTTTAGAAATGCTTGTGTTCCTCACATTTCCATTGATATGTCTGGTACATACCCATATCGATTTAAATGTAGACAGTGTTTCATGACACGGTGTCTTTTTACAGGCATTATACTTGATTAGTCATCACTGTTATGCACTGTTTCTCTTAAATACATAGTTAATGTGCTCTACGTAGTGGCCCAATTATCCGAGTTGTTTCTGGCACAAACATATGGCAGCTAGTCAGTGCTCTCAGCAGTTAAAAAGAAAGCAAACGAAATCCATGAATCCTCTTTGAACTAAAAATTTGTATAAATTAAATTTCTCTGTAGATGTATGTAGATAGATGTGTAAAACCAACAACTGCAATTTTTACTTGTATAATAAAACAAATATATTTTTTCTGGATTGACTAAAGTAAACACTCTTAAGATCCTGTTTCATAAGAAGTAATGCTGTCATTATTTACCTCATCCCCTTAACTATATTGACCGACCACATCAAACAAGCTTCTGTTTTCTTTGGGCCTTTTGAGATGTTTACAAAGACAAGGTCCAGGTCCAGTGCCCTCGAGCTTCTGAATGTTTGCTGATGGTTTAACACTGGGGATGTTATTCCTCCCCTCCCCCACAACCCTGAGTGCAGCAGTGGCCCAGCTGGCTGAGCCCTCACTCACCCCTCTGCCCCTGGCTCCCACAGGGGGCTTTGCCCTGCAGGCTTACAAAGGTGCTCAGAAGCCCACGCCCATGGAGGTCATGAAGGCGCAGGCCACCCGGCTGGCCGAGGACCCCGCCACGTTCAAAGCTCCTCCCAAGATGGAGATCCCCGG
Source organism: Brachyhypopomus occidentalis (assembly GCA_020368025.1). NCBI lineage: Eukaryota > Metazoa > Chordata > Actinopteri > Gymnotiformes > Hypopomidae > Brachyhypopomus > Brachyhypopomus occidentalis. Next base: position 511,789 of record JAGXOD010000030.1, on the reverse strand, counting down.
CGTGGAGGTCAAGCGACAGATGACGCGGCCCCACAAGCTCAAACACCGCGATATGAACGTGCTGACCCCCTCAGGCTTCTGAGGCCACGCCCCTGCAGACCTCCTCACTGCTGAGCCACGCCTCCTGCACATGTGTAGCTGGCCTACCCTCTTCCCCCCCACCCCCCATGTGTCCCTCGTGTCCTGGGGTGACTGAAAGTTTTTCCGCTCTGATTAAAAACAGCTGATTCCTAATGATGGACTTCCTCTTGTACTGTGTAAATGTTATGGTATATATATTTTTTTTCGTCACTTTTTTGCCTTTTAGTGTGTCCTGGTTAAATTTCTGTCTCAGGTAAATTTCACCTCGTATGTACATGTCTTGACGCGTAGCAGTGTTAAATTACCTCTCTTATACAAACACCTAGAGCCGATTGTTTGCTTGCTTTGTTTCTTACAATGGTGCAGCTGTGGGGTTGGAAAGGAGTGTCATTCTTTTCAATAACCGTGTTGGCTACTCTGTAACTTTGATGTTCTGTGGTCTAAGTGTCTCTCTGATAACCTGTACTGGGAATCTTAGTTACTGTTTCAGACTATGAGATGTAAAGTATCCTACAAGGACATGTTATAAACTACAAAGGTTTAGTTTTGCTTGGCTAAATATTAATTTTAGTATTTAATATAGAAGCTCTGCACAGACTTTTGGTTCTATTTTTGTTATGATACATTTTTATTTGTATGTTTGAAGAGGTTGAATGAATTATTCGATCTTCTTGTTGGACCATAATAAAACCATTCCTCTAAAAAATGTTATCACCGTCCTTGATCTAAGGTTCAGAATTCGGTTATTGATACAAGACCATAAACATATGCTTCCAGATGACTTCTCCATAATAAGGAGGAAAAAAGATTTCGACCCATAAATTTAGATCATAAGTAACTTATTTGTTGTTACAAGATGATTATTCTTGTAATTTATTTGTGCCTTAAAGCCTTACAGATTTATTTGCATTTGTAAAGTTTTTTTTCCCCTGGAACCTGTACTTTGACTCCTGTATGTACAGGCCTAATTTTCATGGATTACTCATTCTGTGAGTTAGTGCAGTGTTACAACTACTGTCACTCACCTTGGGTGAAATCTTCTTGACATCGATTAAAAAGCTGGAAGGATTTCATATAGCTTGCACCAGAATTTACAAAAGGTGCCACAAGGAGGCGATTTTGTCGAACCTAAGGTATTCCTGCCCCTAATGGAGAATATATGCACTTCCAAGAAATGGGAGGCCATTTGAGGGAGATAAATGGCTTTCTCTGAGCAGAGTATCCGCATGCTTTTGCAGTGTGGTCTTTTTGAACTTACTTTTAACGTTAATATTGCACAGCCATGTGAAGTATCAATTCCAAAAAATCTAATCCAGGGATTAAACAACACATTGCCATGAATCCATGTCATAGACGGGCGAGGCTAGCGTATGGCACGTTTGCACCGTAGGCCCTTCTCCCCGTAGAAGTCCCGAGTTCCTTCATCTCATGTGTAGCTTTTTTGGCACCCTCCCCAAGTCTGAGTCTGCCATGGTAAACACATTTTCCTGGAAGTCACCCCCCAAACCACAGCCTCTGTGCTCTCCCTCTGACGCTGGAGTTACACTCACTGACACATCGTAGGTTATTTCTCCTTCCAGCGGGACGTCTGGACTTAATACGGAGCCTGGTGGTCCACCCACCGGCGTCCCTGCCAGGGGTTCTGTTCTGTGCTAGTCATCATGATGGGGCCATGAGATCACAGTCTGACCGCCCCACTGGACGTGAGCTGGAGGCCCAGGAACAGGGAGGGCTCTTCAGCCGGGGCAGCTGGGCAGCTGGGCCTCCACAGAGAGCTTGTGTGAGAAACATTGCTGAAAGTTTGCTGCATTTTTTTTTTTTGTCTTTTGGATGACTACTCGTTCGCGTAGCTGTCCTCAAGTTGCGAATCTGAAATGAACACAATCACATAGCAATAAATATATGCCAGATAAATAAATACACAGAGCTTAGTATATGTTAGAAAATGTATAGCTATTATGAATTAGGAGCACATCACAATGATGACCTAAAGGAATTGCATATAGTGGGCAACTTATAAAAAATAGGTGCCACTCAAAAGATTTTTTACACTGGATTTGAATTGTTTTTAGAATTCTGTCATATGGTTCTAAAGTGACAGGGCAATTTTTGATTAACAAATAAAGCTATTATTACACTTAAAATATGTACATACATACATCTGAAATGTATAAGGTTATGATTTTTGCTAATATATGACCTAAAATATGGGCAAAACATCCCTCTTCAGTGCCCAGCAGTAGTTGGCCAACAGAGGGGCATTTTTCTATACTATACATAATGGTATGGGTAATAGAGTAATCCGGGGAAACATTTTGATTCAGCATGCAAAAATACATACAAAACAGGCTATTCTTTTGTTGCAATAAACAAGATCGTTGTTCAGTGTTATAGATCAGGGGTTGGTCACCATGGAAACACTCTAAGGATTGTAGAGGATATCTGCCTATTTACAGGAAAACAAAACAGAATGAACATTTATTAGAAACATCGAGAAACCTTTTGGAGGTGTGTTTCTGCTTCAGTGATGGCTCTGCCTTGCCTTTTTGTTCAGAATACATTAGGAGAACCTTTGTCAGTAATATGACAACTTATGAAATAATGAGGTCACCCCCCCAGTCGGAGGGCAGAAACCAACCTAGATATCAAAGAAGGAGTGAAAGCTAAGTAATCATCATTATAACAAAAATAACTGCAGTTTTAACAATTGTATTAGCAACAGCAACAACAGTAATAGTAATAATCAATAAACAAGTGCCAACAGACAGGGTGTATTAGTTTCTTTGTGTATTAAAGAACAACAGTGTACAAGAAACACCACAAATCTTAAATCTAACTCTTAAATCTATAAACCTTGTGCATGTGTGGGTGTGAGAGTTGTTTTGTTTACATAACTTGTGCATTTGTACAAGTATGGGGAAAGTTTGAATTATATATTTCAAGTGGCACTTTTTCAGTAGCTTCAGCTTCCTGGAATACTTTGCTACTGAATGATACGATCTAAAAGTTTCACATTCTTTTGCATCACTGAACAGTAATTCTAGTAAAGCATCAGGTTGACTTGAAGCTGATACTGATCAGCATTAACGAGCACCTGCTGCTTAAAGATATTGGCCTTGACTTGTGTAAGAAAAGAGATATTGTAATTTGCATTAATGAGTGAATTCCTTTTTAATTCAGTCGAGGAACATTCCATTGTCACAAGACACAAGAGCAGAGTAAAAAATTCCTTGTTTATGGTGAGCAGCCGGTTTGGAAGGTATCTGTGTCAAACAGCACAAGCAGAAAGTGTTTAAAAGTGACATTTTCCCTGAGACCTTTGGGCTATCTTCTTTGAATGGATGTACATACAAAGGTGTCAGTAAGACATGAAAGTTTGGACAGTTTATATTGACTGATCGAAGGTATTAACATGAACAAATAACCATAGTGAGGCCTGGGGAGAACCGGAACAGGACCAAACCAGAGTACATGAGCAGAAGAGGAAACCCAGTCCTGCAATTATTTCTTGAAACATCTCTGATAAAAAAGGTCTAGATTATGCTTGGCCTTCCTGTAGCATATTTAAAATGGTTTGAACACAATTCTATAACAGAGTCATGTATAAATCTATGACTTTTCCCAGTTTAAGATAATTGTTTACTCTTAAGCATGATCTTGCATTGGGCTAATAAGGTCAAAATATCTTATTTGTCCATAAATATATGTCATGCAAATTATAATAACTGCTATAGAGATTATTAACCAACCATTAAGTGAGGTAATTCATGCTTTTGCTGTAAGCCTGAGTTTTGATTGCTCTCCCTAAACTAGCTTTCAACACACCCAAGGGAGGAGATCAAGAGCTAGGTGTGTTAAAAGAAATATAGTGAGCAGAACATGCTTGCCTGCCAAGTATTTATGGGTCCAACTGTGTGTTTGTTGTAAAGTCTTGGTTTACACATGTATTCAGCAGTCAGCATATAATATCTTTCTATTGTAAGTTTCCCTTGAATCTATATGACTGAAAGGTCACAACTTTAAGAGATCACATGAGAACCAAACTGAAGCTGAATGACATAAGGCTTGACATGTAACCTTCCTGAGCTGCATACATGGTTATAACAATTGGTCTATTAACATGGATATAACTTTTGCCAGTTTTACATTTCACAACCACATATCAAAGGAGGCAATGTAAAAACATTCAGTAAGACCATTTCATTTGAACAAAGATACAACGAGTCCCATTCAAACATTGATATTGTTACAAACAATTGGGATTACAGTCATTTTTTCTGGCATCTAAGTTTAAGCCCATAATATCAAAACCTTTGTTGACAGAGTGCTACAGACAAGACACTGACTAGAAAGACGATTTCCATCAGCTGTCTATAGTACTTCATTCTTACCTACCTTACCTTACCTGCAATCTACTTACAATCTAGTATTCTGTGAAGTTCAGATTTCAGACACAGAAGTCAGAGTCCTCTGGGTTCACACGAGTGTGTAAAAAGGTGTGGCAATGATACAGTAGAGTCTTGACAGTGTATTCTATGAGTGACCTGCTTTTAACCACAAATATTCATAACACCGTCAATAGAAGATTGTAAGATAGTGTACTATGTTGTAACTTTAATATAAGTATGTTTTATCTGACTCTATTATGCATAGGGGCATATCTATATACCACACTATATCATAAACTCAGTGTAATAACATTAGTAATTTAGTAAATAGTGATTCTGATGCAGTAAAAGCTACTAAGACAGAAAGCTATTATAGAGTGTGCATTCTGCAGAAGGAAATGCATTAATGTTTCCCTTAAAATAACTTGCAAGTCGTGTTGATTTTTCTCTAACGTTTAAAACTTTGCCACAAAGATTCTTCTTCTTCTCCTCCTTTTACCTAGTTCAAGCTGTGGCACATCTGTTGGGCCCCCCAAGGAGCCATCCCTTTTCCCCAACTGTTTGAGCAAAACCAGGAAGCCCGAAAGAGCAGCAATACATATGAGTTTTGGGTTTAGCAATCACAGTCTCTGTGGCTCGACAAAGACTTGAGAGCTGCCCTGAATTTATTTCTGATTATGCTTTGTGTGTTGTTAAAGAGCTGCTTATATGTTGTTCATCTGAATGTTTACCTATAGACCGATTCCTAAATTAGAGTGAATGCCTTCTAAAAGAGGAAAACTGACCTGATGCTTAGTGTCATATGCATGGATGTAACAATATAAAGCAGACCGTTCAAAAGTGCAACACAGGAGCATTCCTGGTTATCAGGCTCAGTGTGGAACATTTGTTAATCCATAAATTCCTTCAGCATCTTTCATAGCAATACCCACAGGGGACACGAGGACATCATGCTGTCTCTGTGCTGAGACTGGGTAACCGGAAATACACAGACAGCCTGCTGGTGGTTTGTCTACAGCATCACCCAGCACCACCCTGTTTGTGATCACAGGCAACCCGCAGTCTGTGGGCAGAGAGGAAGTGTTTCACAAACGTCTAATCTTTACGGATTATTTAAGACATAAGGGAAACGATAGTTAGACCTGAATTTCCCTATAACACAGTATTCAAACAGAAAGCATTTTGATTCCAGGGAACCTGCATTTTTACTTTTTACTTTTCACATGCCATCAGTGAAAACACAAGGCAAAAAAAACCCCTCATTGTCTTATACTGTGTTCTATCATAAATTCATAATATTGTAGCCAATCCCAAAACTCATCATATCACATCACACACAGCGCAAGAGCATCCACATCACACAGTTGGGCTAAGGTTTGCTCTTCGCTCTCTCCACGCAGACACGAACAGCGAAAGTCACAAACTCCGAGCGGATGAATGCGTTACGTAACGCAAGGCAGATACACTGGCCCACATGTGGTTTCGATTCACGGCTCGGGGCAGGCTGAGTGGCAGGCCTCCTCAGCCTCCCTCCCCTTCTCTCCCTACACAAGGGAGCCGTAGAGTACGGAGTGCAGGCTTGAAAGCCTACCCTGGCTAATCCCTTCTGCAGTGCGTTAGACCCAGTAAAACAACGAGCTACGCGGTGACACAAATGCAAAGCACAAAGCCACCCTGAAGAGTTGCCCTCTTAGTCTTCTGTTATCTTCCGCTTGTCGTGTTGCACTGTTCAAACTTATGTGAAAGGATCTGTTTCTCTCTGCAATGTTTTCGTTGATTTTAGAATTGGTACAAAAACTGGCAATATTGCTGACAGATTCAACAAAGAGTCAAATCTTTAAACAGAGGTTCGTTCGACCTTTCTGGATGTACAAGGATAGATTGAATTCAGCCTTTCCTAGGTCTGCTCTTTCATATCCAAGCCGTGAGATCAAATATTTGATTCACAATATAAATGGCACAGAAATTAACAGAAAGTAATTTGCAAAATGTTCTTTTTACCATGAGGTCCTCTGTGTACATAATTTCCCCCAAGTGTGTCAAAGCTTTGATATTATCCATGCGCTAGGGTCTTGAATAATTTTACACTATTGTTAAATGTTGTATGGATGAGTTGTGACTTCAGGTTCTCAGTCTCACAGGCTCTGAGCTTAGAGCCACTCAGTGGGGTCCTGTATGCCTTTCTCAACTGGTTTAATACTACACAGATGTCTACAGAGGGGCTGTGTTTCCATTGAAACTGGTGGTCATTGGGAAACACTAACCACTGATAAATTATGCTAAAACAGACTTTCACAGAGGGGCTTAAGGAAATGCTGAAGGGATTACAGACTCTGCTCTCCTAGGTGTACTTGCTCTCCATTATGGTAAGGAGGCCATGCAGGATATTAGCCAGTCCACATCCTTGTTCTACATACGTCAAATTCTAAAGTACTAAAGGGTCACAGAAATGCATCTAAATTATTTATACACAAAACAGTAGAAGGAAGTTCCTGTTAAAGTTCATTTCTGGCAAAGTCTTACATCAGATACGCAGTGATTGAAGAGTTTGGTATTTTTAGGCTACCATTTAACTGATGGTGATTTTATTTTTGTAATGAAAACACTTCAGTTAAATCAATAAAGAACATAACCCTGAACATAAGTCTCTTAATATAATGAACAGATTTTAAATCTCTAGGTCTAGTCTATAAACCACAGAACAGATTAAGCACTGAATGCATTTCTGATATTCTTGAAGCCAGAGAATAATTATTCATTCTGCCTCTTATATGCATTGATACAGGACAGCTAGTAGAACCTAGAATTCAAACTAGACTTGAGGAGGCATTGACACAGGACAACTAGTAGAACCTAGAATTCAAATGAAACCTGGAGAGGCATTGTTTATCTTTTATGCTAGATAACCATAACAACTTCCAGAAACATTATGATGTGCCCTAAACGTAGCATTAAAAAAACATTTTATTATTTTAGTTTTTCAATTAAAGTTTTGATTATCTTTTCTAATTTAATCAGAGTGTGTGAGAGATAGAAATCAAGGAAGAGAGTTAGATAAAAGGAGGACGATAGATGTGTTATTGGTGTGTTATTGGATCTTTGTATGATGTCAATTAATAGTTTTTAACTAAAGCTCACTTTCATCTTAATTCAGTAAGTAGCCTGTAACACGTAGAACACGTAGGCCTTCTCACTCAAACTGGCTTGTTTCTTTCTCTGTTTTTGCGTTAATTTTCACCAGATGCAGTGATTATCATTGGGTAGATAATTAACGCTTTTCTAAATGTCGTTGACGTGGCTTAATAGGGGGTTAGAATAGGGAATAACACCTAAGTGTATAGAGGGCCAGTGTAAGTTCTTTTATCAAATACATTTCCGCTTGAGTGTAGAAGTGGGTGGATCCACCGTTGCCTTGGGAACCAGAGGTGGAGCAGTCGCTCATATAAGTTAAATACAAGGCGGTATGAGCGCTACAATTTCTTCCTGAAGCCACTGGATTACACAGTTACTCAGCTACACCACAGTAATCTCGTTTTCATCCAACAAATTCAAGGTTACCAATACTTGTAAGAAGACTTCACAGCGATGTGTGGTAAGTTAGACTACGCCCAGCATTTTTATTATTTTACGTTTAGAATAATGGCTTCAGTCACTCAGTTAAACAGCTAGCGCCAGCTAGCTGTTGTTAGCGGAATCACAAACGCGAGCTAACGTGCTTAGGTTATATAGTAGTTATGAAATGCCATTACTTTCAAAAAATATTATGATAAACAGTAGAAATAGACAAATGACATCACCGTCCATTTTGTTGTTTAAATATGCCCAGTTTTGCGGAGACTTTACCATTGTGTCAACGTAACGTGTGCTAACCCCAGTGACAGATCCGGTTTCGCGCAAGCACTCCAGACATGCGAGTCTTGCTCCGGCACTTTCTAACCAACCACAAGATGCTTGCTACGTGGCTTAATCAGATGCACCACTGTGTTTTCTTCTGTCAGTTCATTTGACAGACATTTAAGGACCCCTTCATATCCCATGCCTTTATAAACCCTCAGTTTCACTTTATCATAGCTGCTTAAAAGCATGTGTAAAATGTCAGACGAAATAGCTGTTTCATACAGCTTTGGCTATTTCAGCGGGCAATTATCGACACTAAGACAGTTAATATATGTTATATATATATTATATATCTATATTAGCAAAATATAGAAATATATGTCTAATTGTCAGACATTAAGACAGTTATATGTATAACTTATTGTCAGAATGTCTGTCGGAATGTTTGTCTATTAGTAAAATATAGAAATATATGTCTAATTGTCAGACATTAAGACAGAATGTATATTTCTATATTTTGCTAATTCTCTTCATTGTGTTCACATTATGACAAACATTTTTTTTCACTTGTGCTTCTCTGTTTTTCCACCACTCCTTAAGGAATTTTTGCCTACCTGAACTACAGAGTGCCACGGACAAGGAAGGAGATATTTGTGACGTTAGTGAAGGGCCTTCAGAGGCTGGAGTACAGAGGCTATGACTCTGCAGGTGAGGTGGCCCCTCCCATCTCTCAAGTTTAATGTCTGTGTGTTCTGCAGGTAACAGGTATGGCTCTGAGCTGAGCGCAGGCCTCATTACATGTATTTTGGCACCACATGGGGGCCTAGGTGCTTAGTTTGGCTCAGATGACTGCCTGAAGCAGTTTTATTCTAGGGATTTACACCAACACCTGAATTTAGCCATTCTGAGTATATGTGAACAGGAGAGACCTTCATGATTTGACAGCGTGTGTGTGTGTGCAGGTGTTGCAGTGGATGGCTCTGGGAAACATGAAAAAGACAGCATATCCCTCTATAAGAAGAAGGGGAAAGTAAAGGCACTCGATGAGGAGCTCTACAGTACGTCACACCATTCTGTCATCATCGTCTTTGCCTCCACCTTTTCTCGAACTTCTCCTCTTGTCTTCCTCTAGCCCTTCTTCACTGCCGATTTTATTGCTAGCTTCTCCTCTGTGCTTCTATTGAGCTGGTGATTTACATGGATTCTATTTTCATGTTGTCAGAGAACGACTCGGTCGAACTGGACGAAGAATTAGACACGCACTTTGGCATCGCACACACTCGTTGGGCCACACACGGAGAGCCCAGTGCCGTCAACAGCCACCCTCACCGTTCTGACAAGAACAACGGTAACACACCTATGTACACACCCATACACCTTCAGACGTTCTAAAGAGCAAATGCTCCATTACATTACAATGCTTACATTGTCCAGTCTTTAACGGACAAGCTATTGTTTCTTATGCCAATATGTAGATATTCGTCAAACCTCTCAACAACATCCTCAGACATAACCGGTCCAGACATAAAAGGCACAGGCTGACCACGGGCCACTGAATGAATGATGACTGATGTATGAACGGCAGAGGCTCCATTTAGAGCTATTGATAAGGGACCCAGTTCCTACAATGTAATCACTAGGGCAACAGATCGCACAGGATAGAATATGGAATATGAAGGTGCCCTGCTGTGCCCATAAGTCACATCCTGTGTAGGGAGCAGACTCCGTCTATGGATCAGAAAAGCTGTCATACGTTATCATAAATGTAGTGCGAGACAAAACTTGCAAACACATTCAGGTTCACATGTGAAGATATTACAGACCTTGTTCTCAAGATGTATATAAGTTTGGGATCTTTCAGGGGTGGGTGGGTGGGTGAGAGGAGTTGTCAGGACAACAACAGAGACCCAGACCTTCCTGCTCTTAGCAGCCTGATAAAGAATCACATGGTTTAATTCTGTGTGATTGTATGTGTGCATTAGTCTGTATGCGTGTCTACAAGATATACTGAGCATATGTTCACGGGTTTAGCATAACCTGTCAAACTTGTGTTGTGCTGCTTGGTGTAACTTGTCCAGCATGTGTTATGGTAATTAGCATAACCTGTTTAGCCACGAGCATAGACTGTACACTTTATCTCTTTATCTTTATGTTTGCAGAGTTTGTGGTGATACACAATGGCATTATCACTAACTACAAGGAACTGAAGAAGTATCTGGTGAGTGCAGTTTTTACCTCATATGCCCACATATTATGACTAAGTATTGCTATTGCTTTACTTACTAATACATTACAGAAACTTTATGAACTAATGTCTCAAAAAGAGGTCTAGACTGCGTTTTTCTATGTTGTAATTCACATGGTATTCCGTTCTGAAGTCTGTTTTGAAAGGTCATTACTGTGCTTTGAATGTAACACAACAAAATAATCTGCACTTAACCAAACCAAATGCTCTCTTTGTGAATGGAAGGCGTGAGCTTAAGAACGGACGACAGTAGATCGAGTAATCGTTCCTAGTTCTGGGTGGATGCCAAGGGCAGCGTTCAGAATTAAATGAGTAACACTCTTGTCCGCATAAAGCAGATACGGCATAACGTCCTTCTCCAAATTGCACCCACAGCACACCCAGAAACAGGTAACGGTTTAGTGCTACAGGAGTGATCGCATTAAACCAGCATGCCTTGCATTAACGTGATTTGTATCACATGTGAACACTGCTGCAGTTACGTGACGTCATCCTTAAAGGCTTACGTAGGGCCTTATTTCTTCCCCAATGAGGGAAATATTTTGTTTTCCTTTTGCTTTGTCTGTGTAACCATGGCCCAACTGGTCGCCGCCCTCTCAACAGATTTCCAAAGGCTACGAGTTTGAGTCAGACACCGACACAGAGGTTATCCCCAAGCTGATCAAGTATCTTTATGACAACCGCGAGAGTGAATACGTGTCCTTCTCCACCCTGGTGGAGCGCGTCATCCAGCAGCTGGTGAGCATCAGGACCATGCACATTTCTGTGTGTGTCTGCGTATGTGTGTGTTTGGGTGGGGTGGGGTGTAGTGGGATAAGGGGGGAGGGGGTGCATTTACTCAGACACTTCAGAGACCTTTCTGCTCGTACTGAAGTCCAGTTGTTACTGTCATTTTTTTCATGAGGAAGTTCTGTGATGGCCTTAAGTGTCTTATTACCAGGTTTATTGCCTGGAGTTTATCTTATATGGTTATAATAATTGTTAGTAACACCTTAGTAACACGATAGTTCAGAATTATATTCAGCAATTATTATTTTAAATAATCACACTTATGGTTTGAACTCTACAATTACATCTTCAGTTTGGACTTTCTGCATTTTTCTGCTAGCAGAATAACTTAAGTATAGAATTGTAGTTTTTTTCTCAAATGCCATAATTTATGTAAGAAGTAACCTATCTTATCTATATCTCCACTTACGCTATTAAACTCATTACTGGTAAGCCAGTTATACGCTTTTATTCTGTACTGGAATATGCACGTTTCACTTTATGAGATGTCAATGGCACTTTATTATGAGTCCCCGGGTCATAACCTTTTCCCTCGAGATCCCAAAGTCCACAGATGTAGGTAAAAGCCTCTGGGGGCAGTGCAATTGGAGGATGCCCCTGCCACGGCCCTACCTTCCCTTCCCCTGTCCTTCTTACAGGAATCAATAGCTTCTCATTAGTCTCTGAAGCCCAGTGTCCCTATCAGATGAAGTCTGTTCCTGGTTTCCCCTCCTGCTAAGAGACACATAGCATGCTTTACGGCCACGTGTGTTCCTGTAAAGTGATTTCATTATCTAAATTGCCCTTGGCAGCCCCGGCTTACTTTAGTGACCTCATTCTGCGAGATAAAAGAGCAATAAAGTTTTTCGAACGGCCTTGGGTCTCGGTGTACGCGTTTTTTAATTTTTTTTTACAGGGGTTGCGCCTCTCCTCGTAGCAGGCAGGACCAAAGGAAGAGGCTTTAGTTCAGAGCCGGGAGAGGGAGGGAGAGAGGAGCGGAGAGAACGTCTCAGCCCAAGGCGATTAGAAACAGACTGTGCCTTCAGCACGGCCCTGCTCTCGGCTTCACACGTGCGCGTTTGCGTAGTGCTCGCTGTGTGTGTTTGCGTATGAGCGGGCCCTTTACCGTGATTGTACCTTTGGGGTTGCATGTTACGTGGGTCATGCGAGTATGTAGTAAAGGTGCGCGTCGGTGTGTTCAGTGTGTTATTTATGTGCGCGTGTGTGCTTCTGCGGAAACGTGCAGTTTCGTCTCTCGGTGCACGTGCAGGACGCCGCGTGTGTGGACAGGGGGAGACGGGCTAGTGACTGCAGCACTCAGAGGACTCCGCGTTCACTGAGGGCTTCTGTTCTTCCTAGCACCTCTTTCTGGGCCTCTGGTTGCCTCACACCACACTTGGGACCTGAACTCGGCCAAGAGAACAGCCTGACAGACTTCCCCTCTGCAGCAGGACTTTAAAGTTAACTGCCACAATCTGGGAAGGAGCAGAGACATGTACGTTTAGAATGAAGCACGATTTGCCTTTTACGAGCATGCAAAAACAATTTCCTTCCTTCTCTCCTGCAGGAGGGGGCTTTTGCTCTCGTGTTCAAAAGCATTCACTTCCCAGGAGAGGCCGTGGCCACAAGGTAACACCAGCATCACTACAGTACCTGATAACGCTTCTACGTTCTTTATCCTCATTTATCTCTCACACTTCCTGCTCAGATTCTTGGTGCTTTCACATGTCTTACCCTTGTGTAGATGAACTGAACTGTAGAGGAAGCTCTCTGGGCTTTTAAACTTAATCATGTATTTCATTTTCCCATGATCTAAAACTAGGTTATTCAAACACTATAGTTTTGTATGGAACTGAGAAACATGATGCCACTCAATACTTTTGTACCAAGGTGGGTTATAGGTATAATCTACCTTTGACTTTACCTCCGAGCGCAGCACTACCAACCTGAAACAGGCCCACTCATTATGCTTGTTTCCCAAAATGGCCTTTTTGCTTTTTAACACTAGTGCTTTAACCTTTTAAATAGCATATTGAATTATACAATTTTGAAGTCCCTTTGGAATTTCTGTATGAAATCCCAAAATGTGATCTTGTTTTCATCAAAATTATAAAAATACATAAACACAGTTGATAAAAACAACATAAACAATTTATATTGCCACACGTGGTTTAAACTAATAAGGTCATTGATGTAAAAAAGTCCTCTTGGAAAAAGAGTAATTGGAGATCTCAGACGTTATATGAAAAACCCTGTAGTGCATAACACTGGAAAATGTTACAAAAGGTAGTTAAGACCTTAACAACTCTACAGTTAGGCTAGAGTGTTAAGTGTTCTTCTTCATGGGGATTACATGTTGTGTTCTTTTACTAAAGTATTTAAAAAACACACTGTAGAATCCTCATGAGGAAGAAGATATAAATCTTAGGTGACAGCTAAGAATCTATAGGCATCTGTACCACTAGGTCACGTCTTTTTCCATGAAACTACCTCGTAAAAAATTATAGCGTTGTTCTTAGGAGGTTAGTATGGAAGAAACACCGTTCCCAAAATAAAAGAAAATATCTAACGTTGCTCAATCCACCTGTTTTTTCTGCTGTGTGGAATAAAAAGCTTTGGTAAAGGGACACAGCATTACATTTCAAGAAAAAAAAAAACAGTATGTTATCCCAGCTATGTGGTGTGGTACAATGTGGGACTTTGCTGCCTCTGGACCTTCGTGGATTACAGTCATTGGGAGACCACTGAATTACATTGGGGTTGGGTGAGGAAATTCTACAGCTGAAAGCACAGTCCATCTAAAACTTTAAAGAGGTTTAATCATCAGCACTGAAAAACACGCGAGTGCATTAACAAAATAGTGGCTCAAGATTTATTTTTCTAAATGAACTGAACCTATTTTTGAATTTCATTTTACACTGGCCAGGAGAATCCCAGTAAAATGCTGTGGTGTGAACTGGCCTTTCATGCAAAACACTAAGGTTATGTGTGAACTGGGGCAGGTTTGTGAAGAGTAATGCACTAAAATAACCCTTTACTGTTGTACATCAGTTAGCACACACAGATCAGCAGATAATCACTAAAGATATAGCACTGTGAATGAAGTATGTTGTCTGTTAAATAAGGCTGCTCTAATGCGTGACATAGATGCATTTTAGGACCGATTCCTGTAGAAGTCCAGATAATGCTAAAAAGTTCACAAATGTTTTCTCACAACCCTACATATGAAAGTAAGCCAAGTGAGACACTAGGAGAGTTAATCATTACCATATGTGTGTAATTCACTCTGAATGAGTGTGTTGTTGGTTGTGGTTCGTATTTCTTCCAAACAAGAGAATTGTGCAAACCAGTGCGTGGTGCACAGATTATCTCTTTTATACTTACAAAAAAGATACTCAAGATGTACTTTGATGCTATTGTTCTGATCAGTGTTACTTTTGCAATTGGTATAAAAAAAAACACTTCAACTGAGGAGTGTGTCAGAGGACGTGGACCTTCAAGCCTCCCGATCTTTAATAAGATCATGTCTCTAGTGTCCTTACCCCCCAACCCCTGGGAGGGCAGGCTTCTCTGTCCTGCACCCACCCTAATTTGACTTCGATTTGGCTATGTGCCTTGCCAAGTGTAGTCGTTTCATTCTTCCTCGGTACTGTGTCCCACTTCAAGGAATCATTAATGCGTCTTTCACAGGTTAGCGGACATTACATAGACAGTGGCTGAGCTAGGCCTGTTCAGGTGGAGCGGCAGGTGAGAGAGCGCCCCCTGCAGGCCTGCTCCTAGCACTGTGTCAGCAGAGACGGGGCAGTACCCACAGCAAAAGGTGTTGTTGTGGCCAACCTTTCCTTGTAGCTGCCAAACGGATCTGAACAAGGACGTTAGTACAAAAAGGGTGTTGGACACTTAGAAACAGCGCTGTTTGTTTGTTTTCAAGTGGCATGGTGCCGACTTTCTTGTATCAGAAGCACAGGCTGAAAGACTCAGTTAATTCCTCCAGGTGCTGAAAATTGTAGGTCATGGTAAATGCTCTAGTAGCAGATTAGCAGGTATTTGATATCAGTTCTCAGGTTATTAATTCCACATGACCTCGTTTTCAGTGTCAGCATACACTTCTTCTAGCACCACAGTTTTTCCTGTGATGTATAAATGGACGTAAACAAAGTTCATAAAGTTACTTAGTGGAAACCATGTATGAGTTGAGCGGGCCTTCGGGCTTGGGTGACCGCAGTCATCTTGTCTTACCTCTGCTAGTCTTACCATTCTTTTTGTCTACGTTTTTTGTGCCTCTTCCTGTCGTTTCTTTCCTCTGAGTAACACAAAACATGTACACATACACACATGCACTTTGTTTAACTGAGATCGGACAAGACAACCCAGTGAGCCTTATCACATAACTGAATCCACCTTTGTTTTTACTCCTAGGCGAGGCAGTCCTCTGCTAATCGGCATACGAAGCCAGTACAAGCTCTCCACAGAGGAGATCCCCATCCAGTACAACTGCGGTGAGTCGCAGTCCCAGCACTTGTCCTGGGTGCGGGGCCCACACGCCAGACAAAACCTGAGCAGCTCAAAAAACCAGTTTCTTGTGTGGGTTGGATGCTGCACTTTTTAACGCATTCCTACGTTGTGTATTCTGCCGTCGTTGAAATGCTCCCGCCCGACGACAGATACACCCAAATAACAAAAGACAGCCTGCACAGCATCAGTCCAACACAAGCCCAGCACAGGAATGTGGCCACTGAAGTCAGAGAGGCAGATTTCACTGATGACATTTGCCAGATCTGCCTGGTAGTCTTCGTATTTTTAACTCATTTGGGAGGTGAAGATACTGTATACAGGCTCTTCTTGTTCTGTAACTGGGACCATGTATCATGTAAACACCGTCAGTGTAACCTACACCGGGGGATTATGGGCCAGTCTGCAGGGACCCCCAAACAGTGGCCATTGTTGGTTAGACATATTTCCTAACACACCTGAGGGAGGCATTTGTCGGTCCACAGCACCAGAATGGGTGTAGGGTGTTGGGATCTGGGACAGCGTGAGTGTGGACTAGTTGCAGGTGCCTGAGGACTGCACTGAAAATCCCTCACCTCAAACATTTTACCATTACATGACCTGGAGTAGAATTATATGTTTTTTTATGTATGTTTAGCCATGAACATTTACAAAGTTGGATATATTAGTTAGTTGTTTTGTTTTGTTTTTTAGTTTTTTTTTACAAGTTCTTTGTATTCTACCTACAGGAGATTCAAGAAGAGACATTCAGGATAAAAATGTCTTTAACAAAGGGAGCAGCAGTGATGTCTTACACTCTGTCAATGACAGGATGGCTGTGGAGTTCTACTTCGCATCCGATGCCAGGTGACACGCACACAACCTCATACCCACACTCACCTGCCTACATACCACATGGCATGTACAAATATTTTCCCCAATCTCCTCCCCATCAGCATTTCAGGTCAGATGGATAGAGAGTTAAGTGGTCAGTGCCTCGATGTCATACAAGTGCATAGGCAGCTCAACACTGCTTCCTAGTGGATGGAAAATCTCATTGCAACATTGCAAGACATGGCATTTTCCCTCTTTCTGCTCTTTCAGCTGTCTCAATAAGACAGCCACATTGTCATTGTGTGTCGAGCACTGTGGTCAGCGTCACTCACCCTCTCTCTCTCTCTCTCTCTCTCTGTGTTTCAGTGCCATCATTGAGCACACCAACAAGGTGATCTACCTGGAGGACGACGACATAGCGGCCGTGGCGGCGGGGAAGCTGTCCCTGCACCGCGTGAGCCGCAGCGCTGGGGAGGACCCCGTCCGCGTCATTCAGACCCTGCAGATGGAGCTCCAGCAGATCATGAAAGGTGCCTGGCCCATCACATACGCACACAACAACAACACAACAACAACACACAATTCTCAACACTGCAGCATCACTGTGGTGATAGAGTGCTGTTGGTGCAGTAAAGTGAAGAATACGCGTGTACTGCTGCCTCTAAAGAACAACCTTCCAAATGAACATCCGACCTCAACCCCTCCCTCCACTTGCCCCTGTTTGTGAACGCTGACACCGGCTCAACCTGTTCCCCCCGCCTCAGGAAACTTCAAAGCCTTCATGCAGAAGGAGATCTTCGAGCAGCCTGAGTCTGTCTTCAACACCATGCGCGGGAGGATCTGCTTCGACAGCAACAAAGGTAGGCCATGACCCTGATCTCCAGCAGGCGTAGAGCAGCACACCAAGGTGCCTCCAGGGACCTGCGATTTAGACCTCCTCCACCAGATGGCAGTGCAAGTGATAAGCAACTGCCATACACTTTCACTGAGGACTGATATTTGACAGACAGGGCATTGCCTCTTTTAGAACATCCTTCACTAGTATCAAGGAGCATAACGTCTGACCGACAGAACAAGGAAGGAGGGTCTTGGGTGTGGTACTGTGGTCCATTAACATAGGGGCTTGATTGTTTGCTTTTGTGTGCAGTGGTACTGGGTGGTTTAAAAGATCACCTGAAGGAGATAAAGAGATGCCGGCGCCTTATCATAATCGGCTGTGGAACCAGCTTCCATGCAGGGGTAGCGGTGAGTTGAGCTCAAGCAGTGTTGGTTGTGTGCAAACAGTGTCAGGAATGAAGTGATTGATGCCTTGAAATAAAATATAGTGCGTTTGTTTGAAAAGCTGTACTGAGAGTTGTGTGTGTGTGTGTGTTTGTGTGTGTTCATGTATGTGCGCTCTCAGACAAGGCAGATCCTGGAGGAGCTGACGGAGCTGCCTGTGATGGTGGAGCTGGCCAGCGACTTCCTGGACCGCACCACACCCGTCTACAGAGACGACGTCTGCTTCTTCATTAGCCAGTCGGGTACGCCACCCATTTTTTCCATTACGCAGTCCATGCAGAGCTGACCTGTGAACCCACAGGGTGGTGATTCAGCACTGGGGCTCTGCTTGTACTTACTGTTACACTGAAACGCTATGAAAAGTTGCTTAACGCACCTGGTCACCGTGATAAAATTATCAGATGAATGGAGATGAGCGCTGCAGAGACAGTAGCGATACAGGCTGATGTGTGTGTGTGTGTGTGTGTGCAGGGGAGACGGCTGACACGCTGATGGCCCTGCGCTACTGTAAGCAGCGAGGCGCTCTCACTGTGGGCGTCACCAACACCGTGGGCAGCTCCATCTCCAGAGATACAGACTGCGGGGTTCACATCAACGCCGGGCCTGAGATTGGGGTTGCCAGCACAAAGGTACAGCAGTGCAGCCCTTTCTCTCTCTCTCTCTCTCTCTCTCTCTGTGTAATGATGAATGAATGTGCATCATTCTCCTATGCAGGCCTACACCAGTCAGTTTGTATCTCTGATCATGTTTGGTCTGATGATGAGTGAGGACAGGCTCTCACTGCAGAAGAGGAGGCTGGAGATCATCAACAACCTACAGAAACTGCCAGGTTTGTGTGTGTGCGTGTGTGTGTGTGTGTGTGTGTGTGTGCAGTTCAAAACACAGAGGCTGTGCCAACATGTCTCTTAGATGGGTGCACTGATATACACTCTCACTCTCTGTTTTCATTCAGAGATGATTAAAGAGGTTCTGGCTCTGGATGAGAAGATCAAATGCATAGCAGAAGAGCTCTACCAGCAGAGGTCTCTGTTAGTCATGGGCAGAGGCTACCACTATGCCACCTGCCTTGAGGGGGCGCTGGTGAGTAAAATGTTTTTATACTATCTTATAGATAGAAATCTTTGATCTTTGATTGAAGCATTCAGAGGTCTGTATTATTTTGAATGGCAGTAGTAATTCAACTATTATGTAATGCAAAAAAAAAAAGGAGTTCGCAATGTCAGTGTCTATACACGTGAACACGTTTTCTCAATCATAAGTGTCAGAGCAGGTTCTGATCATTAAACATGTCTCATGCAGAAAATTAAGGAGATCACATACATGCACTCGGAGGGCATTCTGGCTGGGGAGCTGAAGCATGGTCCACTGGCTCTGGTTGACTACCACATGCCAGTCATCATGGTGATCATGAAGGACGCCTGCTACACCAAGTGCCACAATGCCCTGCAGCAGGTCACAGCCAGACAGGTACCCCCCCACAGACCCACTCTGACACTCAAAGGCCCAAACACATCTTAGTCTCTTCAAACTACAACCTTAACATTGATTTCACTTCCACCACTCTCACCCACTAGTAGCTGTGCTTGTTTTGACAGGTTTTTTTTTTGTAGTTTTCCTCATAACGATCATACTAGTCCATGCAAAACCACAGCTGGAAAAATGCCAAACGACGGGCGGTCTGATTCCATGCCGGTTACAGCAGATCGGAACCTAAACCGCAGGCTTGCGCCATCTCTTATCAAAGCTCACCTTCTCCTACCATCGTCTGTCAAATCCCCCCCCCCCCCTCCCGTTAGGGCCGGCCCATCATCCTGTGCTGCCAGGATGACCCAGACATCAGCAAACTGGCCTACAAGACCATCGAGCTCCCCCACACGGTGGACTGTCTGCAGGGCATCCTCTGCGTCATCCCTCTGCAGCTCATGTCGTTCCACCTGGCTGTGCTCAGAGGATACGACGTGAGTCAACCCTCCCACGCCGTCCCGAACATTGCGCACGCTTCACATGTCTCACTGCTTTTAACAGGACACGTGCTTTAAATGCATGTTCGTTCATTTATACGGGGTTCGTTCATTTATACGGGGTTCATTCATTTATAAGAGGTTCGTTCATTTATATGGGGTTCGTTCATTTATATGGGGTTCGTTCATTTTCTCACTGCAAAACAGGAGGCAGCACTGTGACGTATTAATATCGAATTGAATAACATTATATGATAGGAACACATGGTTTATACCTAGTTTATTAAACATTTCAGATATGCTCTTAAGTCTATTTTTTTCAATATGTGTAGTGTTTATTTTTGTCTATCCAGGGGTATTAGATTAATTTAAATTAAGTAAAATGTTCTAGTTCCTACTTCCTAAGAGGTGTTTCATTTACCCACAAGTTGGGTAGAGTTTGTCAGTATTGGCTACTGATACTGAAAGCCGAAATACATTAGATATATCAATGAGGTGTACACTCTGGCAGGCCTTAGATAGGCTTCCATATCAAAGCTCTAGTTACTTACGTATTGTGCAGAGAAATATTAGACAAAAACTGATCCCCACAATAGAAACATTTTATAGCTGCAAACATACTATTTTCAGGTCATATCAATTTGTACCAATAGATTACAAAATCTTAGAAAGATGGACACAAACTGACTGAAGCATTAGTATTACATTGATAGAGTATATCCTCATGATGTAGGCTGCCCTGTTATGACAGCAAAAATGTTTCTAATAACTTTCTAATACCACATGCTCTTTATCACAGGTGGACTGCCCAAGGAACCTGGCCAAATCTGTGACAGTGGAGTAACCCACCATTGGAACCCAGAACTAGTCGTCTAGTTGTGAGGAATAGCTACCATCATAGTGCAATTCTGAGTGTGTGTGTTTACGTGTGATGAGTGTGCACATGTGAGTAAATGTGCGCATATCTATGAATTATGACCAAAATCCAGAACTCTTAATTTTCTTCTCCATCGAACCAATATGAAAATGCTCCATGACGTGCATCAAATTAACTGCCTTTTGTTCCATAAGTGCCTAATGTCCCATTGTGCTAATGCAACTGAAGGGAACCCTAAAATGTGCCTTAATTCCTCTGCACTTTGTGGTGACAGGGAAATCAACAGGAGGTTTACATTGACTTCTTTAATACCAATGTGCAATACTTTATAAAGAATGATGGGAACCAAAGACCTTTAAAGGGAGTCCTGTGAAGGAGACCTAACTCAGAAAATGAATGTTTTTGTTATTTTAATGTCATGAATTATGGAAGTACTGACATACCTAAGATGACTTACTTCATGTATACTGTGATTGACATCTAGTTTTAAGTGAAGAAATTTAACTGCCACCAAAAAGCACTCTAAAGTCACCCACCCAAAGCCACCTCACTTTAACTGTTTTTAAAAAGTTCTACATACTTAATAATTAGACATCAAAACTAAGGTTTTGCTTCTTTTCGTTTTGTACTTTCAACATTTTGTTATACTGGAAAACAATGCTGTTAGAAATGTCAGACTCGCTCTCTTTTCTCTGGAATTTTGTGTACACCCCAATGTATTATTAAATGTACATTCCAATTTTTTTATTTTTTAAATATTTACATGATTTGTCTCAATCTATTTATGTTGTGTAGAAGTTAGATAACTTATTTTATACTGGCTAGCTGGGACAGAAACTGTGTTTGGTCCTTTGTAATTTTCCCTTTGTTTATACCCATGTTATTAATGTCCTTTTATAAAATAGATTTTTATTAAATATATATTTTTTAATTCTTGTTGGATGAAGGTTGACAGTAAAAATATGATGATTAGTTAAAAATAATTATTTACTTTCTAATTGTGATCAGAACAAAAAAAATAATAAAGCATGAAGTTGGCTTGGTTGTTGTCTGTTCTTATTTACATTATTTTATTGGGAAATGTTTATAGGGGACTCTTTTCATGTCATTCCACTTATAAAATAATCACGTCTTTTGAGAAAGAACCCTATAAATAATAAAGCCGTTGTAAATATGAAGTATAATGTTTATTATGTTTATTAATGTTTATGTGTCAAAATGGCTGAGCCCTTTGGCTATGCTTAGTAACAAATCGTAATGGAGCTGCATAATAACGTTAGTAAGTGGCCTTCTCTAAACCAGTAATGGGGAAAAAAACAATTGAGATATAAACATTTACTGTAAACAAATCACGACAAAGCTGTAAGTCGTGGACTAATCAACGCATGATAGAATACACTGGTGTTGGTTTTCAAAAATGTGCAATTCCAACAATTCGAATCTAATCGCTGCTGAACAATGTCACTGCCTGTTGCGTGAACTGATCTGAAGTCAGTCTGTGTCTTCATTTTCCACAACTTTCCCCCCTCGCAGCAAAAGTTAGCGCTGACCTGACGGCTGCGCCATTACGTCACCCCCGCTGCCTCGCGGAGCCGTCGAGAAGTAGCCACACCGTCCCACCAACCGCCGCCCCTCCAGTCATGCCACTGACAGATCTACAACATTTTACAATTTATACTAAAACCCATTCGAAAAGCAAAACATCCGTTCAACGTATCGATTAGAAGACACCGTTTGATGTGAACAGGATAACCGGAGACACTTCCGCAGTTCAGAAGATCTATTAAGCTTGCGTGTATGGGAGTGCACTGGCGAACGCGAGGAGACGAGGAGGTAAGCTGCGAGCGAGCTAGCCTAGCCTAGTTTAGCCTAACCTATCTTAGTCTAGCCTAGCTTATTTTAGCTTAGCGAGCTAGCTCATGACATTTTTTTCTCCAGCCGCCTCAAGCCGTTGCTCTCGCGTGTCTCAAACAGCTATCTTACTGCATTTGGACTCACACACGTCTGTTTTATCGTCTTACCCGATGTATAACGTGACAGTAAACGTTACCGTTCCGACATGATACGAGCCTTGTGCTATACTTTGTCCGTTTGCCGGGAGTTTGACATCGGTTTAGGGAGCCCGGATTCGTCAGCCCTGACCGCCTAGACACATCTGCGGAGTTCTGGCCTTGAGTTTAACCACCGAGGCACGGACCGGCGGCGGCGAGAGACTAGCATGACTCATGATCTGTAGAGACAACGGTTACGTGCTACAGACGGTTGACGAGGAGGGAAAAAAGTAAAATGTCCCAGTTGTGGATTTGAGCATTTGGAAGAACTACTGTGTAGTCGGCTGCGGCCAGCCTTGTGTTCTGGAGGTTAGCTCGCTAAATCCACGCAGTGAGGTAACTTGGCGGTGCAGACCTGGAGATTAATTTGGCTTGTCTGTATCTGATGCTGAACACCGTGGCGGTTCTGTGAAATTACTGAATCTAGCTAACTGTGTGAGTGGGGTATAAATCCTTTAAATGACTATATAAACCCTTTAAACTAGTTAACCTGTCGTTCTGATAAGTGTCTGTCATACGCCTCAATTATAGCTACTTGGAACCCCGAGAAGTCAGATTAGGATGAGCTGACATGGATTAGACAGTGTATTGACATTTAGTGCAACATTGAGACAAAATGAATAGATTTATGCGTCTGCACGTCAGAACGGTGTCTTCTTTTTAATGGTCTTACACAAATTAAATTAATAACAATCTTGTACTGCTGATTACCTGCCCTTATTATAAACATATGAGTAGCAATGTTCTGATTCTAAGAGTTTTAAGGGCAGTCAAATTTTCTTACATTTTTTTAGACCCTTTTCCTGCAGGAGATGTGTGATGTCATCATATTAAATCTTCCTTGTGCAGCCTAATGTCCAGTTGTAGATCATGCCCTTTTGGTATAGAGTTTGTCGCCTCTGGTGAATGAGTTTAGCACTGCGAGTCGCATTTCATTACTGACGTTATCTTGAAATGGTGAAGATAGTGTCAAATTCAAGCAGGACTGGTAAAAGAGAAGTCTTGAGGTAGAGCAGAGGCAGCAGACGGGGTTCAGACAGCACCTGCCCGCTGCCTGAAGGTACGTTCAGGCCGGCCTTTCTAGGTCACCGGGCTGGGTTATTGACAGACTACGACGACTCCTGTGCGCCTTCTTATTGAATGCTTGTCGTGATATCTTTTTGTGTTTGATTGCGTGTCAACACGTTCTTGTATTGCTATATTTTTGCAGTTTTTCAATTGGCCGGTGTGTTATTGTAGTTAAATAATGTTATGCCTTACCTCGGTCATTTTTAGCACTTTTAGCTTTTCACATTAAAGCCAACAACTGTGTGTGGATGCATATGTGCGTGTGTGTGCGTCTTCACATTTGGCTGTCAGAACTGTCGAGGCTGCCTTGTCTCCTCCACAATTTCTATCCACTTCCATGCCCTTGCGTTTCCAGCCACAGCCGACCCGGCTAGATTGAACTCCCTTCATCAGCTTGTATGTCAGCTGGAACAGGCAGGACTGCTGTGAAACACAGCCGCCCGCTTGCAGAAGGGGCGAAATGGGCCTGCAGCGCCCAGCACTTGGACGGAGGTGAATCCTGAAGCAGACCAGGCCTCTCTCACTGTGATTTAGTGCAGGGGATCCAGGCGAGACACAGATGTGTGTGTGTGTGAGGGGGGTCTGATTGAGCAGGAGGAACTGTGTCCAGGGCCTGTTCCAAAGGGAGAGAGAGCCGCGAGAGGAATGATGGGTGATGATTTAGCAGACTATAGCCCAAGGTTTGTTTGGACTCCAGCTATGAATGCCAACGCTTGAAACGGCCTCTGTGCGTGTGTGCGGGCACAAGGAGTAATCGACTTGTTTGTGTGTGTGTGTGTGTGTGTGTGTGTGTGTGTGTGTGCGTGCGTCTGTGTTATATGTGTTTACCAGCACGCATGTTATTTTGTGTCTGTGTTTTTTGGCCGCCGTATGTGGCAGTATTGAGTTGCGTTTGAAGTGCATGACAGATCTTTAGTCATGCGGACACATGGTGAGCATGTCTTGGAAAAGTGATTAATGGTTACATTTTTTCGGAGGCAAACCTAATGCTTACCTCGTTTGGTTAATTGCATATTCTGATCCTGATTACTATAACCCCAGCACACCTCATTACCATTTCAGATCACTGTGGTGGCAATGTTAATATTCAGGCCTAAATGACTTGACACATAGTTGGATCGACGTTCTAGTAGTGCAAATGCTAAACTCTGGTAGGAATAAGAACCTATAGTCATCAATACGCTATTTCCTCGTTTATGGTGTCCTTAGCACCATTACTCTCATGCAACCTGATATCCCACTAAATATTCATCCTTTATAGGTTTGTTATTGATCCTGAGCTTGGTTCAGTTGCTCTATTTCTTACTGTAAAAGTGATGCCATTGCTGTGTGTCCGTAGGCAGAAGTAGCTCCATTAGGATATTGGATTATAGAGCTCTCTTTAACTTGATTGTGTTCATCCATATCTACCCTGGATCAGATGGCCGTAAGGCCTTAGCAAAGCCCCAGTTTATGACGTTAACGCCTTGGTCAGTTTAGAAACACTAATGCTAATGCTTTTGAGCGTGATCGCTTTACCCTTATGCTGAGCTCACTCATTCTGCGTGGTGTCCTGGCTCCTACGTAGCTCCTCTAGCACCGTGCCACTCTGCAAGCCTTTAGTGGTGAGGGTCGGGAAGCACAGGAGGATGGCGCCTTTGAACCAGTCCGGAGAACAAAACGAAACAGGAGAAGCACTCCTGAATGGGACGGGGGTCTCACGTCTCTGAGGAATTAGCTCTTGATGCTCTAGTTCTGACCATCACAAAGACGGTGAAATCAAAGCGTATGAAAAACCGGGAGGTGGGGTGGGCAAGGTTTCCCCTTGTTGGGATGATGTCATCTGCTTCTGTTGTTTATTTATTTTGTGAGTGGTGGGCGGGATGAGAGGAAAGAGATTATTTAAAACCCTAGGACAGTTTGGGAGATGATGGCGGAGGAGTTAAAGCTTCAAAAACACAGAGTGGAGCTGACAAATTTGTTGCTCTCCGTAGCAGGGTGAGGATTTTTGTACGCTGAAGTCGGGAATAGTGCAGAGAGCCAGGCTGCCTGAAAGAACAGCGTCTGAGGTGAAGAGGAGGTAGAAATGAGATGTGATGGGAGGAAAAGGGTGAAGGCTACTCCCCACTGTGGTTGTGTCTCACCCCACGATAATCTTCATGAAATATAATAATCTTTGTTTCTCAATAACATAAGGCACTGATGTTTAACCATTATGTTTTCTGCTCTGTGTTTGCCTTCCTCTTAAAATTCTAATAACATTTGCCTTCCATTTCTTTCTATGGTTTCTGTGAACCTCTTTGTCTGGATCTCCTTGTATGAGTCATTACCAATGTCATCTCCTACACACAGCACAGACAGTAAACCTGGGGGAGAGTGAGCACGTTGAGTAATGACTAGTGTAGCCTAATATCTCAGCCGGTCTCTCTAACTCTGCCGGTCTCTCTTTCTCTCTCTGCTCTTGCGTGTTCTCTCACTCACATTCTTGCCTGTTCTCTTTTTTTTTTTTTTTTTTTTTTTTCCTCTCAGGTCTGATTTGTCCTGGGGTATTCAGTGGGAGGAGCCATGACTGAAGGGGAGGGTCATTTCTACAGCGTACAGGTGGGTGACTCCACCTTCACGGTTCTGCGGCGGTACCAGCAGCTTCGTGCCATTGGCTCCGGGGCCCAGGGCATCGTCTGGTGAGTGGGCGCAGTGCACTGTCATCACGTCACCTCCCCCAGCTTAGCCTGTTCAATCTGGCAACCAGTCACCATCACTCATCTCATTTGGCATTCAGCAAGATGCAATTTCATTCACTGTGAAAGTAGAGGACATTTTGTGCCAGTACAGAATTAGCCCAGCCATCATTTATATCATTTGGCAACCCTGCTGTGATGGAGCTGTCAGTGATAAGAGTGATTAGAATATTAACAGTGTCCTCTTCTCCCCCCTCCCCCCCCTCGGACTGAAGCTCCGCTCTGGACACTGTCCTGGGAATCCCAGTAGCTGTAAAAAAGCTCAGCCGGCCATTTCAGAACCAGACACATGCCAAGCGGGCCTACAGAGAGCTGGTGCTGCTCAAATGCGTCAATCACAAGAATGTACGTCCCCCTGCCCCTCCCACACCCCGCCCCCTCCTTTTAATCTACTTAATGACCTAATTAATGTAATTAGCTAATTAGCGTCCGTGCCTGGTGTCGCTCTCTCGCTCCTCTCTGCAGATCATTCGCTTACTGAATGTCTTCACACCTCAGAAGTCCCTGGAGGAGTTCCAGGATTTGTAAGCCTCACCTATGCTGCTCACTGTGGCTGCTTGTTTGTTTGTTTTTGTTTGTGTGTCGGAGGCGTGTTTGGAGCTATTAGATTTCGTGGCCTTTGCTGAGGCTATAGTGGACTCTGGGGATTCAGATAGATGATGTTGTGCAGAGCATGCCTGTGGTTTTAAGATTGAATGTCCATAGCCTAATCCTGGCCTGTGAATGTCTTTCAGGACTGAGTTTCTGAACACGGTTCATGTATAAACTAAAAAAAAAAAAGGATTTTAACGGTCAGTCAACAAATGCATCATAGGGTTAAACTGCCCGTGACATGACACCCTGTGGGCCTTATTTCATCTGGTCACCCCAGGTACCTGGTGATGGAGCTGATGGATGCCAGCCTATGTCAGGTGATCCACATGGACCTGGACCATGAGAGGATGTCCTACCTGCTCTACCAGATCCTGTGTGGCATCAGACACTTGCACTCTGCCGGTATCATCCACAGGGTAAAGAGCAGGCTCTGCTGGTGACCTTCTGTCGCTGCGATGGTTAACCGCAAGCAGGTTCCAACTACAGCATCGCGCAGGCATGCTGTGGCTGGACATGTCTATTCATATCCTGTTCATAGCTGTAAACCGGACCACGCGCAACTTGCTCACAGCACCACGGGTGTAAGTTTATGAGGAATCGTCACGGATACCAGCCCGTATGATTCCATACCCTTTGTGGCCCTCAGGACCTGAAGCCGAGTAACATAGTGGTGAAATCAGACTGCACTTTAAAGATCCTGGACTTTGGCCTGGCCAGGACAGCCTGCACCAATTTCATGATGACTCCGTACGTGGTGACCAGATACTACAGAGCGCCGGAGGTCATCTTGGGCATGAAGTACAAGGAGAACGGTAGCAGCGTTTCACCTTCCTTAAAACTCCACGCCGTATTCTTTAACGACTGCGTCCACCTTCAAGGAGCGTGTGTGTATTGTTTACACGTGCTTGTTTCTGCCTGTGTATTTGCAGTGGATATCTGGTCGGTGGGCTGCATCATGGGGGAGATGGTGAAAGGCAGTGTTATATTCCAAGGTACAGATCGTATCCTTTCAGCTGCAATCGGCTGCTCGAGACTCTTGTGGAGTGTGTTTGCTCGTTTGGAGTGTGTTTTCTCATGTGGCATGTGTTTTCTCGTGTAGAGTGTGTTTTCACCCCCCTTTCGCTTGGTTTATTTGGCTCTTGTTGGCGCCCTTAATGGACAGGAAGGGCACACGGTCACACACACACACTCTGAAAGTCTCTGTTGACTTTCTTATTCAAGGCCAAAGGTGTCAGCATACACTTCCTGTCCCACAGGCGTTTGTCTGAATTACGGTTAACAGCCTCTTCCGATTAGCTGCTGAGATGCTGTGTAACGCATTAGTGCACCCCCAGGTGGCAGCAGAGAGCATTTGTTAGCCTTTAGCTCCCCTGGGAAGTAAGAGTCTGTTCTCTGCGCATGTCGAGACTCATTTGCTTCTCTCTAGCACAGCTGAATATTTTATGCCTCTGTGACTGCAAACAGAGTTTCTTTAAGATTCGCCGCTGGACATTTGCGACAGAGGAGCATTTAGGATGTCCGTGTATTTTCGCTGCATTTATCAGCCATCTCTGTGCACTGCATACAAACCCCAGAAGTGTGAGCGTCGAGCATTGAGAACTGCAGTCAGTGTTTTGAATCATGCCCAAGGTGTTGGGCAGTGTTTGGGTCGGGGCTCCGTAGGGCTCCTGCAGGTCCTCCGCACCAAACCCGTCAAACCACATCAACGGGCCTCGTTTTGCGCGCAAGGCCGCGGTCATCCCGGGACAGAAAGGCACCTTCCCCAAACGGTTCACCCAAGATGGCATGGAAGTGTCTAAAGTATCTTTGCATGCTGCAGCGTTAACGTTTCCCACACCTCCGCGGTTCCAGAGCCCAGTGGCAGCGCGCTCCTCTCCGGGTGAAGCTTCTGCGCAGCCGCTCGGCCATGGAAACCCGCTCCATGAAGCTTGTGACGCGCACCACTTGTGCTCATGTCGCTTCCAGAAGCGGTTTGGAACTCGGTAGCCATTGACGCAGCAGAGGTCAAAGGGTGAGGGGTTTACACGCCGTGCAGTACGTGCTGTCTGCTCGGTGGTCTCGCTTTGTGGAGCTGGGTGATCTAGCACGTTGTACTTCAGCTGTAAGTCTTCTAGTTGACTGAAGCAGATCTAGCAGGGACAGAGAAGACATTTTCCAACCTGTGACATTACGTGACCAATTCCCCTGCCTGTGTTTGTCCCTGCAGGCTGGAGGGCTGTGTGCTTTTATACACACACCTGGCACCCAAGATATGTCCGAAACACCTCAGCCGGACCAATTAGAATCATGTACTGTACTTGGACACGTCATGCACATACTGGACTTTCTTTTGAGAAGAATGTATAGTCTGTGCATATTTGTCTTTGATTTAAAATGGCACTTGAAGCAAACATTGCTTTCACAAAATGTTACTACACAATGTATGGTGTGCCTGCCTTTGTTACAGTCTGCAGAACACTTTTCACGTTTCTTGGCACCGTCTGGTCCCTTTTTAATTCCCTTCAGTATAGGCTAATGAGATTTGAACAGGGGCCCTTAAATTGCAAGATATTGTGTCCTGCACTCTATAGTGGACGTGTGGAGCAGTGGGACTTTGCTACTGTGTTTTTTCCACAGACCCTTTTCTTATGTTGCCATGTCAGACTTGCTTTTTCGTCATGTATCAGTCGGTTGTCAGGAAAAGGGCAGCATGTCTTTTGGCTCGAGATGGACACACTCCCAACAACCATTGTCAGTGATGGTTCTGTTTGATAACGCAAGGTAATGGGAAACCCAGATATGTGTGGGAGATCATTCCCACTGAACAGGGATTCCATGCTACCTACTTATACCCCAAGGCCCCAAATCATTAATCCGGTGTTAAGTACTTTTGAGTACAAAACGGGGATTATGCAAATGCTGGCAACCTACACGTGGGGCAATCTGCCCATCTCTCCTGCCCCACGTCTTCCTCCCTCAGCCGTGTGCTTTAACCCTCTTAACTGGGCTGCCGCCAGACATTGACCAGTGGAACAAGGTGATCGAGGTGCTGGGCACACCGTCGCTGGAGTTCATGAACCGCCTGATGGACACCGTGAGGAACTATGTGATGAACAAGCCCCAGTTCCCTGGAGTCAGCTTCAGCGAGCTCTTCCCTGACTGGGCTTTCCCCTCAGAGACCGAGCATGACAAGCTCAAGAGTGAGACTGCCATTTTCCCTTAGCATTCATTAGAATCCTCTTATACTCTCTGTGCTTGTCTGTCTCTGCACCTCTCTCTCTTTCCCTCTCTTTCTTGCTTTCTGTCTCTGTCTCTCTCTCTCTCTGTGTGTGTGTTTGTGTGTGTGTGTGTGTGTGTGTGTGTGAGTAATGTTTGTGTGAGTATACAAGAGAGACACATATATCTATATCTGTTTGTCTCTCTCATATACACTCACCGGCCACTTTATTAGGTACATCTGTCCAACTGCTCATTAACGCAAATGTCGAATCAGCCAATCACATGGCAGCAACTCAATGCATTTAGGCATGTAGACGATCTGCTGCAGTTCAAACTGAGCATCAGAATGGGGAAGAAAGGTGATTTAAGTGACTTTGAACGGGGCATGGTTGTTGGTGCCAGACAGGCTGGTCTGAGTATTTCAGAAACTGCTGATCTACTGGGATTTTCACGCACAACCATCTCTAGGGTTTACAGAGAATGGTCCGAAACGGAGAAAATATCCAGTGAGTGGCAGTGGTTGTTGTTCTGTGGGTGCAAATGCCTTGTTGAAGCCAGAGGTCAGAGGAGAATGGCCAGACTGGTTTGAGCTGATAGAACGGCAACAGTAACTCAAATAACCAGTCGTTACAACCGAGGCAGAAGAGCATCTCTTAACGCACAAGACGTCGAACCTTGAGGCGGATGGGCTACAGCAGCAGAAGTCCACACCATGTGCCACTCCTGTCAGCTAAGAACAAAAAACAGAGGCTGCAATTCGCACAGGTTCACCAAAATTGGACAATAGAAGATTGGAAAAACGTTGCCTGGTCAGATGATTTCTGCTGCGACATTCGGATGGTAGGGTCAGAATTTGGCGTCAACAACATGAAAGCATGGATCCATCCTGCCTTGTATCAATGGTTCAGGCTGGTGGTGGTGGTGCAATGGTGTGGGGCATATTTTCCTAGCACACTTTGGGCCCATTAGTACCAATTGAGCATCGTGTCAACGCCACAGCCTACCTGAGTATTGTTGCTGACCATGTCCATCCCTTTATGACCACGGTGTACCCATCTTCTGATAGCTACTTCCAACAGGATAACAAGCCATGTCATAAAGCGCAAATCATCCCAGACTGGTTTCTTGAACACGACAATGAGTTCACTGTACTCGAATGTCACCAGATCTCAATGCAATAGAGCACTTTTGGGATGTGGTGGAACGGGAGATTCGCATCATGGATGTGCAGCCGACAAATCTGCAGCAACTGCGTGATGCCATCATGTCAATATGGACCAGACTCTCTGAGGAATGTTTACAGTACCTAGTTGAATCTATGCCACGAAGGATTAAGGCAGTTCTGAAGGCAAAAGGGAGTCCAACCCGGTACTAGCAAGGTGTATCTAATAAAGTGGCCGGTGAGTGTGTATGTGTGTGTATATAATAGAGAGAGAGCAAGAGAGACATCTATATGTGTCTCTCTCCCACATTCTCTCCCACATGTTTTTCCTGGCTTCATCTCCTTTTTCTTCTACTCACCTCCCCCCATTTGTTTCATAACATTTACACCACATTCAATTCACAAATATTTGTAATTGTTAAAACATTTGTCAGTGTTGACTCAAGGCAGCCAATGCAAACCTCTTGCTGTACCTCTTCCTTACAGCAAGCCAAGCTCGCGACCTGCTGTCAAAGATGCTGGTGATCGATCCGGAGTCTCGAATCTCTGTGCAGGAGGCCCTCAACCACCCCTACATCCACGTGTGGTACGACCCAGCGGAGGCCGATGCGGTCAGTGAACCTCCCCCCTCCCACATAGTCCATTCTACTTAGCGGTGTTAAATAGAGGGTATTTTTTATTACACCAGACAGACACTGTGTTGTTGAGGTCAGTGCTTCTAACGGCTCTGTGTTTTTTATTATTGCTGCTTGATTTGCAGCCTCCGCCTCAGATTTCAGACAAGCAGCTGGAGGAAAGGGAACACACCATTGAGCAGTGGAAAGGTAGAAGCCCCCCGTATGAGCTCCAGCCTAGAAAGAAAAGGAAGATCACTGATGAAGACATTTCCTCTAAAGATACTCCTTCTTTCTTTGTGTGCACCTCCCTACAGAGCTGATCTATAAAGAGGTCATGGACTGGGAGGAGAGGAACAAGAATGGTGTTTTAAAGGAGGAGTGTTTAGGTGAGGCTCTGCTAAAATGCCCTCTGTGTGGCTGTATTGGATGGAGAGATTAAGAGTGCGTGCGTGCGTGCGTGTGTGTGTGTGTGTGTGTGTGTGACTCTGCGACCGCGTGTCCTCTGCAGTAGACGGTGTGGCGAACAGCAGCACGACGGCCTCTCAGTCGTCCTCCATCAATGACATCTCCTCCATGTCCACTGAGCAGACCCTGGCCTCCGACACGGACAGCTCCTGCATCGACGCGGTGGGTGGGGTGCTGGAGGAGTGACGGTGAGCCCTATCTCTCCACCTCCGCTCCTCTCGCCCTCGTGTCCTCCCCGTGTCTCCAGACGCCGGTGCGGCCGCTGACAGG
Source organism: Brachyhypopomus occidentalis (assembly GCA_020368025.1). Classification (NCBI taxonomy): domain Eukaryota; kingdom Metazoa; phylum Chordata; class Actinopteri; order Gymnotiformes; family Hypopomidae; genus Brachyhypopomus; species Brachyhypopomus occidentalis. The sequence goes on along the minus strand of JAGXOD010000030.1, from coordinate 478,884 downwards.
CTGGGTGAAGCCTTGGGCCTCCTCCTCCTCCTCCTCCACCCTTGCTCCCTACCCTCGCTCCACCTTCAGAAAGCCCAGTCTCTGTTTTCTGTCTGGTTCCTTTGCTCCGTGCTTCCTCCTCAGTTCCCCCCTCAGCGCAGTCTCGAGTAGCAAAGGGCCTTCCGCTGAGGCTGTAGGCTAGCTGGCCCGCCGCGCTCCGGGCGGGGCGTCAGCAGCTGTCTGTTCCAGACGCCTGTAGGCATGTGTAGGGCCCCCTTTTGATGAGGAGAGCGTGCTAGTGAAAGCCTGTGGTGCTGTGCAGAGCTGGAGCAAGCGTAGCAGGCTTTTCACGGTAGCACGAGCTGAATGTAGCCCCATGTTTGCCCCTCATTGACCTTTGTTTTAATGTGCTTCCTCTCACTGGATGAATAGGACATCATAGACGTATTACTAGCATTAAAAAAGCATTTTAGCTAGTATTATGATAATTTTAAAGTTCATTTAGAGGTGGGAGAATGGGCAGTCTTTCTCTCTCTCTCTCTCTCTCTCTCTCTCTCTGTGCCATGTTGCTAATATTGCCTTTCATGTCCTCACCCTAAAAAAAAAAAAAAAGCACAGTCTGCTACTTGTGGGATAGAGTAATTGACAGCTTGAAGTTCTACTTTCTGGAAGCGTTAAAGCTTTCAGAGCTCTGATTTATGTATTGATGCATGTTACTTCTCTTCAACACTTAAGACACTATATGACTTAAACCTACAGACCCCTGCATATGCCTGAGTACACAGATACATAAACGGTAGTGCCTGCCTTTGTAAATAGACACAGGACACCTTGTTTTCAAACAGAGAACTTGATAATGCATCTCACTCATATAGGGTGTAGCCATGTATATACGTATAGAGATTTTATGTAAATGTTCAGTTTTGGGTTTTGTCTCTTTTTGTTTGTTTGTTTGTTTGTTTGTTTGTTTTTTCTTTGTGTATAGAAATATGATTTTACAGCTTCTCTAAATATGCTTTAGTACAAGTACTGTATAGCATAAACACTTAATTTTAAATCAGTGGAAATTTGGTTTGATTGCAAAGTTAAAAAAAAAAAAAAGGTTTGCGCACTGAAGAATTAAGTGATATGCTGTGTAAAAAGTGCATTGATGGTGAACGTTAAAACTGTGGAAACAGTGTGCAAATCTTCTGTTCCATGTCATTCCAAAAAAAGACTTCAGCAAAACTGCAGCATCCTTTATCCGTTTTTGAAGATCGTCCTTAACGCGTGAGCTGAAAACTGACCAACACCGTTTTCCATTTCCTCAAACTTGAACAGCCCGTAAGAATGTTGTACGAATCAAAATCGTCTTTTGAGGACACTTTGCCCTTTCGGTGAAAACAAATATTCATTTTATTTATTTTTATAATACTCACCACTTGTCCATGGGAGAATTTCTTTTCCCTTGAACGCGTCCTCTGCATTCATTGCTTATTCAGTAGTTGCGATGTGTTGATTAACTGCAGTATGTGGCAGTGGATTTTAAAGTTGACATGTTTACCACAGTGGCATGTGGTCCACTCTGAGCAGGCCATCTTCATGGGTTTCTCCATTCATCCTTTTTATTTCCTGCCACTCCCATGGTCACCCTGAGAAAAGGACCCGACACCTGAGTCTGAAAACACGCACCGTAATGCACAGCTGCTCACATAGCTGTGACGTAGCTGTACTCTACAGGACTGCATGGAACGTAATCGCACAAGAGTGTGTAGGAGCCTTTTAATGTGAGCGCAACTCCGAAGACCTGCTTCACCCTCCCCAACCCCCCCTGCCCAGTTAGATAAGTATTCTGGCGCTTGACGATGGACTTGGGTGAAGGCGGATGTAGCGCACTCTGTGTGTCTGTGTGTGTGTGTGTGTGTGCGCGTGCGCTCCAGGACACCCCTGATGATCTGGGCTCTGTCAGACTGGCGACAGAAGCCTTCACTGACTGACAGGTACTGGGGTGTGAACTCTGCATCCTGACTCCTCATCAAGCCTTAAGCATTTCCCGTGTCTGCTTTGGCCGCGCGCGATCGGTAGGAGCCATCTTCCCGTGTGTGGACGGAAGCACTGAAGCCATGTTTGGACAGAAGCACTGAAGCCATGTTTGCTGCATTGCTTGCTTCTGCAGAGCAGCGTCTTCATTCTTACACATTTCTCAAAAATTGCTGTAAAAAAAAGAGGCACTCGTGCCTCCTAGCATTGTTATCAGATGTGTGTGTGTGTGTGTGTGTGAGACCTCACCAGGTGCTTATTTTCATAATGGTAGCATGGTATTACTGTATTGCAGTAATGCAATGGTGCATTGTATGTGTGTGTGTCTGTGTGTGTGTGGCGATTTCTTTTTGTTTAACTTTCATGTGTTATTGAGCTTGCATGTTATTGATGACATTTTAATTCTGCGAACATCCATTTAAGTACTGAACAGTGGACATTTGTGGTATTACACCCTTGTAAGGGTGCAGAACAAGCTGGCTGTACACTTTTTCCAAGGGCTTTCTCTCCTGCCGTCACCGTTACCCTAGAGGAAGAGGGTACATGTCTGTCTGACTGTGTCACTGACAATCTGTATTGCTAGAGATGGAACCTGTAATGATTTTTGTAGATTTAATTTCCCATTTTCTTTGCACACTCCTCTTCACAATTCTACACATCTAATATCATATCAAGTTCTCCCAGCAACAGTTACATACTTTTTTTCTTTCTCCTTTGTTTCCCTTATTGTGGATCACACCTCTCAAAAACCTGTTTCAGTCAAACCCTCTGAACAAAGTAGATATCTGAACTGCTACGTATAAGTAACGTCTGTATTGCTTTTGTGTGGTTTGTATTGTGTCACGTATGGATGCGCTTTTGATGGGCTTCAGAAGGTCCAGACTCTCGGTGAGCTCCTGCCTAAAACATATGCAAAGTCCCAAACAGGATTCTATATCTACTGCAATGGAGAGTCAGATCCATTTTTCTGTATGGGAGGTAAAAAAAAAAACATCAAACTGTTCCTGTAACAACTGGCCAAATAAAACCTTAAAATGAAGTACTGATTGTTCTACATTTCTTACATGTTTTATTTATGTATAAATGCATATTGGTGTAAATACAGTATGTACATGTGTATGTAAAGGTGAGGGTTTTTTTTTTTTGTTACTTAAAGGTTATGAATACAGTTATTCAAAAGAACGCAGGGAGATATCCATTAAAGCGCCTTGCATTGGATTTCGTTGACTTCAGTCAGTACATGAAACCATACATCAAAATCTAAATAGGTTCTGACTTGGCGTGCCATATGGCCAAATTAAGCCTAGTCTGAATACATCACAAGAATTCACTCTACACCGTGTTATTTAGGACATCCATGCTTGTTAGATATACCACTTATCCTTTTGGGTCATTCCGAGTACCTGCGTGGCAGAAGCCCTCTCATCCATTTGACCCTTGGTGATAAAAACATGCTGGTCCTCTTGTTTTATTTTCCTCCTCCTGAGCTGCTTGGAGACAGAGCAGTCAGTTCCCTCGTGGATGCGGCAGGCCCGATCCAGTCACTACAGTCCTGACTCTTCTGAATGGGGCACCGATGTTGGGAGGGTGCGGCGAGCGTCAGAAGCTCTGGGCGATGCGCTCCGTTTTCCTGGCCTCCGAGTTCAGCTCGCCGAAGGTGTGGAAGAACTGCTCCATCTCCTGCTGCAGCGCGGCATTGCGGCGGTCTGCGGCGGCCCTCGCGCGCTCCACGTTGCGCGTCTTGATCTCGGCCATGCTGACCCACTGACGCTGCTGCTCCAGTGTGGCGCGCAGCCCCTCCACTTGCCCCTGGAGAGCCTCTTTTTGCAGCTCCAGCCTTAAAATACAGGTTGTTCAGACGGAGTACGTGTTTTGTATAAGTGTTCACTTGGATATTTACAAAAGGAACAAAAAAAATACATATTCAGATGTATGACTAGACATAATGGACATAATGATGACCAAAGTTTCAATTAGTATGATTTTACTGTGACGAGAGTCCTTACCTGTTGATCTTGGCCTCGTACTCCACTTTCTGCCTGGCCATTTGCTGCCGAAGACCAACCAGGACACTCTGCATTGTTTGGGAGGCGGCAGGGTCTGTAGGTGCATTAGGGAGAAAGACCTCACTGCTGCCTGTGCTGAGAGGGGCGTCGGTGGGGGCAGAGGAGGGGGCTGGAGAGTTGGGGTGTGTGCCTCCTTCCTCAGGGTCCGACCTGAAAGAAGCGAAGTACAAGGGGCTGTTGCAGGGTCCGGCTGCCCTGCCTCTCACGGTGCCTCCCTCTGTGAGCAGGATCTCACAGGAGGACCAGGCGCTGCTGCTATTGCCCACGCTGCCGGCACGGACCTCCAGATCCCCCGCGGCGGTGCCCGGCTCGCCGTCTTCCGCACCTCCGTCCGGTTGCCCCGCGGGGCAAATGTTGTCGTATACGGATAGGGTGCTTTCCTGGGCTTCGCTACTGGCACCGCTGTCCCCAAAGGCTCTCTCAGTCTCCCAGCCCGATTGCCCCGGACCAGGCCAGCTACAAGACGGCACGCAACTCCCGTCGCCGGTGTCTGACACCGTGGTCAGAGAGGAGAAGGCAGCGGGTGGCGTCGGGGCATGGGCAGGTGTTGCATGGGGAAAGTCCTGTGCTGAACGGACCGGGCCATGGTTATCGTACAGCAGAGTTGAGCTCGTCTGGGTAGAGGCCTCAGGTTGCCACTGCTGTGATTCGGAGAGGTGCCGTTGGGCGTGAGAGCTTTGGCGACATGGCCTCCTCTCAGCAGTGAGGGGCAGAGAGAGCTTCCGCAAGCACAACGTGGACGTCGCCGCCGGCTGGTCCAGTCGATCGCTGCCCAGTCGGTCGTGAGGCTCACTTGGGTCTGTGTAGGATTCAGTACACACCCACTCGACCTGATTGCACTGCCTGTGTGTGGGAGCAAAGGTTGGTGCAGAGGTTCCTGGAGGACAGCGGAGGTTTTCTCTTGAGAAAAGCTTGCTATGCTCTCTGATAAGCTCTGACATCAGGTGCTGCACCACAGCTGCCCCTAGAAGGAGAGAGGTTGCATTGTGGGTGAATGGCTCTCTTATCTGCCACGTTACACAATTAGGTTTTTGGAATGGATAATATGAGCAGCATCTCAAGAATGCTGAGCATTTTAAACTTCATCTTTAGCCGAATTCAGTAGAATTAGATATTCATTTAGGGCAATATGCCCAAATCAGTCGTTCAGCAGGCTTATCACATTCTCCCATTCTTATAGCACATGCTCTTTTTTACAATCACATCTTCAAGATGCACCCACCTCCAATAATACTCTCAGGGTCCTCAGCTTTGGGTCGGAGGATGTTGGGCCCAAAAACAGTGGCCAGGTTCTGGATACTCATCTTGTTGGTACTAGAGTAGGACTGGACTTCATTTAAGAACCTGCAAAGAAAGTCCATTTCTGTCACCTAAATGCTGTGCACGTTTCGACTTGCCATTTGGATGATCTTAGAACACTTATTGCACCCACAGACCCCAGACTTACTGGCAGATGTATTTTAGCAGATTGAAATTGGCTACCGGAAGCTCATGAAGAAGGTTTTTCAGTTCCATCAGCCCCTAAAGTCAGACACAAGTGGTTATACAACAGGACTAGGCAGATAGTGTTCTTACAGTTTATTTATCCCATAGTATTGACTGAATATTTATGAGAAGATTTGATGCTTTTCTTCGTGTATGAATAACATTACACTGGGTGCCCAATATACTAAAATGAACCTCATCAAGACAATTATTTTATCTGTAGCAAAAGACTTCCCAGAAACAAGAGATCTTCATTATTCTGGACATCACTAAAGCAGCCCTTCTGCCGTGATGCCAAGGTCATTGACGAAGTGCAGGCGAACAGGATGCACCGTCTTCTCTATAACACGAATGCAAGCTCTTCCTGGACGGCCATTTATTTGTGCAGATTGTAATCTTTTTGGTCTTCCAGTAAAAGTATCTCACGCTATACCTGGTTCTCAAGCTGAAGGTCAAAAAGAACCAAAATGCTTGTCTTTTTTTAAAATCCTGTGACGATCACTCCACCGATCGATACTTTTTAGACTTACATTTGAACCACGTAATCCACATCTGATTAAAGACTTTTAGAGATGCACTGTTTTGACCGTTTTGTAATCTTCCATATGTATGTAATGTATGTAATTAATGTATGTAATTAATGTGTGTACATGTGTAACACTCGTGGTAAGAGCGCATGCTGAACTAGGTGACGGCACCACACAAGCCAAACGGTAACATGGCCCAGCAGAAGCAGCAGATACCTGCTCCCTGTCAGACGGCATCTTCTTGCCACACATGAGAAACTCTTGGTAGCGAGAGAATGGCACCAGTGGTTCAGGCAACTCCCTGAGATACAGCTTCAGTAGAGATGCCACTGTGTGGACATCTGTGCTGCTGGGATAGAAATCATACGTACACACACACACAGAAGCTCAACTGAGCCTTCTCTCCCAGGACTGTGAGGTTTGTCTTACAGAAAACGCTACCAAAGATCTTTGATCTCTCGGTATGCTATGCTGCGAACAATACATCTGATATCCGATAGGACCAGAATGACTTGTAATTAGTAGCCGAAAATCTTATTCGATATTCCTTGTGTGCTGCTAACACTTACCTGTCAAAGGAAGGTTTCTCGCCTGCATCAAAGGCCTCTTGCAGCTCTTTGACTAGTGTGGCTTGGCCGGACTGCCTGAAGAGCCCCACCTCCAGCAGTCCACGTTCCCTGATGAAGTCCACGCACTGCTCCACCACCAGGGGAGCCATGTGGTCACCATAGCGACGCTCGTACAGCACCGTCTCTTCCAGCCGCTGCCCGAACACACCTGAGATAAAGAGTTGGGGCTGTTTCTGACCAAACCCTCGGCTCCTGCACTGACCTCTTCGTCAAAAAATGCATTGGTGACAGTTCTGCTGGGACTGCTGGGTAAAGTTGCTTTCTAAGTATACCATCACATATAACCCATGTCTAAGGGTCAGTAACGCTCCTCCGTGTTTACCGTGGGTTGGTTTCTGACCACAGGACTACTGCTCACTTAAAGTTTGGATGGTGTACTGTTCAACAGAGTAGTAAACACCCGCTGTAGTGTCACGGAAGTGGGTGCTGTGCTGGTACGGGCCCTTCAGACACAGCAATGTTGTGGAAGTTTTTACACATGCCAGTGTCACTGCTTGGTTGAAAGTAATCTGCCCCCAAATATCCAGCTATTAGCAGTCCTGTGGTAAGTATTAGCAGTTCTGTGGTCAGTTGTAGCAGATCTGTGGTACGTATTAGTAGTCATGTGGTCAGTTTTAGCAGTCCTGTGGTCAGTATTAGCAGTCCTGTGGTCAGTATTAGCAGTTCTGTGGTCAGTTTTAGCAGTTCTGTGGTCAGTTGTAGCAGTTCTGTGGTCAGTTTTAGCAGTCCTGTAGTCAGTATTAGCAGTTCTGTGGTCAGTATTAGCAGTTCTGTGGTCAGTTTTAGCAGTTCTGTGGTCAGTTTTAGCAGTCCTGTAGTCAGTATTAGCAGTTCTGTGGTCAGTTTTAGCAGTCCTGTGGTCAGTATTAGCAGTTCTGTGGTCAGTATTAGCAGTCCTGTGGTCAGTTTTAGCAGTTCTGTGGTCAGTTTTAGCAGTTCTGTGGTCAGTTTTAGCAGTCCTGTAGTCAGTATTAGCAGTTCTGTGGTCAGTTTTAGCAGTCCTGTGGTCAGTATTAGCAGTTCTGTGGTCAGTTGTAGCAGTCCTGTGGTCAGTTTTAGCAGTTCTGTGGTCAGTTGTAGCAGTCCTGTGGTCAGTTTTAGCAGTCCTGTGGTCAGTATTAGCAGTTCTGTGGTCAGTTGTAGCAGTCCTGTGGTCAGTATTGGCAGTCCTGTGGTCAGTTGTAGCAGTCCTGTGGTCAGTATTAGCAGTCCTGTGGTCAGTATTAGCAGTTCTGTGGTCAGTTGTAGCAGTCCTGTGGTCAGTATTAGCAGTCCTGTGGTCAGTTGTAGCAGTCCTGTGGTCAGTATTAGCAGTCCTGTGGTCAGTTGTAGCAGTCCTGTGGTCAGTTGTAGCAGTCCTGTGGTCAGTATTAGCAGTTCTGTGGTCAGTTGTAGCAGTTCTGTGGTCAGTATTAGCAGTCCTGTGGTCAGTATTAGCAGTCCTTCTAAACGCCTCTCTCGGGTGCCTGGGCTGTGCTGCAGTGCTGCAGCGTTGCACCACAATCCCCTCCGCCCGCGATCGTCTCATCAAAAGCTCAGAAATACTCACGCCTCCTAAAGCTCAGCACCCTTTTAATTTTCCTGTAGGCGGAGTGGGAGACGTAGCTCCCCGTGCGCTGCACCGCCTGCTTGTTCTCAGGCATCTTCCGCCGCGGCGAGCAGAGCCCGCGTCCCTGCGGCCGTTTGTCTCAGGTGTGCGCCTTCGATCCTGATCTGTCAGAAAATCACAGCGCCTCCATTTCATTTGCCACACCAAGAGGGAACGAAGGAGCACAGTGACGAGGTGACCTCACCACACTCCGGACCCGACTCCGTGAAGCTGTCTTCCTCCTCCTCTCTCTCTCTCTCTCTCTCCCCTTGGCTTTGGATCCCTCCCTCCTGTGCGCAGGTAAGCGGATATAAGCTCCAGTTGCTCTGCGAGCCTCAGACCTGATGGAAGGAAGATTCCTGCTCTGCCGTCGGTGTTGACCCTCAGGCTCAGATACACGCACTAATCAGATATATCAACATTCCAGCAGTGTCACTGCTCCTCGTCCTTAAGAGGAGGCATTGTTCCTCTCTCCGCCGTGCCTCCTGCTCCTAGGTTCGAATGAAAATTAAATGATCCGGGCAACTTCAGTATGAGTTCTTAAGACTTCTTAACTTCCTCTGGAAAAATGCAACACAATCACATACAATATCCAGATTTTATGTGGATGTTGCCGTGACGGAAAGAACAGAAAAGAAACAGCAGATCACAGCTGAGGCTGTGCTGAGGCTACGGTTCTTCTTTTTGTAAGTGCCACCAGCTCAGGCGTGTCTGGCCGTTACGGAGCGTATGCAGTCACGGTGCCATGGAAGCAGAGTGTGTGACCTCTGACCTGCAGTCAGCTACACAGCGAAGATGGTCTTGGGGCAGCCATCCGGTGGTCCAGTTTCTCTTCACCTTTTTGAGGACTTTTAGTGGATGGGGCTTTTCATCTGCTGCTTTCAGGTGTCCTGGTGATGTAGAATAGTCCACAGAAGTATGCATGTGTTTGTCTTTGATCAGAGGCTCGTCTGGATCTGGCTGTGTTGAGGAGTTCCCATCGCAGGTGCCTCCTTAGTTCATTCTAAATTAAATCTGTGGGACTGTGCGTCAGTCTGCTTCAACTCCTGCTCCTCCCAGAATACCTTTTGAATTGCTGTTTCACCCTTATTTCTCTATGTCACATGTTAACCATCTCTTGCCCTGTGTGTTTACCTCCCTCTCTTCTCACGTTTTCCTCTCTCTCTCTCTCTCTCTCTCTTATCCCTGCACTCATCTGCCCTTTCCTCACCCCCCCACCTTACCCCTTGTATCAAACTACTCCTCTGCAGGCTCACTGGAGCGAGGCCAAGGTGGCGCCGGCTCCCTGTCTCTCCCACGTCTCTCCCCCGTCTCTCCCCCGTCTCTCCCCCTGACTCTCCCTATCGCTTTCGTCTCTCCATGAATCATTAACACTGAACGGCACCGTCACAGACCGACTAAAAATAAATGGACTAGAACATGTTGCCTTTTACCCACTCTTTCACACTCTTTCTGTCTTTCTCTCTCTCTCTCTCTCTTTTCTCTCTATCCTCTCCACTCTCTCCCTCCACCCCGTCCCCCTAACCTCACATGGCTTCTCATCTCCAATCATTTCTCATTGGCCTGCAGTGAACACGCCCCCCCAAGCCCTTTTTTTAACGTGTGTGTCTGGTTTGGGTAACTTGGCCTCTGATGTCAGTCCCTTTCCAAAGTAGTTTGTGAGACACTGACCTAGCATGCAGGGAACTTGAGTGTGTGTGCAGAGCCAGAGCCGCGTTATCTGTCATGGAAATCTCCTGCTGTGTAGCAGCAGTTATGACTGGGAGGTGGTGTGGGGAATATTCATGGGGAATGTTAATCTCTCTTGGGAAAAGTGCAGCAGGGACCCTGCAGCACAAGTTTAGCTCTCAGCGCCACCGAACACTTCGTCACCCAGGCGCGTGCAGGCGCCCTTCAGCAGCTCCTCCAGGGCTTTCCACGGTGCCTGTGGAACATTCCGGATCCAAGACCTGGAGCACTTCCAGTTCCAGTAGAACACAGACCAATCTTCTTCTATTTGTAAGGAAGTCTTTGTGCTGAGATAGATGAACTCCTGGAACAGTGATACTTTTGTTTGTGTGTTCGGCAAAGCCCAGTTCACCTCACTGCTCAGCATCAGAGGGTGTGAGAGAAACTGAAGGGGAGCTGACAGCCCCTGTGAGCAAAGTAACGCACTGTAACGCTACTGGAAACAGGGACACTGCCAAAACGAACCACACACACACACACACACTGCAGGTGTAAGAGACAGTAGCAGCTTGTCAGGAGGGCAGACGGTGTTCTGAGCTGTCTGAGCTTGGTCTAGGCCGGAGCAGGACATGAAGGACACAAAGAGGAACCACAAGTTTTGATCCTCTGTTATACTAGGAAGTTTATATTTGGTGCGCAGAGAGAGCGTCCGAATGCTTGAACTCAAAATGACACTGCAGTTGCGCTGCTGGAATGTCCTCTGCTCATTCACATGCCTTTCTTCTCTTTGGCCAGGAAAAACAGGGAGAACTTGGACAATGACATCACTCTCAGGGGCACGCGGTTTTCAGAGTTTAGTGAGATGTACGCTGTTGCAGACAAAGCACGGTTTGAGGCACGTCTAGTCATTAGTGTGTGTAATGCCATGACCATGTCTGAGAAACGGGTCAAATATGTTTATCGTGTCAGGAGATGAGTGAGCATTTGTGTGTTAGGTGTTGTGACTGAATCCTTATCGACTTGTAGCACGGATGTATGGTCCATACATTCCCAACGCATAGTACCTTTGTCACAGTGGTTTAATCATGTGTGGCATCAGCAAAAAAAACAAATAAACAGTTAGACTGATGTCATGTCCAGGTTAGTACTGTTAGTAGTGTTGTGTGGTCTATGTGCATGTGTGTAGTCACCTGTGAAGGGAATCCACACTCCTTTGTTGAGGCTTTTCAGCCATTCCTCCCCTTGACCACAGCTGTTGGACAGGAAGAAGTATGAACTAGGGCTTACTAACACATCTCTGTTTCCTGCCAGAGAGACAAGGGGGGGGGGTATAGAGAGACAGAGATGAGTAGTAGAAGTTTGGTGGTTTGTGTGTTTTAGATTATTAGAATTAGTCAATTTTTTTTGGTCTGCGCTACACAGCAGATTCATTTACTGGTTTCATCAGATGGCCTGACAGAATGAGTTCTGTGATCAATAATCTCTATATTAAGTTTAGAGATGCACAAGAATCTCCAGCAAACATCCAGAGTTCAGATCTGATTTGGATCGATGGGAGGCATTTGCTTAATAACAGTATCTAGATGGAGTGGGTGCTTTAGAGAGGACTCCAGTGGACTCCAGTGCAGCATCTTAAATGTCACTGACTTCAGTCCAGTTTGGACTGTGGACACAACATGAGTATGTTAAAATACGTATATAATATATATATATATATATATATATATATATATATATATATATATATATATGCATCTTGAACATCCAGATGAGATGAAGGCATCAAGAAACGTCTACAGGTTACCTGGGCCAGACTCTCTGCTACATGAACATGCACTGAGTCTCTGCTTGTGACCCTGAGACTTTTCCCCAGTCACTCCACATCAGCCCACCAGTGAGCCACGACCAATCCACACGCCCACAGATGGCTCCGTTTTCTGTCCGTGCCCTCTACATGCAGTGCTCCTCCAGCCAGGGTGATGGACGCTGGTCTGAGGTCAGCCTTTTGGTGTTTATTTAAACAGTTAATATGAGGCAAATACTCTAGAGTGTCTCAGATGTCTGAGAAAGGAACTCGGAGTGGGGATCCTGAACGTGAAAGCAGTTCTCCAGACATATGGGCCTCAAACGTGCTGTGTACACATCAGTACATGTATGGACAAAATGATGTGGAAACCTTTTCCACGAGCCTTCTCCATACAGTTGCCACAGGGTTGGCAGCATTTCAATGTCTGAAATGTCCTTGTATGCCGGGGCATTAACATTACCCTTCACTTGGACTAAGGAACTGAAGCCTAGCCCTGAAAAAACTGCCCTGGACCATTATTCCACCATCCGGCCAAAACCACATTCTATCATCACACTGTCAGTGAAGTGTGATTTATCACTCCAGAAAACGCGGCTCCAGAGTCCAGCGGCTGTGGCACTTTACACCACTTCATTTACGGCATTTAGCAGACGCCCTTATCCAGAGCGAATTCACCCATGGTGATCTTAGACTCGTGTGCAGCAGCTGAGCCATAGAAACCAATTTTACACACAGCGCCCAGTTCTTATGCGGATGTTGCTTCCAGACGCCGTCTGAGACTCTGTGGTGAGCAACGGACCAGAGGACAGGCAAGCAGCACTTATGCTCTGTGAGTTTTGTACAGCCTACTGCTTCATGGCTGAGCTATTGTTTCTCTTTAATTTCACAATAATGGCACTTACAGATGAGCAAGCTGACTTGTGACAAAGGTGGCACCCTATGACAGAGGCACGTTTAAAGTCACTGAGTTCTTTAGTACGACCCCCTCTTCTTCTGTGAATGTGTGCCTACGAATATTGACAAACTCCTGTTCAGGCGATTGACAGGTGTTGACTCTCTGGTGTTGACTCTCTGGTGGCAACTCTGGTACTGACTCTCTCTGGTATTGACTCTCTGGTACTGACTCTCTGGTGTTGACTCTGATGCTGACTCTCTGATGTTGACTCTCTGGTACTGACTCTCTGGTGTTGACTCTGGTACTGTCTCTCTGATGTTGACTCTCTGGTACTGACTCTCTGGTGTTGACTCTGGTACTGTCTCTCTGATGTTGACTCTCTGGTACTGACTCTCTGGTGTTGACTCTGGTACTGTCTCTCTGATGTTGACTCTCTGGTGTTGACTCTCTGGTGTTGACTCTACCAGAGGAGGAGTGTCCTCGTACCTTTGGCCAAATACTGTGGATTTGTGCTCCAGGTTTAGATGTGATTGCCCCACATAATGCACCAGGATGTGGCACTAATCTGAACTTCAGTAATATTTAAAGCCACTTTCATGCGACTGCAGTGACCAAGAGATGATGCCAATGTATTAAACCTTTGGTGATTGACTTATACTTAAACAAGCATATTAAACCTGCTTTCATGGAGCAAAAAGTCAGACATGAACTGTCTCAGTACAGCTTACATATTGGATCTAGGGGTGGGCCAACTGTGAGGGCAGAGCGGCACAGCAAGAACTCCCAGCATGCTTTGTGCCGCTCCACAAATCCTCTAGTAGTCATGGTCACTCTGTCCTTTTGGTCAGCCTCACGTCTACAGGATGGTTTGAGATGAATCGAGTGACCATTTCTTATCTTTAAGCACCATAGAGTTCAACAAGGGGAAGAGCACATTGATTTCCATAATTTAATTAAAAAGTCTTACTGCTTTTCCACCCCATACATTTCTCCGAGGAGATATTAATCACAGAATGGGTCTCGGCCACAATTAAACCGTGCTCCAGATTCCACTCACATTTGCTGAGAGAGTGCGGTAATTAATTTCACTGAGACGTTTTTCACTAACCAGCGACGAGCAGTAAAAACCAGCTAAGTGGTTTATCAATACATCCTCCTTTCTAAGGCTGGAAAAACCTGCCCCAACCTGGGAAAGGCAGAAGGGGACACATCCCTAAACAGAGCTGTGAGTGCTGCAGTGTCACCGAAGCTTAAACTGAGTCTAATGTCAGTGAACACTGGTTGCCCTCTCAATGACATTGCTCTCCCGTGCCCTGTTCTTTAGACGAGCCACAGACCACTTGTGTATCTGTCACTCTGCCAAGTACTGATAAGAGGATAGTGGGATACTGGTTATTTATCTTTCTCTTAAATGGTATAGTGAGTGTACAGATCAGTGGTTTCATTATTAGAGATTGGCAATAGCTATGAATTCATACCTCAGTTGTTGTCAAGTTACATACGTGGATCTGTTTGAATGGCTGGAATACTGAATATAATTACCATTTGCAACTTATTACCAATATGCAAGTGTTACGCTGTATATCGCACTGATGCACAATGGGAATCTGGTTAGAGTTTGGGTCAGAGATCGTATCTGGAATGGTCACTGTGACAAAGCAGCAAACCGGAGAGCCTCACTGCATAGTAAAGTGAAATCTCCATTAGGTCTGATTTAAAGTATTCATTTTATATATAAATGTTTATGTCACCAAAACCACTTTAATTTATGTATAAACTGAAACTGAATGTCTTCAGTCACTGGTCCATGGACAAACACCAACAGCAGCAGTGGCTCTTTGTGCCAACATCCCTAAGGGATGTACAAGTTTTGCAAGTAGTGCATAAGGGTGTTTCTGGGGTTTTTTTAAATTGTACCTAGGACACAGTTTCTCGTTTGCTATTGTTTCTGTCCATGTGGTTTGCATTAGTTCACACGAGTTCCTACTTTAAGATCTGGAGCAAGAGGTCTTCTCTCAGTAAAACATGTCAGCGAATTTCCAGAAAAAGTTCAAAAGTTTTGCTATATATTTGATTTATGAATATCACGGCATTATGGAACTGATTAGAGCATTCAGGGCTTCTCAGAATGTACTCAGGTTTAACCACATTGATGTAGCATATCACAGAATCACAATACTCCATTCATAGACATCTTAATATGATAATCTTTGGATACTTACTTGGAAAATATGTTTTACGCATCTGTTTAAGTAGCAGCCTCTTCAGTGAAACTACAGACATCCCTTATGCATCCATCAGAACATTCAGTGGTAATGATGCGGCTGTTGCCGTGCCTTCAGACATTCATCCTCTTCAACTTTCATGTCTATGAGCCCCTCAGGAGATATCAAACATCTGTCTGGCCCAGTAATCATATGTGTCTCTAAAGCTGGCATGTCAATCTGTAGTGCCCAAGCTGCACTGTCAGGTCCATTTAAGATGACAGACATGTCTTTACTGAAACCCCTTTTGCAGTACTATAAAAACCAGATCAGTAGGTCAGGTGACATACCATTCACACGCATTCACCGTTCATCCCTCTTCACCTGCCTCACCATTTTGTTTAAATAAAATTGTCAAATATTAGAAAAATAATGGAATTACTGTTTTTCATGTGTTCATCATTGAGTGTGTTCAACCTAATAGATTGAATAGACAGATAGAATAGATAGTAATAGATACGTTAATCTGCCACTAGCCACTAACTGCATAAGCTTCTTTCAGAGCCATCTCTATACCGAAGCTCGCCGCCCATCGCCGTCCCAACATGATCACTTTAACAACAAAAAGGGGAAGTTGGCTCTGGCCAGCCGGGAGAAGCACGCGGGCACTCACCTTTCTGCGTGGCGCTATCAAACTTCCAGGACTTGAAGCATGTGAGTCCCATGCTGCAGGTGTCCTAGCTATGCCGGAGCTCAGCTTCCCGACGGCCGCCGATCATGGTCTCAGGGGCAGCTGGCACTGCGGCTGGTGCTGAGCGGAGGCTAGCCACGCCATGGGCGTCCCTGAGAGAAGACTCCCCAGCGCTGCCATGGCCCACGCTGCTCTGCCGCTCCATCCGTCTGCCTCCCCATATCTCCCTCCCCATCCATCTCATCAATAAAGACTCCTCCGTCCTGGAGGGTGGGGGTTGGGGTGGAGGGGCTGGAGACACAGGAGGACGGGGAGGGGGCCCTCTGCAGCAGACACGCTCAAGCCCTCATGCACCCGCACACACATACACACACACACACACACCCCACACGCTACACACACTTGCTAAGCCAAAGCCTGGTCTCAGCAACCCTTCAGCAGCTGTAATTACTTCAGTACAGTAGAGCATCTCAGGCAGCAGGGCCAATTTCCCTAATGCATCCACCTCACTGTGCCCCACAACCCACTCCCCCCCCCCCAGCCTCCACCCAGCCTCCACCTAGCATTTGGTTTAATGGCCATCGACATGATCGGCGCTCACCCGCAAGCAATGACTCAAAGAGGTTATAAAGACAGGAGCGGGTGGCCGTCACGTTAAACTTTTGAACCATTCTCCATTACACTAAGAGGAGCCGCTCTCTCCCTCCCCCCTCGCTCTCTCATCTTCTCTATATCTTTTCCTCCCTTTCTCCTACCCTTCCACTCCCTCTCTCTCTTTCTAACTCTCCCTCTCTCTTACTGTCTCTCGCTCCCTCTGTCTCACCATAGACCTGATTTATGTTCTCTGGCCTGGCAGCATCTTAGGGACATATTGATTCTGATGAAAGAGGTTCACTTCATTTGGAAGAAGGAACAGTTTTTCTGACCAGACTTTATACATCCCGTCAAATCTGGGAGCTTTAGCTGGGCTGATGCATACGGCCACTGACTTGTCATAAATGCAACATGACGGCTTACTGGGGCCTTCTCCCCTCTTACTAACACAAGACGTGAAACCAAGACCTCCACAACATTTGTCTGCTGATCTGGTTTCTGTAAGCTCATTTTTCACACGCACATGAATGTACTTCTTTTCATTTTGGTAATAGCAATCAGCCTAATCTAACCCTAACCCTAACATTCAAGATTGTCACAACAGTTTCTCATTTGTTTCTGTGATAGATTCCAGGTATCTTGCAATGAGTGAGCAGTAGAGACATTCAAAGCAGAGGTTTCTCACTCCTCTCAACACAGAACTCTTGGTTCTTGGATTTGACTGTTATTGAGCTAAAGTGCAATATTACCAAGACTGCACTGCACCCACATAATTACCATCCTAAACCTGAACATGCAGTAATGTAATGTACCTGTCCCCATATGCAAAGGCTCAGTAAAAATCTAGTCTAAGCATGAGTTTATATGGGGCCCCATTGATATATAGTCACATATTTCAAATGATCTTTCACACACATAATACTTTGTATTTGTACAACTTAATATAACAAATGTAGAATAGTTTTAGTGAGAAATGTATGTGTTAGTTCTATACCACATATTTATAATTTAAGTGTTTTATAAAATACAAATAACCAGTTTCCCAGACCATGTTTAGACTTAAACACAGACTAATACCAGTGGTGATCCACTCCTCATCAGGTTTTTGTAGTCCGTATACACACACATACATATACACATATATGCACCAGGCATCAGGTCTCTGTTCATGTGCTGTTCACCGTCTGAGGTGATTCACTCCCTGAGCACGGCCCACAATGGAGGCAATTCCAATTACCGCTGAGAGCTTTCATCTCCCCCCGTGTCAATATGCCTGACTCACGCTTTTCATGTGCTGAGGTAGAGGCTCTTCAGAAAATGAAACCAGACACGCAATCGGCAGCCCCCCTAGCACACGCTCCCACATGCTCTCACACGCTCCCACACCCACTTCATCTCCCCTCCCCTCTCATGACATGTCAGTCTTCCATACTGACACTCTATGGCCTCTGGTGCGGCATCCTTCATTTTAAATTAGACTGAAGGCTTTAGTCACTTTTCTGTAATAGAGAAGCAGCCTGTAAATGTGCTATAGAAATTCAAGTGTGGTTCTTCTTGTCCCAAAAACTGTTAAATCCCTTTCGACTGTTTCATGCCCTACACTCCAAAACAGGGTTTCCAACTAGCACACACCAAGACTACTTCTGCCCTCTACAGGCAGACTCACAACATAGCAGACAGTAGGATACTGGGAAGGTGCCCAAACTCACGGATTTGTTATTGTACTATGTGCTTTTTCGTCAACTGCGTACTGGTTTGCAGGTTAAATACTGGTTTAACCACTCTGTAAAAAGGCCATTACTCAGTCCAGTATGGGCATTCTGTTTTGAATACGCACGGTAAGGTGAGGTTCTGCTATTTGCAGTGAAAACTAAGGTAGCGCAGGCAGCATGCACAAGCCCTTGCCTAATGTCATTCTCTTTACGTATGCCACAGGGTTGAAGAAGGTCAGAATGCTTCATGAACTCCAAATAAATGCTACTTTAAGACACATTCGTTAGTATTACTTTTTAAGTATTCTAACTGATGAATCATGGTCAGACCTGACCACATGCGGTTTACATATACTACTCACAAAGTTAGGGATTATTGGCTTTCAAGTGAAATTTATAGAAAATGTAAAAAGTTCACACCATGGTAATGTTGTATCATGAAAGTAGGGCATTTAAATAGAAGCATGCAATGGTGATTTTCTCATCTCAAACAACTTATTGAAACCAAAGCCAACAACAGTCTCATACTGTTCACAAGTCGACTTATTGTCTGCTGAGCCATCCCACTCTTATTGAAGGGCCCTCAGGTCACTGAGGTTCTGGGCTACAGAGTTACGAGCCTCTACATGGCGACTCAGCTGATCTCATAGGTTTTCAGGTCTGGAGAAGGTGCAGGCCACTCCATTTGAGGTACCCCAGTCTCCAGCAGCTTTTCTAATGATGTAACCTCAATGAGCTGAAGCATTGTTGTCCATGAAGATTATGTTAGGCCCATGTTGTTCATGCAGAGGCACAATGACTGGATTAGTTGTTAGTTAGTATTGGCTTGTCACTGTACCATTCACACCATGTAAATAGTTTTGAATGGTGTGACATTCAGTGTGGCCACTTCTATGCCTTTCTGTGACTCTTCCAGTCTCTTTGTATTGCTCTTGCAACCTGCTGATGACACTCTGTGATACTCTAAGATGAGTGGCCACTTCTGTCTGAGAACATCCTGTTTGAAGCCTCGCAATGGCGAGGTACTGTTGAACAATTGGTAGGAGTTGTCGTGGTCTCATGATGTCAAAATGTGAACAGCATGATGCGGAGGAATACCAATTCTAATTTAACCAGGAGACATATTGGTTGATTCATGGATCAAACACCTATACATTTTGCTGTTAAGCTCCTTGTTAGAGAAAAGCAAGTTGTGCAAAAAGTACTGAAACACTGAACAGTTGGACAAGTGCATTCAAAAGTTTAGAGGTCAGATTAAGTTCACCTGTTGAGGGTAGAGTTCACCTGAAAGCCAAATATCCCAAACTTTTTGTGAGTAGTGTATATCACACACCTATAAATGGGTAAGAACAATAACCTTTTTTCTGTCAGCAATAGTTTTTTTTTCATCAGCAAAACCATTTCTTGGTGTAATGTTGAATTAATTACACTGGGGAGGGTGGGATAACATGTACATATCTTGATATCAGGCAACACAAATGTGTATATTTTATCTGAGAGCAGGCAGACACTGGAGACAGAATACTCAGGTACATGTTCTTGAAAAGATAAAAGCTGTTTGTGGTTTCAGTATGGTTAAGTCGATGGCGATTTGAAGGGTTTATCACCATGCTTTGGAGATTTAGAGTTCCATAGGGAACAATCAACGAGAAGGTTTCTGTGACCATGACCAGTGTTTGAAATTATCACTTAAGTTAATTAATCAAAACCTGAGACTGAATCAGAGTTGACGCCTATGGTTTCATCATATCAAAAGAATCAATTATTTCTCTTGATGCGTTTCTAACGTCATATTGCTTTCTGTAAGCTATTGTGTGCTTTACATTCCTAGAACGATTGAATGTTATGTAATCAGTGTACCGCTTAAACTGCTTTGTAGGAAATTAACTAGCCAATTAACGCTACATATCCGGTCTGCTCACTGAAAAAGAAAGACATTTCTCAGAATATTAATGTTAAGCCCTGACAGGAGTTATGTTTTGAGTCTTCAAAACGCTTTTTAAAGTCTTCCTGCAATTTTATCTTCAGTATAGCAGGTACGTAATTTAAAAAGTAATCTAAGTAGTTGACGTTAATTCAGAACCAAAATAGACTTTCTTTGGGTGACGTTAGCTAGCAGAAATGAGCAATTTTACTCGATTTACATTACAACCTAAAAACCCCTTGAAGCATCCATTTGTTCCGTAATGCTTCTCTGCGGGCAGCCCTTTCTCAGTTTGTTAGCTAGCTGGACAGCTAACTACACAGTCAGACAGAAGACGCCCACAGGTCTCCCAAACCGGAAACGCCTTCTCACTGTGTATATACAACGGAAGTCAAATCGCAAATAGTAGGAAGCGCACAGATCGGGCGAAAAATACAGTTTTATTTCAATCAAAAGTTGTTCGAGGTGAGATGTTTTTTAACTAAGGTTGAGATACAAATTCTTTTGCCCGTGTGTTTATTTAGTTAAAGCAATAAACTGTTTTTGAGTAGTCATTTTGATCCGGCTGGCGGATTCCTCGCATCTCCCTGTCTAGCTAGCTAATATTGTTTCAGTACAAAGTCATTCACCGTGTTGTAAACGTCTTTCTCTGCGTTAGCAGCCTAGTTAGTTAGCCAACTATATCGGCAATCTTAATTGTTCTATGTGAGAGTAACACTGACATATCAAGTGACAGAATTAGTTTGTTGTTTTGGGGGTTAAACAGCAAGTCATTAGTGTTTAGCATAGCCGATAGCTAGTATGACTCCCAATGAAAAAGGAGCTGGCTGAGTTACCTGGATTGGGTACAGCGGCAGACGGCTAAGCATGTTATCTAGCTACGGATGTAGCTAGATGTAGTACCAGTGATCTCTATTGCTAAAAAGGACATTTGGTTGCTCGGGTTGTGTGTGTACGTGCAGTTTGCAAGCTAATGTTATTAGCGGAGGTTCTTGAGAACAACTGGTGGACATGAATCAGGAGCATCGTCGCATCTCCCAACTGCCTCCTGAAACCCAATAGCGGAGTGAAGTGTTGGTATTGCGTCAGTTGGCCTGGATTTTACAGCCTAGCCCGGAGGCAACGAGTGTATTGGGATAGATTTCTTGTCGTAATTTGTATTACTTGGAAGCACTTCTATTCTGGATCGACAGATGCGGCGAACTAAACGGATGCGGTCGCGGGATGGATGGATTACAGAGTATAGCTGGGAGGAGAGGATTGAGGATTGGAAGCGACCAAAAAGGAACTCCCGTAGCTGTGAAAGAGAAAGGAGGCCCGGACGGTACCACCACTTCAAAACCTATGAGAGGTATTTGGTCAAAACATAAAAGTACATATACTGAAAGTTCTATATTACTTGTGCTGCTGGTGATCCACAAGACGCTACATGTATGCATGAGACCGTTAACGTCAACAGTTTGAATGCTTATTTATAGAGTGTATTCTGGTGGTTGTAAACTGACTGTTCTGAAGAATGTTATTGGCCTTTCACAAACCTAACTTTTGCCAGCAATTCAGAGAATCCTATGAAGGACAAATTAATACTGAATATGATTCCACACAAAAAGTGTATCTTTCTTTTCAGTTTGTGATATAAAATCAGAGTCCATCTAGCACGATCCATCAAATACATGCATAGTGCTCGTTAAATCAAGGTCTTGGCTTCAGTTCTCGGGGAGCACACATGCTGTCATACTGATATATATATGTGTGACTCTGGATAAGAGCCAAATGGCATGAATACAGATAAGAAACATCCTCCCTTGGCAATGATGACATTTGTTTTGCAGGTGTTATTCTAATATGTTTGCTTGGACACTCCGTTTAATAACCCCCCCATTTCAATTTCCTCGTGTGGATTTGAATTATGGGTCCAGCGATCAGATGGTGTGGGGCATGAATAAGCTGAGAGCCCCCATCATACAGTGTGCTGAAAGCATCCTATTATAGGATGTACTATGACCATACTGACAGGTTAAAGTATGGGACTTCCTCAAGCTACGTGTGTGTAAGCAGGAGGGTGGAGCAGGCATTCCGACGGGTGCTGTCTCTGGGACTGGCTCTAAGTATAGCCTCCACTGAGGGTCCTTCCCTTCTGGGACGACACTCGATGCAGGCAGATCAAGATACAGCGTTCCTCGTCTCATTGCTGAAAGGCCTAAGAAATCCTACCAAACGCAAGGGTCCGGTCCTAGAGCCGGTGCAGGGGCTTGTGTGGTCTTCCAGCGAGGAGCGGAGCTGTGTGTTTTTTTTTGTTTGTTTTGTTTTGTTTTGTTTTTCCCCCCATGTTGCATTTTCTGTGACCGTGGCCCGTTTTTTTTTTTTTTTTTGTTTTTTTTTTTTTTTTTGCAGGCGCCACAGGAGCATCAGGAAGCTGGAGTGTGTAGGGAGCCGTGCACGGGAGCCCAGTCCGGAGGCGCGGGGCTACGCGGAGCGGCCCGTCGCCCCCGCCAGGGAGAGGACCAGCGACTGGCACCACTACAGCAAGTCCTCGGCGCGCAGTGGGCGGAGCCAGCGTAGCAGCAGAGAGCGGCCGCGCCCGGCCCGTCACAGCCGCCAGTCCCGCTCGGTAAGCGCCGAGTCGCACGGCCGGGTTTGGGCCTCTCACAAGCACCGATGCATTATTTGGGGAGGGGACTCTGTATTTTGAAGGGTGGCCTCCTTGGAACCGATGGTTCGTTTTGACATGTAAATGTACAGATGTACAGCCGGGGGGGAAGTTTGTAAACATTTAGAATTATCTTGATTTCTGTGTGAGTGCTTCTTACTGTCATATGATTTAATCAACGTCGTAATGATGTGTAGACGTTCTTTATTTAACAACCATCAGTTTACAGCACATGTTTTGGAGCAGGTCCTACAGATATCCAGATAATTCCAATTCATTTGCAGACTTTTTCTTATCATTGTATTTGGGACAACATTAACAAGGTCAAGAAATGTTCTGTATGTTGTTTTAACTTGTATTAAAGGAATGGTCAGTTTTAAACTTTTAATTACATCTTAACGATAATAGCCATTCCAGAGTGTATTCTGTTGTTACTCCACTTTGCTCCAAGTCTTTTGTCTGAAAATTTTGTTGCCATGTCTTTCTCCTGTAACACGCGTGATGTTGGCCCGGTGCCGTTGTTCGGGCTGAATTTGAAATTGCTGCTGCCGTGGCCTTCCGAACCGCTCCCTCCCCTTCACCGACCCTACTTGCTGAATGAATGAATGGCGTGTTCGGGCCCCGTTCTGACTGGTGTTTGATGATGGTGATGATGGTGATGGTGGTGATGGCTGGTGCCCGTCAACGTCACTCCCCCCCCTTCCAGAAAAGTCATCGCAGGAAAAGAAGCAGGAGTTTTGAGGATGATGAGGAGGGTCACCTGATCTATCACAATGGACACATGCTAAGAGCAAGATGTATAGAACACGTATCTTTCTCTGTCTGTTCTGTGTCTAGTGGTTGGGAGACTTCAGGATAGTCGGGGGTGGGGTGGGTATAACTTTTGAAGGGGAGTTGCAATTATTTTTGACTGGATTTAAATAACTTATGTGGAAATGTCATGCTGGATGTTTGCACGTTTTAAATAAGTAAATTTGAGTATATACACTAACAGGCAAACAAAAGCACTCTCAATCCCCTGTAATTCGCTAGATCTCTTAACTGGTTTATCCATATCGCCATTGTTTTTGTACTGACTGTCCTTTCTCGTTTCTGTGTAGATGAGATTGTAAGCACTCTAGGAGAAGGAGCATTTGGAAAAGTGGTGGAGTGCATTGACCACTCGAAGTAAGCGTTTGTCTCGCCTTGGTCCTGTCTTATTTGCAGAGCATTAAAGCACATAGTGCAGTGCTATTGCAGTGCAGCTGTCCACCTTATGATCTGTCGGTCGTGTTCTGGCAGAGATGGTGTGAGGGTGGCTCTGAAGATCATAAAAAATCTGGACCGCTATCGAGATGCGGCTTTGTCAGAAGTGGAGGTGCTGGAACGGATGAACTCCTTGGACTCTGAGAAGAAATTGTGAGTTGCTTATTTCGTCGCGTTCTGCTTTTTCTCTTCCTTCGCTAAAGAAAAGCATCAAGTATTGTACAAATCCTATTTAGTGGCTGTGTGCGAATGCTGGACTGGTTCGACCACCACAGTCACATCTGCATCGTGTTTGAGTTGCTGGGGTTGAGTACGTACGACTTCCTGAAGGAGAACGGCTTTATGCCCTTCAGCGTGGACCAGATCAGACACATGGCGGATCAGATCTTCAGAGCTGTACTGTGTGAGCACGGGATTTTCACCTCTTATGTTGTCATTTTTTTACTTTTTATTGTCTGTAGTGACCAATCCCGTCGCACCGTTCAGTAAGTGATTCATTTTCCTTTTTCTTCTTCCCACAGTTCTTCATCAGAATAAGCTAACGCACACTGACTTGAAACCTGAAAACATTCTATTTGTGGACTCGCGCTATGACCTAGAATACAACTCCAAGTTGGTGAGCAATGGACCCAGCTGCTAGTACAGTATTTGTTTTCTTTTAAATCTCAACATCGGGCTCAGTACCACTGAACTAAACATCTAAACTAAACGTACGCAGAAGCGGGACGAAAGGATGCTGAAGAAACTTGACGTGAAAGTGGTAGACTTTGGCAATGCCACATACGACCATGAGAATCACACTTCAGTAGTGTCAACACGCCACTATAGAGCACCTGAAGTCATCTTGGGTAAGATCCTCTATGCTTTGCGTGAAAGATCATTGTCGGATCACATGGGTTCTTCCTAATATGAGCTACAGTGCTTTGTAATGTGAAGTCACAGTTTGTGCTTTACTGAGTGATGGTATGTATTTCCAGAACTGGGCTGGAACCAGGCGTGTGATGTTTGGAGTCTGGGCTGCATTCTGATTGAGTACTATCTGGGATTGACATTGTTTCAGGTGAGTTATCTTCTCTCGGTACAGTTCTCCTATCATATTCATTTACAATAAAATCATGGTTGACCATCTTACTCCTTGAGTTGGTTCTACCACACCCCAATCCGTTTGATTATTGCCTACTGAAGTCCTCGGGTAGCCGGCTTGGAAGGGTTACAGGTGAAGCCTGCAGGACGGTAGATCTCCAGGAGGAGGGTTGTTGACCACTGCATGAAACTGTAAATGCTTGTTGACCATGTACTTTTGTTATAGACTCATGACAGCAAGGAGCATCTGGCCATGATGGAGAGAGTTCTGGGCCCCATACCTGTCCACATGCTTCAGAAAACCAGGTACAGCAGCTGAACATGAAATGTGTAGCCTTATAGACGCGTGTGTTTTTCTCCTCTCTCTCACGTACAGTAAATGCCCACAGAACTGAATGATGGCTTGGAGTTTGCTGCTGTTACAGTTTAGGCACAGTAAATGTTGAGCTGTGTGGTTTGTTGACAGGAAGCAGCGCTATGTTCACCGTGACAAGTTAGACTGGGATGAGCACAGCTCATCTGGGAGATACGTCAGGAAGCACTGCAAACCCCTCAGGGTAACACACGCAAGTCCACAGTGTAAAAGCTGACCAGTGTATAAAAACGTGGAGTTTAAATGCACCTTTTCAAACTTCAGACATTCTGAAACCCATAAAATGTTTTTTTTAAAATGTAATAAACTCAAATTAGCAGGATTTTACATCCCTTCATGCAGTCTTCCTATTGCACATCACAATGATTTCCTTTTTGTGGTACAATGATTGACAATTATGGTAAAAATTAATGATCTACCAACAGAGAACTACCGAACAGTGAAATACAAAAAAAAGAATAGTTTAATTTTTTGTCTTGCATGAAATCTTGGTAAAAGTAGCTAATCAGAGTGGGTTTCCAAGGTTACACCATCTCTATTCCTTTTCCAGCAATACATGTCTTCCAAGAGTTCAGACCATGAGAAGCTGTTTGACTTAATCCAGAAGATGATGGATTACGACGTGTCCAAACGCATTACCTTGGAGGAGGCCATCAAGCACCCATTTTTCACACCTCTTAAGAAAGAAAATAAAGTGTGACCTATTGGTCACCTGTTGTACCTCAGCTCCTAGGGAGACTTCTGCTGACTGTATCAGTCTGGGTAGGCAGCAAGGGGAACTAAAACTGAATGACCCAGTTATACGCAGAGCTGCAGTCAGTGGTGACATTGTGCAAATATTAGCAATTATTGTTCCTTCAGGACTGCATGCTTACTGTCCATATTTATTGATCAAATGTACAAGCCATGTTCTTTATATATTAAATTTTTGTATATTTTTAGTGAATTTATTTTGTGCTGCATGTCTCATTAAACGTAGGGGTGGAGTTCTACCATATCATGCGATCCCTCACAGACGAAATGCATACCAACGTTTTGAGAAGCCTTGATGTAGTTTTGATGGTTAAAATCACCAATGCTTATTTTGACCAAGTCCGTTTCCATCACTCGTGATATTTTTTTTTTTGCAGACATTAAATACTTCCCGATAAAGGGCCTCTAGATGGCAGCACAACGCCACATTATGATGTCAATTTAACCAATACGAGTCTTAAGTTTAACAGAAATCTGCTGGTATGAAGTATGTGCTAATCTTATGTTATGTAAAAATGAGCAGTATTGCCTATTGCGTATTACATTTTAAATTTATGTAAAGCGTGCGTTAATGTTGAGCTCAGGCTTGACTACAAAAGTTGTGTATTCTACGTAAATCTATAGGCTCAAGTGAATGTAGGTTTCCCTTTAACATTTAAAGTGGCAAACTATTTGTCATTGTTTTAATGGCGTCAAATACTCGCCATGCCTGTCGAGCTAGTGATAACGTGTTGAAAGCACAGCACTTCATCGTGCTCCGATGGCCAGCCTTCAAAATCTCCAGGAAGTGGACGTTCCAAAATTTTGGCATGAGATCCACGTTGGTTTGTGCGGGGAAGCAATTTAACCAGGGCTCGTGATCATAACGGCGCGAAAGGAGCAACATCTCACAGCTGGAGCTTGAACCACGCGTTGCGTTTGAGGCTCTGTCTCGGTTTATTTCTACTCACCCGTGTGTCATCCTGCCTCCTGTCAGATAAAGTTACAGTGACTGTAATTCCAGCTTTATTCATTTAAACTGTAAGGGAATTTTGAAAGAAGAAATTCAGGCACACTTTCTACAAGTTTGACAAGTCATCAAAGTACCAAAGATGCTCTCTGAACCAAAATCAAAAGAGATGTCCAACTCGTCTACCCGGGGTCAAAACTCTTTATTAAACTGTTTTCTTACTATTTTTTGTTTTATGTTGTCACTGTTTTCCGTGGGATTTTCTGTACTGATAACCTTCAGGATGTCTTACCTGGAGCACAAAATGGAACTTCTCGAAATGGACCGAGTAGTTTTGATGAATTCGGTACCTTCATCACTGGAGCACAACGGGACAGTATGGGATGCAATAGAAAAACTTGTGCAGAAGGTGAGTTAGGTAATTAACTGTGTTTTTCTCATCTGAATTCGGTTTTAGTCACTTTATGAAAATATAAATATATTGATTGACGTTTGTATTTATAAGAGTCGTGTCACATTTTCTTGCTATATCCAGTTTATACCAGCGATGTAAAATCACACATAAGTTTAGAATCGCAAAACGTAGGTGCATCAAAAAAAGGTGCATCCGCCGTATACATTGTTGATCGAAACGTATCGTTAATGCTTCAGAGACTCAAGGAGGACGCTCCTAAACTTCGCACACCGAGGGATGTGCAGGACTGCTCGTGCCCACCAGGTTAGTCACTTTTAGCAGTTCAAGTTTCTACGTCGTCATTTATTTTTGGACATTAAGCTATCTGTGTAGTGCTATATGAACACGTGAACCCACGTGTACATGGTTGAGCTATGCGGTGCTCTCTCGTGCACGGAGTTTATTTTAGATTGAGTCCCTTTCTGATTTTACACCTGAAGCATGATGTAATTTACATCATTGTGTCAGCGAGAGGATCAGTGTCCGGAGAGTTCTTATTTTTAGATGCCAAACTTTGTGCTGTAGATCCTTAGTCCACAAATTTCAGCAAGACTCAGCATCTCCGTGCTGCTTGACGCGCTCTACTGACAGACAGCTCTGCGCGACCGCAAGTTGAATACTTATTTCTCATAGACTTCATGCAGTTCAAAGGCATCCAGCATGTGGCATTTATAAAGTTCAAAATGTGGTTCTTCTGTCCTTAGTGTGATTGACAGGACAGATTAGTTATGAAACCTTGACTATAGAGCATTAAAATCTATAAAGCGGCCATCAGTAGAAATCTCTCTGAGGACGGATTTGCGGACTTTTTTATTTTCTACGAATAAGGCGCTCTAGAAAAAAATGACAGGTCAGTCTGAGACTTCAGTCAGAGACCTGTCCTCTGTGTGCCTTGGGGAATTGTCTGTGAAGGTGTGACTTACGGCTACTCTGATGATACTGTGATTGTGCACTCTGCTGTGCTCTGCTGCCATAATATGTGGGTATATTCTGATATTATATCAAAGTCCAATGGAACCACAAAGGTTTGGACTGGTTTTCTCCTGGGTTTTCTTGTACTGCCTTGATTTGCATGATAATGTTACATTAAAAACAGTAATGTTAATATATTAAAAACATTAAAATTTAAACTTTATTGATTATGGTTCTCTTGCACTTTATTACTACTTTAAGTAGAGAAACATTTTTAATTCTGGACATTTTTTTAATGATAACTGATATTAACCATGATAACTGGAGGTTTTGAAATAAAAGTTCCACTGACTTATTTGACATACTGACTTTATTATTTATTATTATTAATTATTATTATTATTATTATTATTATTTATTATTATTATGGCATGCATGTTCCATATTTTATTCTGGCATAACTAAATTTATATCAGACTTTATTTTTGAATAAACTTTGAGGTAATTTTCTACTTTATCTGTTTGTTTTATGCAACGTGTTATGATTACAAAGCTTCAAACCAATTGTTAAACTTGTCCAAAATCTGGGCAAGGTTAGAATTCACATGCAGTTTCAATGTGTATATTGCCAGAGGGAGTAAATGAGAGCATAACTAACCATGTACAGAGGTGAGTTTCCCCAAAACCCCAAAATGTCAGATAGAGACCCTTCATCCAAGTTCTGTTTTGGATCCTCTGCGGAGTGAGTCTGTGACTCTACAGGTATGGGTGTGGGGCAGACTACTGCTTCCACAGCTGAAATGGCTCCCTGAATTCCTTTCTAAACAGAATTATCATGGCTCCTTTTGCATGGTTCTTCACAATGCAAAGACGCCCAAGACACTGTTCAGCAGGCATGTGGTTAAATGTATCCAGAGCTTCATCACTCCACAAAATCCCCTAACCTATGTTATTTTACAGTGGTCTAATTATGGACCATTCTGGCAAAAATATTTACATTATGTATGTGCATATATAGCTCATAATTGAACCAATTTGCTAAAAAAAAAAGGCTTTAGTTCCTCATTATTTCATTACAAGTGCTCCATATTCTGACATGTAATTCTGTGATGTTTACTTATAAATCAATATCATGCTGCGCTCTGCTTTTCCCATATTGTCATCTCGGGTTACTGTCACTATTAGACTCATAGTCAGTGAGTCACTGTCATCTGGTGTGTGAGTTGTAGCCCAGCATTACGAGTGAACATTTTAATGCAGCAGTTTACTGCTTTTATCTCAGTAGCCAACTGCCACTTTTTTTTTGTTTTTAATATAAACCTAAAATCAGTCTTATGCACTTGATGAAGATGAAGAGCTCTCATGGCCCAGTGATGTATACGTGCTGTAAGTGAAACCTGCGATTGGCTCGCATCAATCTGACATGCCTGTAGGACATCCATCCCACTGCGTGAGTGCATGGGCAGTGGCGCCTGCGCGGACTTCACGCGCCACAGATGGTTGCGGTATCGCTGGGAATCGAGTTCAGCCTTGGTAGCCAACTGTGCCACCTGAGAGCTTTTTGGTGCAGCACTTAGTGATCATTAGCGAGGATGAAGAGCTGCATTAAGGGAGCCTGCTATAAGGCTTAAAACTGAATCGTTTTTTCTTGATCTTTTTGAAAATCAGTTTAGGAATCGAATCGGTTGGTGTTTAGATTCACTAACAGGCTGCGGTGGCTTGCTGCAGGGCGGAGGCAGCTAGTCCAAAATGGTTTGCATTGCCAATAGGGCCTGACTTTGGTGGAAAGGAACCACTCTCTCGCTCCTTGACTGGAGGGAAATGGCTGTGCCATCATGTTTCGCGTATTCGATTAAACGTTAGCCTAAAAGAAATGTTGAGTTAAACATTGCATTACTACATGTTGCCATTCAAATTAGTTATATGCTGTGACCCCAGACTATAGTCTGTGACATTTTAGCAGCTTGCTCTTCTTAATGTCATTGTATAATCCACATCTGCTTGGGTTACCTTGCTGGAGCCAGGATCAAAGAGAATTGGCCATAGACCACTTCGTAGTACTCCAAATGGTTTTTTATTACCTGTTAATGATCAGAGGTCTGTGTGAAGCATCATTCTCCCAGAAGATATGTGGCAGCCCTGTGCACCACTCGCTGGAGTGTTATTACTGGCTGTGTAACACACTAATCCAGCTATGGATAGATGCCTGCACTTCACAGCTTTGGTCCAAGACCACATGGGACACTTTACCCAGCCTTCGTTTTTTATCGCCTCTAAATATTTTTCTCCAAAGGTCACTGGGGAACTTCTATTACACCTTTGCAAGAATAGGTCTGTGGGAACGTCTAAAATAAATATATACTGTATGTACTTGAACTGAGCTTTGGGCTGAAGTATGGGGATCTCAAGAAGCACTACCTGGTTCTTGTGGCTCCTAGCTGCTCTGACTGGTGAATGTCTGAGAAAGTGAATGTGTTTGTCTCAGGACTCTTCTGAATGTACCTTTGTGGAGTGTTTCCATTCTCCAATTAAAGTCCCAGGGCAGAGAGTTACAGAGGGTCCGGTATTCAAAGGCTGTGGACAGAATTTAACTCACAGATGCATTCTTTAGTCACCAACAAACTTCACTGGAAGACCACGAGGGGCTTATTTTGCCCTTGTCTAATGGGCTTTCATTCACAAGAAGCATGAAAGCACACTTGAACCAGGGACACAAAGACAACTTGGACCTGTAGCAAAAAGACATAATGGGCTCAAAAGAGCAGAGCATTGACATAAGTCCCCCAAACTCAAATTCTGCGTCCCGCAAGACCAAGACTAACGACGCAATCTTCTTTCTTTAATCTCAAGACGACTGCTTCAGTACGGAAAAATACTTGAACAGTTTTGTTTAGGGGCATTCCGTTTAGTGTCTTGAGTTTTCTTACTTCCTTCTTGCTGTCATCCCAATTTCAGAGGAGCTAGATGATGCACTGCAAGCATCTAGCCGCAAACCACGATAACCACAGCGCTACTCTAATGCTGTGGTACAGTACAGAGCCCCTGATACTGGTATGCAGTGCTGATGGTCCTTCAGTTCCTATAATAAATCTTTAGCCTAAAGCAACATAAAGCAGCAAACCATTTTGCAACTGAAAAGAAGTGCCAGTCATAGTCCTTCTAAAAGCACTTGCAGTCCTCTGTCAGATCATCAGCTACCGATGTTTTAACGCGTTTTAAACATTCCTTGAGTTCACACAAAGTGTAGGAGCAATAAAGTAAAAATAAGTTACTTTACTCGTGGCAGGGAGGTGGGTGATGCCAAGGGGGTTTCGGGTGTAAGACAGCCCAATGAACAATGTGTGAGGACTGCAAATGTGAACACTTGTGAGGCAGAAGGGGAAATTCTTGCAAAACGAATTTATATGGTATATAAAAAGTATAATCTTGCCAAAACAGCCATATAACATCTAATTCCAAGTCATAAACATGGAAAGGGTATCCAGAAGAAACTATTGTTGCACACTCTGTGATGAGGCGGTAAATAATGTTAATTAACAAAATTAATAAATAAATCCAGAACAATTTCTTTTGATGTGAAGAATTCCCAACATGTGGAGATCGCTAACATATCTAACATATCTCATCCAATTTGGCAAGGTTTAGTGGCGTGCACGTCATCACAGCTAGTGTGCAATTGCTATGACTGGTAGCAAATTGCCTCCTGTTTGTTCTAGGAAAGAGTGTGTGATGTTTTTGATGTGCTTTCCCCCCTCACTTGTTCGAGGTTTGCAGTAAAAGGGTTGCAGTTTAGACGATGTGATCGATGGCGGGTTCGGATGCCACTGGGGCTGCACGAAGCTTTGCACTTCACTTAGTAGCCCCGTAGTAATAGATACCATATTGACAGTGACTACCAGAACTCTGGAAGGCATATTTAAGTGGTTGCAGGAATGTTTTCTTCCACTGTGGAGCCTGCGTCTATTCAAACTCCAAAACCTGAACTGAGCTATTTATGACCCAACAGCAATGAAGAGTTCTGTGCATGAAGCTCAGAGATGAAAGGAAAAGGTGGGAGATGGAGAGAGAGCAGTATGATCCTGTCGTGCCAGGCAGGCTTACATACACGCAGCCAGGTGATAGAATCATTTCTGGACCTATGGCAAACTGCTGGATTTAAGGCGACTCCTAAGCACGTAATCTCCTGTTTTTTTGGCCTAGCTCTTGAACAAGTTCTTGCAGTTTTCTCAGACTACAAGGGTCTTGGGTCTGTGTGTATATGTGAGTACGTGAGTTTATCTGTTTGTGTGTGTGTGTGTTTGTGGAAAGAATACTTAAGACCTGAGGTGCTTGTGGACAACTACGACTGCTTTATTTTAAATCTTTGTTAAATTGGTCAGATGTCTATTAACTTCTTTCTGTCACATGACTGAGCAGTTAACAGTCAGAATATGCAAATAACATAAATCGTCATGTGTCATGTGCCTTCTCTTAGTGAATTGTATAGGTCTACTCAGCCCTCTGTGAGCTCTGCTAACATGGTGGGCGAATATCCAACCCTTCCTAGGTGTTTATATTCCAGTGTGCATATCGCCTGCATTATGCATTTGCAGACTAACAGATGCCAAGGACCTTTACTGCTAGCTCTTTCAAGAGCAACTGTGCCCCACGCATAAATGCAGTACAAACCTTTCCTATTATTCTCAATTGACTCAGGCCTGTAGTTGGTTGCTTTCTTGAAATAGCCAGTCAGAACATATCTCCCCCCCATCAGAGTCTGGGTTAAAAAAAAAAATGCCACATCATAGCAGCATGGCCGCTGTACCACGCTCATTGGAAGCATGTGCGGGTAGTTTGTGGGAGGGCATCTGGCAATGCTGTCAGCTCTCCTGTAAAAACTCTCCCTTGTTTCGGAGCAACGTTTCCCCGATTCATTTGAATGAGATGTGAGGCCTTTACTCTCCAAAGAGAGGCTTGCATGTATGGAAGCGATTACGCTATGTTAAGTTCGATTATCTGATAGAAAAACAGATTGTTCAATATGTTGGAGATAGAAAGATATTGTGCTTCTCATCCTCGTCATTTGCATCGCATTTAAAAGAATTGTGGAGGAAATTCATACTGCTTCACTGAAGAGTTGAGGAATGTGTGATGTCATCTTTAATAAAATGCAACCAAGTATTTCTTCATTATTTGGTAATGGGCACTAAATTGTATTTTTGGCTGGCTGGTATGGATTAAGAATAAACAGTGTGTGGTTTTTAGCATGATGTCTTAATGTGCCGGGTTAAATTAAACAATTTACAAAAGCCCTATGACTGAAAGATGGATTGCTGTCGTAACTTTTAATGACTCTTTCCTGCTTTTTCCATGGCCATATGGACCACTGGTATTTGGTGATTTAGGAGCACAGCCACTTGGCCATGCTGTTTGTTTGTTTCAGGTTGCACACATGGAGCGACGGGCAGCAGAGTCTGCGTCTGCGTGATCTGTCGAACAAGTGTTACGCTGCTCGTTAAGGTTTTGGGGTCTCGCAGAGGGGCCGTCTGGGTCCATGTGCTTCAGCTTGACTCATACCGGCCCGCTCTGTCGGCGAGGCTTGGTTAAACATGACCTCACGTTCCCGGGCTCGGAGAACAGTGTGTGTCACGGTAAGATGTAGGTTTGACGGAGAGCTTTATTCTTCTGGTGTTCTCAGGGAAGCAGGGAGTTTGGCTTTCCTCCTTTCGCTTTATCCGCATACACCATCACGAGAGTCAACTCTCCACTTAACCTCTGGTGCGACTGAAAACCCCTTCACTTCCTCCCAGTCACTCCGGCTCGGACGGAGGCGCCTCTGAGCAGGTGTGGCGGCGCATGGTGGACGCCGCGCTGCTCGGGTGCGTGCGTGTGCAGGAGCAGAAGCAGCCTGGTCCTCGTGCCGTCGTCAGGCCAGAGCTAATCTTAATTGCAAATCTCCCACATGCCTCCAGCCAGCCAGAGCTTCCTCCATCTGTGTGGCAAACTGCCATTTTTCTTTGCTGTTTCAGGTTCAGACCGATTCCTCCCCCCACCCCAGCCCAGCCCAACCTACCCCCCTCCGGGTCCACAGCGGGACCTCGGAGCCCTGGAGCCGGCTTTCCCAAACTGGAAATCCATTGGGCTTGCGCTGTGGAATTGCCATAAATGTGTGTTTTTCTGCCCTGGATATCCCAGCAGGCTTGTGTTTTGGAATTGCCATGTAAATGTGTGACTTTGGCTCAGCCTAGCTATGATATTTTCATTGCAACCTTGATTTTTGTGTATGTGTTGCTAACATTATATCTGAACTAATGCAAATGGCCTCCTATTTTTCCTAGTTTAGTAATTTAACTAAACAGTAGACAGGTCAATGGGTCCAATTTTACGCTGTTACTTTCTGCTCCTTTAATCACATGCTTATGTGCGCTCTTCCTGAAGTCTAACAAACGTGTGAAATGTCTGCCCGTCTGGTCCCGGCCACGAGCACACTGAGTCATTAGCTCAGCTGGTCTAGAGTTCAGATGTGTTTGAAGGCTGTTCTCCAGCCTGACTTAG
Source organism: Brachyhypopomus occidentalis (assembly GCA_020368025.1). Lineage (NCBI taxonomy): Eukaryota > Metazoa > Chordata > Actinopteri > Gymnotiformes > Hypopomidae > Brachyhypopomus > Brachyhypopomus occidentalis. The sequence continues at coordinate 444,143 of JAGXOD010000030.1, read as the reverse complement.
ACTTGCGTGCAGTTGTTGAATTTGGATGATGGCAATCTCTTAATTACATGTACTATTGTCAGCCCCACTGATTGGGCAGGAGATAAACTGCCGTGTCTTTATGTTTCTGCTTCGTACACAGCACGATGCCTGTGGGTGATTCATAGGGGAGGTTTTTAGTGTTCTGTTTATTTTTTCCTTCTTGTCCTGCCTTATATAATCATGTAGCATTGACCTTTTTTGAACTGTGTCCCAATAGTTACTGAAACCCTTATTTTAAAGTGCTAGGCGTGTGTCATGCCCCAGTCTTTCTGCTGCCCGCTGGGCTGCTCTTGAATTTTCCAAACGAGGCTGCCTCTGCCCTGAAGAGGCTCCAGGCGTCCTGGAGGAGGCGGGGGAGGGGAGGGGGAGTGGCGGGGGGATGTGGGGGGGGGGGGGGGGACTATCCTGCTACCCTGGGTGTTTTTAGTTTCTTGTCGGCAGGTTTTGTGAACCTTGAATAACCATCACACTACTGAAATAACCGAGGTACTGAAGTAACCCTTACTGCTGAAGCTTTGGACTGCCATTCAAAATAAAGTGAGTGAATCTCTGTTCATCACTGGTCGGTTCCTGACCACGGGACCACTGACCAATATTCTCAGGGTGGCAGACAGCACAGCAGTGACCCGGGCATGGTAGCGACACGCTAGTGTGAATGCCAAAGGTACGGGTCTGTGAGGCGCAGCTGTTTGTGTATGTGTCAGTGTCACTGCTGGATTGAGAGCGGTCTGCCACACAGAAATATCCAGGCGTCAGCAGTCCTGTAGTTAGACACTGAGCTCTGATAAAGACCTGGAGAATGACTAACAGATGTGCTCTTTTCTCTAACCACACACCCAACAGGTGTTTCGGATAATAGAATGGTTTTTATAAAGTGAGTAGAGGTGGACCGGTTTTAATTACACAAACATGCAAGCTTTTCACACTCTGATTAAGGCAAATGCTGGATGAAAGGTTCAGAAATATCTATTTTAATTTGGTCAAGGTGGTGGAGTCTGTTTAGTTCAGACATCTCTTAATTAAAATGGATTCCCCTGCTCAGACCGTAATCAGAACTTCTGGCCCCCTGTGACCCCCTTTACCCCTTACTACAAGTGTTTCATCACTGGGGGAAGGGGGGGTCATCTGTGTATGTTTCATTTGTTAATTATCTCAGTCCAGACTGAAAGCTGCTGACACACAGAAGACACATGGTCCTGCCTACACCGATGACACCTTGGCCCCACGGGGGGAAGCCAAACTTCCGCTGAAGATGCCCCTCCAACGCTCACATTGTCTGTGCGTTAAAGAGCGTGCGACTGCCTGTGTGTGTGTGTGTGCGCGTGTGCATATGCGTGTGTGAGGGGGAAAATGAACATTCCTTCTGCCTGGAGGACTTCGGAAGTTCAGGGGCCGGTCATTGCGTTGCTTTTGCTGGTTTGTTTTGCTCCATTGTTGGACAACGGAGCAGATTACAATAAAGCGAATAATGGGCTCCAGTGCCCTCCTTCCTTTCCCTCCGCGTTCCCACACATGGCTCTTATCTGGAGAGCAGAGAGACGGCTGCGCACAGGGGCTTCAGGTCTGAGTGCGCTTTATCAGCAGAGACGAGCCGAGCGCTGTCTTCAACTGCCTGGGGGAGGAGCTTAAAAGTGTGAGATGGAATCGGCGGATTAAGAACATCAAAGAAGAAGCGTCTGTTTTTTTTTTTTGAGGAGCACACAAAAAATGAGTTTAGCTGATATCACCGGGGCCCTGCTAACTTTGTCTTAGCAGACGGCTCTCGCCTTCTCTCCCACTGTCTGTGCAAAGTGACCTGTCATTATCACACTAGAGCGTCATCCTCTACAACGAGGGAAAGTGGCAGTGTGCTGTAACTTTTATGCTAGGTCCTGTCTGCTAGGCCCTGTCTGCTAGGTCCTGTCTGCTAGGTCCTGTCTGCTAGGCCCTACCTGCTAGGTCCTGTCTGCTAGGCCCTACCTGCTAGGCCATGTCTGCTAGGCCGTGTCTTCTAGCCCCTGCCTGCTAGGCCCTACCTGCTAGGCCATGTCTGCTAGGCCGTGTCTGCTAGGCCCTGTCTGCTAGGCCCTGTCTGCTAGGCCATGTCTGCTAGGCTCTGTCTGCACCTGAAAACCACCCCTTCGTGATTTTTAGACAATGATTACATACATATTATATAGTCCTCAGTGAGTGGTATGGCATCAAGTATTAAATTAATAAAAATCTCAATTGTTTTCACAGCTGTTGTGGTCTCTGAAGTAGCGTTGAAAAAGTCCCACATGTTTTGCTTTAGTAAATCTACAATTTATGCAGAAATGTGTTATGTTTGTATATATTGTTATAGATGCCAGAAATAATATGAACTGATGTGAGCAACAAGTGATAAAGTCTGACATATTCCTATACAAAACGCATGAACAGAAGACCCAATAACCAGAGCACAGCTTGCACATTTACATCCACGTGTAAGAGTCTAGACACTTGGAGGAAGAATGTCTTGTCTGGGTATCTGGGTTCTTCCTGATGAATATTCTTGCTATGCGATGTAAAGCCTGCTTAGAAAAATAATCACATCATGTGGAGAGAATTAAAACAGTGAATCTTCATGGCAGAGGTGGTGATGTGCCGTCAGGTCACCTCGTTTGGATGCCCGGCTCACCTCCCCCTGTGCCCGTACTCCTGCTCTGACCTCTCTGATTCCCACACACATCGCACGTTGCCCCAGACTTCCTAGGTCACAGCAGCAATCATGCTTCTAGCTTTGTCTACATCCACTATTTGTTTTGTATTATTCATGAACAACGTGTGAGTGAGTGGGTGAGTGAGTGTGCGTGTGTGTGTGTGTGCATGTGTGCGTGTGTGTTGTATTATGTATAAGGTTATGCTGCAGATAAGCAAATGTATGCACTTCACGTATTGCTCTGAAACAGAATGCTTTGGTGACCATAGCGTCCTTCATTAATCTGTAGGTTGTCCGTACGGAATAGGTGTGTACAGCTTGAGTTCCTGGATCCTGAGTTTCTCTGACCTGACAGGTGGTTTCTTACTGTGCACTGGAACACGGGGACAGCTGGCTGTTCAAAAGTGTCAGACACCACACTTCCCCACTCACTCACACATTCGCTCACACACTCATTCCTACATACTTGTTCACTCACACACTCACTTCTACATACTCACTCACTCACTCACTCACGTTCAACCACTCGTCGTATCTCCCAACACTAGATGTTCTCTCTCTGCACTCACTAGAGATTATACACCCTTAATCACGCTACACGAACCACAGCACTCATGCAGCCCAAACCGAATTTAGCATCATGTGCAGTTGATTCTTTAAAACGCTTGGAAAGACAAGTAGCTTAAACATGGTCGAGGAAGGAAAAGAGAGGCCAGTGTTCATATGAGCACATGAAACCGTGATGCAGACTGGCACAGCCATCATCAGCAGCTCATGAAATAAGCTGTCTCACAAAGGCTGTCTCACAAAGATCTGTGCATTGGGTTTCCTTGCACTTCCTAAGCAGATGCAGCCATTTCCCATTCAGGCTCAACTCCTGGGTCATCTCTCATCAAAGAAGGGTTTCGCGTTTAATCTGCGAAACGTGCGCGCCGTGATCCCGTTGCTTGCCGCCGGAGAGGCCGTGCTGCTTTGTGCTGCGTAGAACTGGACTGCAAGGCACAATGTGTTGTGTAATGCAGAAATACTGTAAAGATGTTTCTCATGATGGTCTTACAGTCAGAGACTGCAGTACACATGTCAGTGTAATGTATAGCTTTAGCGTGCGGTGCTGTCGATGGCCTCTAGCCAGATGTATAATCATCTCAGTGATCCCTGACGAGTGTTTGTAGGTGTCTGTTGCAAAGCTGCGCCTCTGTGGAGTGCACGGGTGGGACGCGTTTACCGGTAGCGTAAACAGATGCTTATCAGCACGGGCCGCTGCCAGCGTGGCGTGGGAGGCACAGGTGTGCGAAGCCGTCCGCGCTCCAGTAGCACACGGCCCCTGATGAAATGTGTTCCAGAGCTGTGCTTTTCATTATGGAGCTGTGAGGGTTTAACCCCGGCATGAGAACCTCAGTCAGACGCGGCGGAGACGGCGTCGGACCGACGAGGAGACGAGGACATGACGGCACTTGGGAGGCCCGCGTGTCACACATGGTAACGCCATTAGCACGTCCATTAAGGACAGAGAACACATTAAGTGTGAGAACACGCGGTGTGTACGGTTCGACGGGAGTACTGCGACCGTGACACACTTCCTGCGCGTCTGACCTAGAGGCCTTTCTATCAGGTATGGACTTATTGAATCTCAGGATCTGCTGTCATTGTGCTTACAGTAAACAGGTACCCCGCCCCACGCAAGTGTCAGGCCATGCTCTGCTTGTCTCTCAGGTGTTCTTCATGAGGAGAGGAGATGACCGTAGCTCTTGATTTGCTACAGAGCTGGTGTACATGGGTTGAAGGCTCCCCTGTCGTAAAAACAGGACTGACGAACACAAGAGAAAGCGGGACCAGACGTACCACATTCGAATGGAGAATTAGCCACAGTGCCCTGTTCTTCGGTATAAACGCTCTCCAAGCGGAGACGTATGCTCGCTGCGTTAAAACACAGCTGGTCAACAAATCGAGGTGATGTGCTCAGGAAGTGGCTCCATGTTTTTTTAATCATCAAAACTATCCTGGATGGAGCAAGTTGCTTCCATGGGGCTTTTGCGCTGCTGTTCCAGATTTCATGGTAACTGGGCCAGGCCAGGTGGAGGTAACCCAGAACCACCTAGGCTCTGTGAGCTGGCCGGCACATGAGCTTATCTGTCATCCAGTAACAGATGATGAGTGACAGAAGGGGCAGGGTTAGTGTCTGTCCCGCCCCCGAACCCTCCTGGTAGCGCGCTACACGACCGTCTGAGTGATTTATGTAAAACTTGTATGAACAGATGGGTCATGCGTGTGATGCAACACACAGGTTAGTCACAAGGTCGCACCATTCAGTCTGCAAGTGTAATGAACTACAGAGGCTCAATTTAGCATTTACATTAATACACTTGGACAGACGGAATGATGCGCTTTGGATTTAATAGATATAAAGGTCAAAACATAGGAAGTATAGGTAAGGCAGTGTTTGCTCCAGTAGTGTGACACTAATGCATTGTGGGAGACATGATAAAACTATTACAGGCATAATAAAAGTTGCTTGTCATCATCAGATCAGAAATGGTGTGAACTTGAATGCCTTTACAACACTGATCTCGGATTGTTTTGGGTAACGAAAATAATGTGATACTGTGTTTATGCAGTTGTGCGTGAGGAATGTTGATGACGTCTAAGTCCGACCTCACGCTGTGTGGTTCGACCATGAGGCGCGTTCAAGCAGACAATCACACGATGAGTCGCCGAGGGCAACAGCTTGCCCCAGGAGGTTCACGGCAGTTGACGGGAATCGTTCTGGTGTTCCAGAGCATTGCATGACGCCGTAAAAACAGTGTGGGTGTGAGTGTGCTGGTGTATCTACCTGGCCTCCATCATCAGAGATGGCAGCCACCCCCCCCCCCCCCCCCCCTCAGGGGAGGAACTCAACCCTCCACCTGTGCGAAGGCGGAGCAGACGCGGGACGCTGGGCTCACAGTCCCGTCCTGGGCAGGATAGAGAACGCCAGCAAAGACTGCTGAGTACAAGACAGCACCTGTTAGCACAGCACAGCACAGAGGTCACTACAAGAGGTCTTTCTGCCTTTGATTACCACCCCCCTTCCCCCCCCACGCCCAAATTGCTTTAACTGCACAAATAAAAATGATTGGAGACTTTTAATTGCCTTAAACGTCCTCAGATACTTTCAAGCACGACTGTCATTAAGCCATTTAAACACCTACTTGTTTCCCCATTTCCTGACAATAACTATAATTCTTTATTTTTCTAAAATGCACATGTAGATGAGAAACACCTGTTGGCCATTAGACGCACTGTCAACGATCGTTTAGCTGCTGAAGAATCCACCACTGATCTTGAGTAGTTGTTCAAGAAGAACAGGGGACGCTGTGTCCCATTGGTCTGCGTATATGGTGGTTCAGTAGGCAGAACCGCTTCCCCGGCTTGTGAGGTTCCAGGGTGGTTGTTGAGCATGATCTCTGCCTACATTGGCCACCTAGTGGAGCTGCTTTTTAACGCGAGTGTCTGTGGGTGTATCCCAGTAATGTTTCAGCCCTAGTGAAAATGTCAGCCTGTATATTTATGTGTTTACTTGGAGGGCTCAGTTTGTGACTGGAGACAAAATAAATGGGTAGGAACACGCTGGGGGCAATGAAGTCGTGTAACAGGGTCAGGGCTTGGACCTCAGCCCACATCAGACAGCAGATCAGACCATTTAACCCTTCCCCCTTAACCCTTCACTACCACTGATTGCTCTGTACTGCGGCTAAGCGCCCTGTGCGCTGATTTATGTCCATTGATTAATGAGTGTTTACACACAGTCTGCACATCGGGTTGCTATTTCAAGCTGTAAAAAAAAAAAAAAAACTCAAACAAGACAGCTCAAATGGAGCGTGAGCTCAGATTAATAAGCCTGCCAGCGTCTGGACAGCTGCACAGCCCGGCTCCCTTTCATCCGCTAGCGCTCGCTCCCGAGGGGGAGCGGCTCTCCCCCGCAGCGCCGCACCAAAGTGGAGCCCAATTATAGCAAAGCATTTCCTCAGCAGCCAGTGGGAATCCGGCGGTCGTGTGGGCCGCAGCAGGTCCGGCGTCCGTCCTCCGGCGTCGTGCGCTGCGGGACGGTGCATCCGGGGGGCGGGCACTGGTGGCGTCCCTTGGTGGCGTCCCTTGGTAGCGTCCCTCCTTGGTGGCGTCCCTTGGTGGCGTCCCTCCTTGGTGGCATCCCTCCTTGGTGGCGTCCCTCCTTGGTGGCGTCCCCTGTTGGCGTCCCTCCTTGGTGGCGTCCCTCCTTGGTGGCGTCCCCTGGTGGCGTCTCTCCTTGGTGGCGTCCCCTGGTGGTGTCCCCTGTTGGCGTCCCTCCTTGGTGGCGTCCCCTGGTGGCATCCCCTGGTGGCGTCCCTCCTTGGTGGCGTCCCCTGGTGGCGTCCCTCCTTGGTGGTGTCCCCGGCAGCGCCGCCGTGATCTCCTTCACGGAAACGACACCAAGCGGGGAACGGAGGGAGGGTTTGGAATTGACGCCGCGCGCTTTCGGGCAGTCTAATAGCCTTTCGGTCGTGGTGTTCACGTGCCGGTATGGCGATCCAGCAGGAAGCCTGAGCCGAAGACCCAGACGCAGAGGTGCTGGCCAGTAGTGCACGTGTGGGAGAACGTAATCTACGAGTAAGAGTGGCAGAAAGCAGAACTGGATTTCTCTGCAGCTTATTAGTGTTGTCCACACCCACAGGAGCCTCTGCTGAATCTTTGCTTGCAGTTAAGAGAGCTAAAGAATAAACATTAGTACAATGACTTTCAGCCCATTGGGGAAGAGAGAAGTGGGAGAGAGAAGGAGAGAAGGAGCAGGAAAGGGAAGGAGAAACAGCCAACCACAGCCATATGTGCCTCTTGCACGCTGCTGCCATAAACACTGCTGGTAAAAATGAAGTTAACACAGTGAAGCCAGCAGTGAAAAAGGGCACCTTGAAAACATGTTGATTAAGAAAATAAGCTACTGAAAGCTTGAGTAAATAAATCACAAACCGCAAAAAGCATGTGACTGGTGTGTATTATGTGGTAAACGATGCATATAATGGTGCATAGGCTGGTTCCGAATCTTCCTTCAGTTAAGCAGTTAATGCAAAACGGGGGATAGAGCACTGGGTCCTTGGGCTTGGGTTTAGGCTTGGGTTTAGGCTTGGGTTTAGGCTTGGGCTTGGGTTTAGGCTTGGGTTTAGGCTTGGGCTTGGGTTTAGGCTTGGGCTTGGGCTTGGGCTTGGGTTTAGGCTTGGGCTTGGGCTTGGGCTTGGGCTTGGGTTTAGGCTTGAGCTTAGGTCCACATGGTGCAATGTTGGCTTGCAGGCCCGTCTCTGTCCCTTGGAGGTGGACAGATTGTGCAGTGCAAGACAGCAGGCAGGGAGGGCTGGTCTCTGTTTAGCTGCCTATATACAGTCCATGTTAACTGTCTTAAGCTTTTCCCAGTGCTGTTTAAATTCACCATGGTTCTGTGTGTCTCTCTCAGAAAGGCTGAGTAAAGCAGGACCAATTATTTCATTTATCATTTCGTTATCTGAGCACAGAGCAGTTTTTTTTCCTGTGTGTCAGGGCTGTGTGGCTAGCGAGTGTATGCGTGTGTGAAATCCTCTGGGGCATTCATCACTGAGGCCACACTAGATCAAAGTGCACTGCGAGGTAGGTGTGTGTGTGTGTGTGTGTGTGTGTCAGACTCACCCCTGTCCTTGGTCATGGACTCATCATACACTCCTCAGACCACTCATATCGCAGAACACGTAACAGTTGGATTGCATGTGTGTCTTGTGATGATGGAGAAACTCCAGCTCTCCGTGACATACACCCCAAGTCAACAAGGAATAGTAGCTAATTCCAGGTATTACGCAAATTGTGAATGACAATATTTAGTTATTAATTATAGGTTCATTAGAAACTAATATATTCTAGCACAATTAAAAACATTGTGGTACCTCAGTTGTCACCCAGCCAAGACAATTCACACACCGTTCTCACCTCACTCATATCTGCCAATCACAGTCCTCAATCACATCCCCCGGTCATTATCACCTGTTAGTCATTATCACCCAGGCCTTGTTCAGGAGCCCTGTGTATTCCCACAGGTCCCCATTGTCAATGCTTCCTGTTAGCCTCCTTCAGACACCTACACCTCGTCTCCTAGACGCCTTTTGTTGCACACTCTACCCTGAGCTTCATTTCACAACTTCTTCTGCTCTCTTGCCTGGTTTACAATTAAAACCATTCAGTTCCTTGACTCACTCGCTCCTGTCACTGATATGGCCAGTAAGACCTACAGATGGGGCTATTTTATGGTTACGTTTTTAACAATTTCTTAACAGTCTAACAAGACATGATCTGTCCTAACCACAACAGCTGGCGCTAACGTGGTGCTAACCTCTTCTTAAATGAGCATGCAGGCTTTAAGATACTGAATGCATTATTTTATATGAATTTATATATTAATTGTTCATTTTTTTTTTTTTTACTAGATTATATATATTTTTATAATATACATGCATATACATTGTGAATACATTGTATCATATACAATGTGTTATATACTGTACAATACAACGTGTTATATGTATGTGTGTATATATACATACATACATACAGAGAGAGAGAACAACAAATAAACGAGTGTAAATAATGAAACATTTATCCTTTGTAGACCACTGTGGAGTAAACCTGAGCTTCATGACAGCTCCCTGCAGTCAGTACAACCTGTTAGTGTTCTGTAGTAAACAGGGTAGTTCTCTGTGGCACTGGGATTGAACACAGCAGAATAATGGAGCCTTAGAGAACAAGCATGATCTAGCCGTGATCTAGCCGTGATCTAGCCACACTTAATTAACGGAGAGACGAGCCAAATTAGGGGCCAAAACAACAGGTGTGCTAATAATATCTTATAATCAACCTGAAGCTCCACCACGAGAAGGCACAGCGACGCATGGAGGTCCTGCAGCACTTGAAGAGCTTCAGCCTGCTCAAGCTCCTGACGGCACACTTCTGCACTGCCCCCACCGAGTCCACATGCACCTCCTCCATCACCGCTCGGTACGCCGCTGCTCCCGCCAAGGACAAACTCTCGGCATATTTGATGGTGCGCTGCACTCTGCTGCCCTTCCAAGACCCGCATGCCTCCTGAAGACTGCAGGACAGCTCCTGCCTGACGCCTCCCTCCCTGGACAGGACCTCTTCAAAACACCTCCCTCCAGCAGGAGGCCGAGGTCTGTGCTGATCAAACCTCCCGCCATGGGGGTTTTTCCTGACTGCAGCCAGCATCATGAACAAGACTGAGGTCCCCCACTAATACAAACTCATTGCTCTCTGATTATATTGCACATCTTTTACCTATTACATAGCACATTTGTTTTATTGCACATCTGTGAGCTTTTCAATCTGGGCAAATTCTTTTTTCAGACTATTCTTTTATGTATATAAAGAACAGCGCAAAATCCATCAGATTCTTTTATTCAGATTCTTTGTGCCTGAAATTTATTTGGCCAATAACAGATTCTGATTCTGAAGCTGAGGCAGAATACTTGGCCTTAAGATGACTTCAATGATTGTGACATAAATTGGAGTTTGTGTTATCAGTTCACAACATACACTTTTATTGTTGCAAATAAACCTGAGGTTTCTGTTTCTGTCCACCATAGCTTGTGCACGCTACACAGTGTTTCCAGTTTAATATTCTAGGAACAGCAGTTCTAGTGTGTACTAACCTGATCGTTTTACCTCACCTCCAAAAACTAAAGCATGTAACTTTGTGCAAGAGTAGTGACACACTGAATGGAACTGCCCACCACCGTTGTAATATTACCATGATTAAAAAGTGGCCTGTGAATGGCCAGAGGGCGATTATCATCTATTTACACTGATATAGTGAAGATACTTTAGCACACTAAAAGGATATGATCTCAGAACCAATCAGTGATGAAGTTACATTGGAATGATGATTAGAATCCCTGAATCCGCAGTCCTGATTAGGCTCCCTAGAGCTGAGCCTGGTTTAAAGATGTAGAGGAAAGTTCCTTTCAGTACGGTTTTCTTCAACATTTGTTTTCCATCCTAAATGTCATTGTATCACAATGCCCACTTTCCACAGCACTTTAGTGCTTTTGCAGGAGTAGTATCTTCTGCTCCAGCAGTATTTCATCTTGCTGAAGCGTTCACTGCAGGTGCCTTGCGGGAGACCGCATCATAATCACTGGCTGTGGCAAATAAATATATGTACAAGAGTAGCAGAGGTTGTGGTGCTGAGGTCATGACCTGTACCGGCATCGATCCCAGAGTGGAGGCAAAGCAGGTCTGATCCACCAGCGTGTGGGCAAAGGAGAAGGAAGGTTGTCAGAATGTGACATATGCCGAATTGTGGCGAATTCTTGGGACATTGTTAGGAACTGGTATTGTGCAGCATGGATAGAGACAGTTCACATTTAAAACAAACAGATGTCTGATCTCGTATTTTCATCTGTCAAAACAAATAGCAATGAAAAGATTTGCTGCCGTTGACTGAAGTAATATATATGGTTTCTCTCGCTGCCTCCATGCCAAGTATAACCAATAATGCAAATATGATAACAAAAGTCTCATTTGTCTTTGTCAAGTCCACGACACAGCTATGCTGCATTAATCGCATTTTATCTGCTATTAAGAAAACCATTTGGCCGTGACCTTACAACATGATCTTGATCTGACTCTAATATGTAACGCGTTCTGTCACATGGCATCAGAGAGCAAGTCAGTGCATGTATTTAGGAGATGCTTTGGCTCGAGCTGTTAAACAAACTCGTCCAAATAAGAGGAGCACTCCAACTGCGAACGTCACACTTAGACTGGCGCCACTGGCCCTGTTTCACCGCCGACAGGGTCCTGCTGCGGGGTCATCCCGCAAGATCCCGCAAGCAGTGGCAGATTGTGCAATTGCATAGGGCTCGCAGATATGACCGTCTCACAGATAAAGCTACCGTGAGAGACTTTTTATTACGCAACCGGTTTCTCGTTGCGCCTAAGATCTCTGCCATCTGGAGATGTGGTCGATTTCACACGCAAGTCCCGTCTTTTTAACTAGTCTCATAACTCTTTTGTCATAAACCATAAATTTGCAGGCTTTGTTTTGTAAATAACCTTGCTGGTGTTACATAAGGCAGCACATGTGCTCTTGCACTAAATGTGTGCCCCATACGAAGGCCTTGCTCACCTACCATCCCTTGACTTCTATGCACAGCCTTGCCTGCTGTGTGGGAAGCAGTGTCCCTGTGTCCCCCAGCAGAGCAGTTCTGCAGGTGCATGTGTTGTCGTACATATCACACACACCTTACTTTTGTTAAGATGTGTGGAAGATTTATATACGTGTCTCTGTGTGCTGCAGTGTGTATAGGTTACATGTGCTTCAACATATAAATGAAACTGGCTATTGGAAGAGCCTTCCACACAAAGCCTCTGGTTTCTTCTGACCCTCCTCTGTACGTAATAATAATAGTATGTTGACATTGTTTGTGTAAATAGGACTCAAATTATTTACACAATGGCAGCTAACAATGAGAGTGGGTGTGTTGTTGCTGAAGCTCCCGTATGTCTCCTAGATGCCTGCAACAGGGAGAGTTAGAGCGAAGTCACAGGTATATGAACCCTTTTTTGGTCTGCTGATGTAAATTCAGCTATTTTGTTGTTGTTCTTTTCGAATGGCTGTTGTGGTTAGGACATGAGTTGAGGTCTGACCTTTGACCTGACTGAGGACCGGCAGCGTCTGGCCTGCTCTGCGTCTCTCCTCAGACTCTGTGTTTCCCAGCCAGCAGCCTAGGACAGAGCACCACTCTAAAAGCCCAAAATTAAAGGAAGCAACTCTTGTGTAATCCTTAAGATTGATGCTTCCCATTCTGTTGAGTTTGGTTTGATGGGGTATTTATGTGGGAAAAGACAAACATGTCAAAAAGATGCTGTTCATTACTTAAATGAAAAGACACTCTGTGAAAAACATCACACAATAAATTGGGAGTCTCAGCAAGTGAAGCTGGCGACAACTGTGCAGACTAAAGTAGAGGAGTTTCATTTTTATGCTATTACTCAGATCCAGATTTCATTTACCATCCGGTGGGAAATAGCGAAATCCACAAATCCCTTTATTTCCTGCCCAGTGTTGTTTGAGTGGCTCTACCCGGCTGAGCAGCAGAGCTGTGTGCAGGTCCTGGGCTGAGTGACGGCACTTACTTAGTCTTCGTTCCCCCATTTTATTATTTTACACTCACAGATACCGAGAGCCTTCCTCAGAGGCCTTTGTTATTGCTTCAGAAGAGCGCAGGGCTCGCCTCGCAGAGCGGACCTCCGCGGTGTGGCGCTTGGACGGGGACGTAAAGTTGTTAGCAGTCGGTACCAGGCCACACGTCCAGGAAAGGACGCTGAGTCTTTCTGACTCTTGACTCTATCTTTCCGTCTCTGACTCGGAGAATGGCAGCTGAGAGCAAAGACAGGATCCCTGTGCTCATTGAGCTAATCCCTGCAGCAGGGAGGACTTTCGGCTTATGGCCACCCCTCTACCTGACCAAGAGTGGGTGTACTGTAAGCTCTCACACTGAGCGGTTGTGAGCCCTGTCTTCTGTTCGAGGGTCATTTGTATGGGGGACCTCACGCCTTGGCTGGCTTTCCAGAAACTTTGACCTTGCGGAATGCATCGTGAAAAATAATACCAGCGAAGAATACATCTATTATGGCTGGGGCTAAACTGTTTATAGCCTTTTCCTCCTGCAGTGCTAGGTTTCAAATCACAGGATGCTCCAACGTAAACACGCACTTTTAGGCGCAACAGCTCATTATTTTGGACATTTTTCTAGCAGTGAAGTGCCATGCCAGGAGTCAGCGTGGACCACGCAAACCACAAGACTCGACTCCTCTAATGGGATGACCGCAAGCTTATGTAATAATGATATGCTGTGGGGAAACATGGGCCCTGTTCTCCATTATGCTAAGCGATCGGGGGAATAAAACGTTTTTCGCTCCAATCTCCAATTCGCCGGGGTCTAAAAACCAACACCATCTATTTTTAACCCCAAACTTCCCCCAGCCTGAATTTGCTTGTGCACAGTTTCCTTGCCTACGTCTCAGACCAAAGAAGAATCAGCAACAGTGAGATGAGACTGCGTGGCTGTGGAATGTGTCTGAAGCTGCAGTTTCTGCTGGTGGAGGCCGGTTGTTAAGCCTGGTTTGTCTCACGTTTGGCTGGCTGGCAGCGCAGGGAGAGGGGGCCGCAGTGAGGGACGGGGCTTAGGAAGCCAGTGGGAGGCAAGGTAGAGGGTAGAGGTCATGTTTGAGGGAGTGTGACAAAGACCAGCGTGGCTGAACCCAGGTTCTTCTGCTCCGCTTCTGTAAATCACCAGGGATGGTTGAACGTCGGCGTGTTGGAGAGTAGCTGCCCTGGTCTATATCTATATCCCAGTCCTATCGGAGTGAGTTGTTGGAGAAACTAAACTGCTGTTAAAATATTACAGTAGGGGATGAACAGCCGGCTCTGGTTCTTCCAGGTTGAGTCTGGCCAGTGGGGACTGAGCTCTGTATTCTCACTAGCTCTGGTGTGGTGGGAGCGATGAGCAGAAGACCAGTGCTAAGGGTCTAGGTGGACAATACATCTCTTGGTGGACGGAGAGGCAGTTTGCTTAGGGCTTTGCTTCCTTTGAGCAGTGAAACTTAATAGCGGTGAAGAAGCTTGTAATGAAGAACGTAATGAGGCATTAGGATAAACCTAACTAGAGTCATGTTTCTTTAGGCTTTCCGGTTTTACTGAGAGTCCTCCTTAGCATAATGAAAAGAAACACATGTCTTACAAATTAGAAGTTGGATTAGGGTAGGCCAAGAGGTCAAATTGGCACATGGATTGCTGTGTGCATAAAAACTGTTCTTCTATAAGCAGTTCTGATTGGTTCCTTCTGATTCTGGTGCAGTATGACAAAAATAGTATTAGTGGAATCCAGACATCATAGCCTGAAGGGATGGAACCACCTGGAGTTTAAGACTATGTATTCCCTAAATGCTTAAACAGTGTGACACTGTGTGTCTTTCCAGTGGCTTATTCTGTATTGTTCACTGGATTGCAGTTTCTTATGTGAAGGTGTTAAGACTGAAATAAACAATCAGTACAGAGCAGCTCTTTCATCATTAGCCATCTTCAGCATCTCTTTTATCGATTATAGTGACTGAGAGGATGCAGATTGTATGTGTATGTCAGTGATCAGTGGTTGTCACTAGGACCGTCTCTGGATCTCTGCATCTCAGTGAGGTAGTCAGTGGGGCCAGAGGTCAAAGCCCTGGCAACAGTGGACTCGAGAACAGGTCAGTGGAGGTGGGAGGGCATTACTTGCTGTTGATTGACAGCACTCCCAAGAGGCCTACAGCTTTGACAGTGCAGGAAACATCCACTAATAGTGATGGATATTCCGAGGGATTGGCTCGCTCACAAGACACTGAAACATTTAATGACACTTACCATCTGGGATTCACAGTACTCTGAAGCAAAGAACCACACTTTTGCTGTATTTCTTGGCCTTGAAGTTGTTGAACTTCAGAGCTCTCTGTACTGCAAAATCTTTGAAATCACACTGGCATATATTCTTTAAATTGTAACCAGGTTTTTTTTTTAAAAAACAAAAAAACAGACAGAATCATGAAGTTATCCTGTGCTAATGGAGGCAGTGTGTTGTTGCAGAAGCTCTGACATAGAGCTCCTTACAGCTGCTTAACCTGGAGCAACTTCTCAGGGGCAGAGAGTTGTGGATCCCTTTCACACAGTAGATTTACATTTAGGGTACAGAGAAATGAGAAAAAATCTCAGGGTGTGCTCCACTTTAACGTAATCTGTCGTAATTATGCAGACCACAGTTTAATAAATGGTGTGGAAATGTTCTGCGCTCAGCTTTTAAATATTAGTGGAGTGTCATCCCTGTTCAATGGTTGTGCATATTTTTTATATTATATGTACTTATTTGCATTCTTAAATTTGGAATTTGGAGTACACATCAAAATCCCTTTTAAGTCTATTAAAAGAGGTAATCAGTGTTTTCAATTTCAAACACTTTTTCAAACATTTCATTTTCATATTAATATGCCAAATATCACCAAATACTTCCCAAGGAAGCTGATGGTATAACATATTTGTTCTTACCGATGATCATATCTTAAAGCTCCCTCTTGTGTTCAAAATGTATTTACTATTTTTATTTCTCAATATGACACTGTTCAACTGTAACGGGCGCGAGAGGCTTGAGGATACGGAGACGAGTTTCAAGTACAAACGTTAGCTGTTCAAGTACATTTGACGTTAGCTGAATAAGCGCAATAGCGCAAATCAGGAACACGCAACACATATAGACACATGTTGCAGACTCAAAGACGAGCACTGGACGATACGAACGCACACAATTTATACACCGGACGTAACAAGCACCGTGTGCAGTACATTAGACGACACAAGTGAACACGCACACGAACAACCACACCCACGGAAATACATATAGACACGGACTACGTTAACACACTCCTGCAGGGACACACGCACGTTCAGAGCTGCTTAACAATGCGTTATTCACAAAGATTAGCGTGACAGGTTAGTGTTGTTTTTTGGACATGCAACTTTGAATTCAATTTTTGACCTGATTTCAAATCAACCTTTTGATGACACCTCTCCCTGCTTTCTCCATCTCTCTGGAGCTGGAGGCAAGTCTGGTCTATCTGTCTTTTGTCTCTTTGTCTGGGTCTTGCGTCTTCTCTGAGGGGGGCACTTGTGGAGATCTCTGATGTGCAGTCTGTGGAATTCCTACACATTCTTAAATGGTTCCTCATGATCTGTGGATGCTCTGTGTGGTCTTCCCTCTGCTTTTCCAGGCCCCTGCATTCTGAGAGAGGGAGAGTCAGACTCCAGGAACAAAAAAACAAAAGACTTTATCATTCATTTATGACTTTCCCCTAAAAAAAAAACATCCTCCCCTCCTGATGTCTAAACGCCAGGCGTGTTGTCCGAGCGCGGTGGCCACAAGGATGACACCTGTGTTCTATTTCCCCTTCTTGGCCGATGCAAGAACGGGAGATGTCTGCTTTAGCGGCTGAGACCTTCAGCACGATTGAATGTGACATGCCTTTTTGCATTATTCCCACCGACCACTATGTGTTAATGACGGCCACAGAGCCCAGAGCAGTAAGGGCTGTGCGGAGGTCTGGGCCTGCTCCAGTGCTGCAGCATGAAAGGCCCAAAGGCTGACCTGCGTGTAAACTCTCCCTGGATTACAGCAGGATAAAGACCATCGCCCCGCCCCTTTCTAGGTGATTTATTGGTGCGTGCTGGTTATTTGCCTGTGTTGCAGTTAGCAGCATGGGATTAAGATGGAATGTATACGTTTCACTGGTTGCTACAACACAGCTGCTCGGAGGGCCGGAGGAGTCACGGCACCTCCTCTGTGTTTGAGCGGGAACTCCAGCTCACTGTCACCGCGCCGCTGCTTTGACACATTAAAGGACACTTCTGTTTGGTTCTGTTCAGGTCATTGTTCCTTTTGTGGACTTTTTTGACTTCTGAACCTGTTTCAGGTGGTGATTTCAGCAGGCCTCCTCCTCCTTTTGCTCCAGCGCTCTATATGAAACGACTCAGATGCTGTGTTTTGGACTGAATTAACAGAGCCACACCAAACACCAGGTTGCTAGCGATGCTGACCGTCGCTTCCTCTGATCACTTGCCCTCTTCGCACATGAACAGGCTTCAGGAAAAGACAATACTTACTTTCGTCTGCTTATGCAGTGTTTCACCTCAAGGATTGCACGCCGTTACCTTTCTTCTCCAGCCAGAGCGGCTCAAAGCCGAACCCCACTCCCCAGTGGCGTTGACCCCCAGGACTTCTACCCTGGCAGCGTAGCCTAATCAGCAGCAGATACAGAGTTGTTTCACGTAGATCACACTCAACTAAACTGAATAACAAGCCGTTCCGTTACAGGGTCTGGGTTACAGGGATACAGGGCTGGCTTCAGAAGGCTTTACCGTGAAAAGACCCACGATGATCTGCACGACTGGAGCTGTTCCATATTTCTCAGATATTTTGCGGTGAGAGGAACCGATGCATCTTGTTTTCATTTCAACATTTCCATAAGAAAGCTCTCAGATTTAGTTGATCAAACACAACAAAGAGATCTTTGTTTTGTTTTTTTTTCTCTCTGAGGTTTTTTTTTTTTTTTTTTTTTTTTTTTTTTTGCAAATCATAACTTTGCAAGGAATTTTGCAAGTCATATTTTTGCAAGTCATAATTTTTGCCCTCTGTGGGTGTTGAACAGATACTGGACCCTGGGGACTTTCTCAGAAAGCCTTTTTCACTCTGCTGATCTAAAAAGTTGTCCAAATCTACTGGCAGTTTCACAGTCTTCCCCTCTAGCTGGTGCCCTGGACCGCACTGTTACAGTTACATTAGCGTGAGCGGCTGGTTCCAGTTAACTCGGAGGAGACCTGCAGTGCACACCCCTGGAGGAGCTGAAACCCGGGGTTAGAGGGCTTCCTCCCCGCTGTGCTCTCTTTAAAGATGGCATACTAATCCTGGGGGCACAGCACATTAGGGTGCCAAGCAGCCCTTTAGGCAGCGCTCAGGTGAAGAGAGGCGGCCACTCAGGCAAGGAGCCTGAGCTCACAGTGTCACACCCTGAGGGAGTTGGAGCAAGATGCCACAGACTTTAAATGATGTTACAGAGGAGAGTGGGAAATGATGAACAGGGAACCTGAACTCTGGCACTTTCTACACGGTGTAGTATCTGTGTGCAATAATTTATTTCGAACCTTTTTAATCCAGGAAGCTGTTTTTGGATTGCTTGTTAATCCAGCAGCCACTTAATTCTTTGAAAAACTCTATGCTCCCTACAGCAAAACAACATTTGGAAAATTTATTTTGTTTACTCTGGTTTAAAGGTTGATGGGCTGTAGGGGAATGTTGATTAAAATTCCCAGTAAAGACCTTTTTTCCTGGTAAATTCCCAGTAAAGATCTTTTTTTCCTGGTAAATTCCCATTAAATTGCCTTTCCAGTTACCAAGCCATCTGTATAAGTGTGTCTTGAGTGAATTCAGTATATTCCCTTCTTTTTTCTTCTTTTTGTTGTTATAATGCCCGCACTAAAAGGTTGCTGTCAGAAAGGGAATGGTTTGTTTGCTGGGTTTTAAAAATATGTCTTCAATGAAAACTGTTACTGCACTGTAATATCAACAAACAAACCTGCTTTCAGCCCACTACATTACTGGGGCCAATCTCTCCTTTTACACAGCAGTCAAAAAAAGAACCCTGAAAGTTCCCATTTGTTCCAAATGTTGTTTGGACTTTGTCTAGCTAGCTTGTTTTGGTCTGAGGCCTTAACTCTGATGTTGTGCCATGAAGTAATGCAACATGCAGATAAAGGACATTGTTTTTCAGCAGTTGTAAAAACTACTGTGAAATTGTGAAATCAGTCTGCATGTAGTGTTCAGTTGTTTAATGATGCAAATATTTTGGAGGGAGGTTTTATCCAACTTACTGTCTTTTTGAATGCAAAGGCATATTTAAAAAAAATATGTCCAACCCCACTGTAGTAATGACGGCGTCGTTATAAATGTATTATGACATGCTGGATTATTGACTCTGGTAAAATGTCATGTTTGGTATTAAGAGGTCTTACTGCTGCATTTGACGTTGCAGATCACAAGATACTTCTGGATTGGGTAGAAATTGCCCTCAAATGGCTCATGTTGTGTTTAGAAAGTCTGGATTGGCAGATTTGAATTTCATTGCATGGCTGTAACATACAAAGACCCTCTGGCGTCAGTTGCCAGGGCAAGTCATTCTAAGAATGTTCTCCAATTACGCCAAATTGATATCAAGATAACAAATCTCTTATCACACATATGCAGATGACTCTTCAGTATACTTTATTCTCTCACCTGATGACCACAGCCAACAGATGCACTCGGCCTGTGTTTGGGTCTCAAAATTAGTGCTCATCTTGAATGTAGGGCATTATAATAGACTCTAATTCAGAAATAGACAGACTCTAATGGGAAGTCTCAGCATTTTAATAGACATAGATCTCACCATTACAAACATCAAACCAACTCACAAAAAAATAATTGATTTTATCCATCATTTATTCTAGTTATGTTTTTACAGCCTTTAGTGTCCTGACAAGACCTAATGAAACTCAACGTATGCTTGCATCTCCAGTGGGATACTAGTAGTCTCTAATCTGGACTCCCAGTTTCTCAGAATGCTGCTACGAGAGTTTTCACCAGGATCAAGAGAGCAGAGTGCAGCACTCCAGTTCTAAAATCTCTGTGTTTACTTCCAATTATTTTTAGAATACAGTTTAAGGCACTACTACCCGTCTATAAATCACTGAATGGATTACGCCCAGAGTACATTTCTGATATATTTAAACTATATTTAAGACTATAAACCCAGTAAGTCCCTTAGATCCATGTGTACGGGTCAGTCAGAGCTCAAACCAAACATGGCGAAGCATGTGCTATATAAATAATCCTGCCTACCCGTGCTTTCTCTGTCCTCAAGTCCATCCGACCAATCCTCGCCCAGCTCTTATCATGGCAATTACACCTCTGGATCACAAGGATGAAATAAAGGCCTTGTGGGACCAGTCCTGGGTGTCAAGGTTAGCGCAGCGCGCTTGACTCTGCACTATCTGGAATCTGGGGTGCCGTGGAGAATGTTATTGCTTTCGCGATATGGATCAGCAAATCCAAATATTTTCACCCCACGAATGGTTTGTCTTAAATCTAACATTGTACCAAGTAAATAATTTCATTTTTTGTTCTTGCTCGGCTAATGTAGGATGTAAAAACAAAGTGGATCTGTATGGAAGATATATTTGTTGACAGAGCCTCCCTGGAAGGTCCAAGACGGTCCCGCTGCACAGATCTTTATATGTACCACAAGGGTCAAAGAATATCTATATGCCAGTTATATGCCAGGCGATTGCAGAAGCAGCCATTACATGATACTTACAGGTTATATATTTGTAGTCTTACTTTTAGGTCCCTTTGAAGGATGAAAAAAAACATCAGATCAAACAGATTACACAAACTCCAGTAATGAGACCCTTGTGTTTGTTATTAGGAAACTGCTTGTCTACATGAGAGACGGGAAAATGGAAAGAGAAGGGAGGGGTTGTAGGCAGGGGCAGGCAAACGGGTGAGATAGGGGTTTTGGGTGGTGCACTGCATCTCCCAGAAAGCCTGGTGCTACGAATACTTTTGACATGTGTGCTTGTAGTAAGGTACGCTGTATTATCTGAACCAGAGGGCTTGTAATCTGTGACAGGACAGCTGTGTTTAGCACTGGCATAATAAATCCTTAACCTTTACATCATGACCCCTTAATATATATTGCAGTTTGCTGTATTTTTCATTTGTATACATGACACCGGCTAAAGACGTGCGGAACCAAGATAGGTGCCAACTGTCCTTTTGAAACCCCAGTCCCCCCCATCTGGATCCACTGAAGGACCAGTGCAGTCATACGCCCACTGAGAGGCACGCATTTCACAATTGTAGCCAGTGCTCTCAAGTAAGTCCTGAACAACACAATGGATGTTATTGTTCACCGGCATAAATATACCTCTGAACCTTCATTCTGTGGCTTCATTTGTGTCGGTCGGATGTCAGGAACCCGTATAAATCTGAAGAGGGGAGCAAGCGTTGCTGCATTTTTCATGGTTTTGATTATACCCCATGGTGTTCCTCTTTGATGCTTTCGTTTAGAGCACTAAACACTGCCTGTTTTCACAGTGCCTTCAGTGAAATATATGGACTGTCGTCTGTCCATGGAAGTTGTATGAGGAAGGAAGACCGGCTTATATATGAAGCCCTGTTTGCTTAGTCTGTATGTGGACTGAAACACATCTTTTGAAATGCAGCTCAGCTCACAAAGTCCTTGAATAAAGGAGCAGCTGACATTAAAACTAACATCTTAGCTGTCTCAGGCAAGCAGTCATGATCATAATGAAATCCTCAGATGTGTCATGTCTGTGGTCTTGTGTGAGTGCATGGAAGATGTTCTGAGAATGATGTCAGCCAATCTTTCACATGCCAGACCTTCTTGTCAGAGATTTTTTTAAAGGGTTGAGAATGTGAAATGACATCGTATTTGTGAAATATCTTCACTTTTTTCACCCAGTTCTTTGATCATCTTTGGAAACTCAAAAACTCTACATTGATACCTCGAAATGTGAGCAGGTCACTAAAGTTATAAAGCTATTCGTGTGCTATGGAGTGTGTTCAGAGTCTTCCAGAATATCACCTTAATCGTTACAAGAGCGCTGAGCCACACAATTTGCCATGTCAGATGGGGATGGCATGTATCTCTCCCAATTCCACACATGGTGATGTAGACAATTTAAACCATGCTTAGTGCATCTTATGAGTGTCAGTGCATGCGTATATGAAACTGCACACATTGTGTATACAGTGTACATCTTCACTACAAAAACAATAGCAGTTCTCACATTGCTTTCTACACACTTGTACATGATGATGCAATTATGTACAGCTGTGACTCGTTCTTGAAAGGATACCGGCACTTTTGTGTCTGTATGTTCTGTTTCATTTCAAAAAGAAATGAAATCAGTGTGTGACTGTTTGTGTTCTTACAGACTCAATATTTCCCATCATTAAGGTAGAAATTCTGCTTTGATATGTGGAAGATTTGAAGTATCCACAAACAGAACAACAAACATAGATTAATTACGCGTATTTTACGTTCCCCCTCTCTTAGTTTCTATGTCTCTCTCTCTGTCTCTCTCTCTGTCTCTGTTTTCTGCCATTGCTGAAACCTCACAGAGGTTTAGTAAACCTTTAAGTATATTTAGGTTAGAAAATTGGTTAGGACGTATGCAAGATGAAAAGGCCACAATTTACTTTCAAGGAAATAAATTAACATTCTGTTTTAGTGTGTAGCAGCTGGCGGGATGCTCTGCATGACCCCGGTGTCATAATCAAAACAGCCGTAACATAGCAACACATGGATGAAGAACTAAATCTCTTTCTCAACAGAGCATACAAGTATGGTCCGAGTGACAGTCAGTATACATGCTTTCAACCACATCCACCCCTAGTCCACCGACCCTAAGACGCACCTTTCCCTGTCTCTCTTTCTCTCTCTCTCTCACTCTCCATCATTTACATAGAAAAGAATGTCAGGAAAAGGTATAAGGAAGACATGACAAAGAGGACACAACAACTAGCCCTGTCTTATTTAATCCACCTGAATAAGGAACCTGGTCGTTCACACTCTAAGGCTCAAGCCGAAATGGCATGCAGTACGCACTAGATTTCATGCAGTACGTTCTGCTCAATCGTTAAAGCAGTATGTTTTTCCAGTAGGCAACTGGGCAGTATGCATATAACCTTGGACATACTACATCCGCAATTTAATCTGTCATATGGCATATGACTTCACATGATCGTAGTTAAATGTTGAATCATGGGATAGGACAGTGTGCTGCAATCGCATACTTCAAAATGGCAACCCGATTCAGTAAGCCATCTGGGTACTTTTTGCTTACCGTTTAATGTGTACTATTAATGCATACTATGTATTCGGACATACTGCCGTTTATCTCGTACTGCTTTGGCGTACTGTATAGGAGGGAAGTACGCCATTTCGGACGGAGCCTAAGCCTTCCTCTTTCACTACCTTCAGTCCTGTCACACAAAACATTTCAGAGAAGTTTCATTCTGGTACTTTTAAAGACCTGCAACCAATTTCTCCTGACCTTAATTGGCCAGTCTCAGCTCTGCTCTTTATCAGCCCCTCCCCCACACTCGAAGAGGTTGGAGGTCGTGTTCACTTAGGAGCCATTCTAGGTCATGCACAAGATCAACGAAAATAACGTGAACATCTTTTAAATGCACGCTTTAAATTTTAACTGGGCAGAGCTAGTGCCAAGGGAAACACACAGTGGAGCCAGACTGACCAAGCAGAAGGACTGGCTCCAAGCAGACTCGTTGGGAGTGACGTTCCCTTGGCCGAGGAACAGGAGGGCACTTCTGCTCATGGTTTACCATAACTCTGCTCTGGGGTGGGACCTCTGAATGATGCTCTGCTTCTTAAATCGTGCACTCATGCAGATGCTTCATGAATACCAGGAAATGAAGAGTCCACCATGGAGCACTGTGCTAAGGATTCAGCCTTCACTTCTGGATCCCACACTCCCTTGCTGTAAATAGGAGATGCAGAAGGTGTGGGGATCGCCTAAAAGACATCACTTTCAAACAATATATTTTGGCTTTTTCTTGGGAGTTCATGTAAATAAGGTGTGGTTACAAAAGGTACAGCTGCTAACTCTCCCCCTGTTTACAAGAGCTGACTCTTGTGAATATCTGTGGCGCTCATGAAACAGCCTGCATGGAGAATCTGTAGATGGCACTCCTGTGCCACCATAAGTCATGCACAGGTTTCAGCACTCTCTCCTTCACTGTCTGCACTTCTATAAACAAAGACACTTGCCATCGCTTTCTCCTGATCTCAGCACAGCCATGGCTATAACTCTTGAGATGGAGCGTACGCCTTGTCCCTCAGGCTATGTGTGTGTTCTCGGCGAGTGTTGCATACACGCTGTGATGACATACTCCACATCTGGACACCTCGAGCTTCTCAACCTGGCTGTCCCCTTGGCTGTCTGTTAGGCAAACAACAGTCTGGTTCCTGTCCCCTCTGGCGGCAATGAGCAGTCCAGCAGAGCCTAGCTGAGTAAACGTGGATGAGGCCTAGGGCCTATTCCTTTCACCACCTCAGTTTCACTGCTTCCAGCTCTGTTGGGGGTTCCAAGGCTGGGTACTACCGGCGGTGGGGGGTGGGGTGCGTGGTGGTGGTGGTGTTGGGGGCTTTGGGGCAGCTGAAGAACAGTGCTCTGTGGAGACTTTCAGCTGGTGGCCATCGTAATGAGCACAGGGAATGTTTTCACAACTGGAGCAGATTTACACTGCACTGGAGCATTCCTTATATACAATGGCGTTGTTTTCAGAATAATGAGTTGCTTCCACAGAGCACACAAGTGTGTAAAGTGCGCGTTCATGCCGGACCCTTGGTCCCCATGTCTTATGCCGTTAACTTCCTTTCCAGCAGGCTGCAGGAGGGAAGGGCTGCGAGGTTACAACACTACAGCTTCCCCGCACCAGAGTGGCCGCCGAAAAAAGAAGCCTGAATTCGGAGACGATTTATTAAGCGCACGCAGCAAGCGAATCGCTCTCTCGCAACGCAGATGTAAATCAAGCCCCCCGACTGGGGCGACAGCATTCGGGTCTGGGCACATCGACGTGGAGCCAGTGCCCTGCCCCTTGTGCCATGGCCCCCCTGGCGGATTACATCTCATTCTAAAGCAGAACGGGTTCCCGCTCTTCAGACGTGGGGCCTGCTCTCAACAGGCAGGGTCGTAATTTGCTCTTCTTTCAGCTCCTGTTTTGATCTTGCAGCCATATGTCAAGGCAGAGTGTCCAAACTCTCAATTATAAGAACATATAGGGGATGTGTGCCCATTATGTGGCGGAAGAGAAATGAGATGTTCCACTGGGTCACAGGTGCATTAGGGGTAAACAACCATTGTTAGCAGTGGCTGAATTGTCTTATTAAATGAAATTACTTTTTAGAAATGTTTGCATTAGAGGGGATCATTAATAGGTTATACTGTGCACTGTACTGCACAAAATAGATTTGCATTTTCCATACTTTCATTACGAATGCTACTTTGCATAGTCCTTAACAAAAGTCTCAGTTTGTTTGCCAAAGAGCAGTCACAAACCAAGATATTTACAACTTCCGTGCCCCCTGACTCTCTGAGAATGGGAGAGAAAAGGATATATACCCCGAACCAACTAATTCTCCCCCCTTTCATTTGACAGCATGTTTTGATGACCGCAGCTACATAGCCAGGAAACTACAAGTGTTGTCCTTGGGGCAGTTTTTTAATGTCTTCAGCTCTAAAGTGTCTAAAGATTTGAACATACGTTTCTGATTCAGTCCCAGAATTTTTGAGCTCAGAATGATCGGTCATGCATTCTGTTCACTGCGTTTGTAAACTACACATTCGAACATGTAATAAAATCACTGCAAATTTATATCACACTGTTTCCCAGTCTGATTAAATAAATTAACCAGAAATAATGTTATTGCTATCATAGCTTGTTCTTATTACAACAATAGTAAATAGACTTTTAATCAGATTTTTCTTCTATAGCCAAGATGTGCCTTATTGAAAAGCATAATTGTTACCTCATTGGTCTCTTTAATCCAAATAAACAGTAATGTTATTTCTCAAACACGTACTTTGGTCTTTGCGGATCTATTCATTGCAGCTCTGGATGTTTCAGCACATTCAAACCTGTCCAGCTGTCTGGAGGGCATTTCCTGCACTGATGTCGCAGTATTAGTGCAGCCTGCCTTCCGTGTGAGACATATCAAAATGTTCACCCCATATCAGCTCTCAGTAATCACCAATTACAATCGCCCACTCAAGCTCGGAACTGCTCCTAAACCTTTTTTGGCTTCTCCTGAGGTTCTTTGGAGTTAAGCTACAGGGTGTCAAACTCAAACCTTCATCTTAAATGACTCGTTAACTCCATATCCATTTGGTAAGTCATAATTTGTGTCAAACAGGAACTAAGATGACATCCTTTCCAAATGTAATACTTTTATTTATAGAGGTATATTTTTGGATGTTTTTGCACACTAGGTGTTAGGGTGTTAATTGCAGCCATTACAAAAGATTTTACCCATGAAGCACTTTGTAAAGTCTTTAAAATACTTTTGCAGTAAATACTACACGATTTGGTGAAATGTGTTTATTACATAATCCCTTCACATAATGTTCATGTATCTCTCTTGATATATCTTGAGAAAAAAAGCGAATGCATCTTGTCATGGGATTAATGGGGGGTGATGTACTCGTCATTAGCATTTTCCAGTAAGCATTGATTGGACAGAACTAGTTAAAATTGAATTTGACTTGTTCTTGTGGCCATAAGCTAATGATTATCTCGAAGATGTGCAGTGCTTACACAGGCCTAGCTTGAGCCAAACGCCTCAGCTATTAAACAATGAGTAAAACAGGCTGTACAAAACAGCCCCTAAACCCTGCCTGAGGAGACGCTTGATCGTTTTCTGAAGCTGGGTATTTTATCCTGCGGTCTTGTGTAGTCTTTAACTATGACAGTTATTGCAGAAGACAGGCTAAAGAGGCAGCATAATTTAGTCCACTTTTTTTCTTCTTCTTCTTCTTCTTCCTCTTCTTCTTCTTCTTCTTTTTTTTTCCGGTGTGCCCTGCACCCACAGCCTGAGTACCAGCATGTGCTACAAGAGCAATAAACATAAGTCAGGCTCTGGATGAAAGACAGCAGGACTGACGAAACACTCCCAGCAGGTGAAGCTAACCCCAGCCATCACACTGTGCATGCTGTTCATCTAATCAGTGTCTCTGTTTTTTTCTTTTTCTTGAGCCTTACCTGATGCTCTCACCTAAAGGACTGATGGAAAGGCATAGTCTGTTTGGCAACTCTTCCACAGTGCCCATACCTATGCTGAGATACACAAACAGCATTGAAATGAGGGCAATTGTTGTGTTTGCCTATGCTTTCTGCATATCCATCAGCTGTAGAGACACTGCCAAGCCTAAACTAAAAGATTAAAGCTGTAGTCAGTAGGACTGAGGACAATTCCTGGGGCCTTCTCCCTCCCTCTCCACTGCCTCCAGCAGCATCACCAAAGCCCTTCCAGACAGAAGAGCAAAGAAATAGCACACACCTATGTCAGTGCCTAGATGCTTGTTTGATAAAAGGAACTGGTCATGAATAATGGTAAATAAGCAGTAAACCACTTTTGAGAATGTCTAGCTGTGAGAGCACAGGCACACAATATCAAAACAAAGAACATTTTTATTTTCAGCAACTTTGTAATGAAACACTGGTCCTAGCATCGAAGGCAAACTAACATTAGCCCAACTGCAAAGTCCGGTGTTTGTTTATCCATCATTGCTTTTGTAATCTTCTTGAAGCCGCTTACTGATTGCATTTGGCTAAGTGAGACTATGCACATGCACAAACAGTGATTGACACTCTATCAGACACGCCTCCTGGCTCTGATTGGTTGTTTTGCTTCGGCATGGTGCATTTTTGCAAATTGCAATAGGTGTACAGGACGTAGTGACAGTTGTAGCAAATATGAAAAAAAAGTTCTTTTTATATGGGTCACTTACTGCAGCTTTAAAATACTGTTGTCAGGTAGGACAACAGCCTCAAATGCTAAATAATGAGACATGCCTTATAAACACTGCAATCATCATTCTTTATATCTGAACCCAGAACTGTTTAAAACTTCCTTTAGAGGAGATATTTATTTTCTGCCACAGAATATCCTTTTAAGGTCTGCCATATCTATAATAGAGCTTTATTTAGTTGTTTAGTTTAGAACTTTATTTAGTTGTCTGTCAGATTTTGGTGTATTTAGTTGTCAGTCATGGGTTAAACCCAGCACACTCATGTAAACACATCAGAACCTCAACCCCAGGTGGACTTTTCCCACCCAGTATATCATAATTACTTTTACACACGACATGTTTATTTGATATTTGTTTAATGTGCACACCAGTGCTGTTACTGATTTCCCTTTGCCATCATGTTCCCTGCACTTATCACTGGTGTTCTCATCTGAACTTTAATTTGGGTGCAAGAAACAACAACTGTGGCCCAGAGGGGAGGAATAAACACTTCCCGTGCAAGTCATGTGATTCATCCGTTCACGTCTGTGGCGCCCTGCTGTGGAGCACTGGCGCCTTCAGATGCATATAAGTAGCTTTCGCTGCTGGGCTGAATTTGATACTGGGAGTGTGTGTGTGGGTGTGGGGGGGGCATTTATTGCCTTTCCTCCTCCTTTTCACACCCTCGTTTCCAAATCAGCCTTTGCTCTGGTTTGGCGAATGAAGTACCCTATCATGTAACACCTGTTCAATTAATGCCTGCGGAATCCAACATAGCACCAAAAGTCCCCCCAATTAGTTTTGTATGAACATTGCTCTTAATGCAAAACCGATGGAGCCCTGAAGCCTTTTTAAAGGCACCTGACAATACTGCACAATTGAAGTGTTACGGTATCAATTAAGGGCAATTTTTTTAAAGCTTTCTGTAAATGTTATCTCATGTCTTTCAGCTATTAAAAGTCATTTAGGGGATATGAGGTGTTCACACATGCCGGATTTCATTATGCAGGCATATCTCAGAATGTAGTCAGAAAATGATGGATATTATAAAGCTGTTGTGGGCATTTTGTGTTATTTTGCCCGAGGTTCTATTAGTCAAGGGATCAGTGTTTCCTGCATATGGGATACAGATGTAAGTACACTGATAATGGAATACAGGTGTAAGTACACAGATTATGGAATACAGGTGTAAGTACACAGATTATGGAATACAGGTGGAAGTACATAGATTATGCAATACAGGTGGAAATACACAAATTATGGATGGAATTTGAGAGAAAGCCATGAATCTTTTAGTACTTGAATCCATGGTGAAGTCAATTGCATGTAGGACATCTTGGCTTGTTAATGTAGTATGAACAGTAGATTTTGTACTGTGATCTTAGATTTATATGTATTTACAATGCTAGCTGCTTACTGGATTCTTGATAATTGGATAGATGTAAATTAGTGTTAAGAGAAAGGGTTTTCTACACCAAACATGTTTTTTCAATGATAATTTCAGAAGTTAAAGGAGTACACTGAATAGCCACTGAATAGGCACTTCATTACAGACACTTTCACGATTGGAGTTTCCCTATATGGAAATTTGAGTTGTAACTGCAGAGTTCAGCATGATCGGTTTCAGTGTGAATCCACATTAGAACAGGATAATTGAGCGATCCGAGTGTCTTCAAATGAGGCATGGTCGTCAGTGCTAGGCTACCCTCGGACAATATTTCGCAGAGTGACAACCTTCCGGGGACGAGGTAAAACGGGCTGCTGAGAGCATGTCGGCATCTCCGTCTAATTTACAACTGCGAGAAACTATCCAGTCTACATGGGCCAAGATTCCTGCAGAGCGATTTCAGTACCTTGTGGTATCTATGCCATGACAAATTGCTGCGGTTCTGAAAGTCAACAGAGGTCCAAATGCGCTAGTAGATGGGTGTGTCTAATGAAGTGGATCCAGGATATCTTGAGGGCTTTTACTGTCAGCGGATTTATAGCAGATTGTGATCATGTTGATAAAGATTACCAAAGATCAGTTGGCCAGTCCTGTGACCTTTATGCCAGCATGTCAGTGAATGAATGGACATGATGTAAATCCTCTTCTGTGTAATCATGATCACACAGCCATGTCCCTGATCAGTGCTCGCTCTAGTTCAGCCAGACATGTTGCTCGTTCATCATGAAGTAATCAGTCTCGTGTGTTGCTGTAAGTAAATATCGACAACAGAGTGGCAGTGCCCTCAGCGTCTGGGATCATGCATTTCCCTCTGCTTGTTTTCATTGCAGGAACAGCAGGCTGTGCATTATGTTATCTGAAAGGCCAATGCTTATTGGGCGCAGTTGCTTGGAAAGATGGGAAGGGATCCCCCCATCGCATAAAGCATAAAGTGAAACCATAAGGAGGCATCGCAGCTTCTTCTCCGTGAGGGCCGAGAGCTTGTATGTGATTCAGGAGCATGTGTGTAGGCCGGCGAATGAGCTGCAGGCGCATCTCCACCGGAGCAGGGGCAGAGGAGGAGGTCGCACGCACCGAGACACGCTCCTGAGCGCCTCGGGGGTCACTCACACACTGGCCTTAGCAGCGTGCTGGAAACTTTATCTGTGCTGGTTCCCTCTCGGGGTTCTGGGTAACGGGACGGCTCCTGTCCACAAGCTTGCTGGTGATACAGGCATCACTAGAATTCAGCAATGTAAATTCCTCGCAGGCCATCACTGGTTTGAATTTCCTTTAATAATACTCATACACAAAATAACAGACATGTTAACAGACATGATACCTGATGCACAGTGCGTAACAGACATGAACAACCCTGGGTATTGGATTTGAATCATAACATTATTACATTATTGCATTAAGAGCTTAAAATGAAGGGGTTTGAAGATAATAAGACTTTAATTATAGTTCACCAGTAGCCCAGCAGTAGATTTACTTTTCTGGCAAGCTGCTTGCTGCTGACGTACATTAAACATCATCCACACCCATGTGATCAGCCCAAGGTGTGTTTCATCTGAAACACATGTGTACAGACAGTCCAGTCCTCACAGTGCACTCTTATCTGTCTGGCCCAGTGTGTGTTCACACAGTGAGTGAGGTGTGGATGCTCGTGTCTGTACGCCCAAGCCTGCCTGATGTCATTGTGGGCTCCTTCAGCTTGGGCTGCACAGCCTTTTCCCACCCCTTTTATCTGCGGAGTGGACACTCAGGAAGTTTCCCCACGGTGGTATCAGCTAGCATGGACCTGCCCTGAGGGAGAAAGGATGCAACATATTTCTCCCACGCAGGGGGAGGGGGTTGTTACACATGACAGGCTCAGCTGCCATGATCAGGTTCGAGCTGGAAACATTTGTTTGGTTTGTCTTCCTAAGCCACAGATGCTTCAAGGCAATTAGGGGCCTGCCATGCTGGAGAACAGACAGCACGTGTGGTTTCATTTCTGCAGACAGAACCCTCTGAAATAAAATGTTTTGTTCTCGAAAGCTGTAGGTGAGGTTTCCACAGAAACAACGGGTGCGCAAAGCATCATGGGGCAGAGCTGTTGCATCATCATGTCTCAAGAAAATAAAAAAAAGCAAAGGACGTGAATGTTGCCCACAGCTGCAACAGACGTCATAAAAGAACCACGTTAAACAACCTGAATGATAAAAACTGCCTTTCCTTCCTGTACTTCTTACCTAGCTGACATTCTGTTAAAGGCCCAGAGCCAAACGTAAAATTTAAGATTCTTTTTTTGACATGATTGCCAGTGGTGGCCTATTTCCTGCTCTCCAGGCTAGTGTAGATTCACCAGGTGGTAATGTATTTCTCGCAATTTGTTCCCTTTTGCAGGACCTCCAGGAAGGCGGGGCAGGAAAGGCAATCCTGGTGAGTGTACAAGATCTTTCTCCACCATGAAAGCAATTAACACATATATCAACGTGAGGGAAAGACTTGCAGACGGTTCGGCCCGGAGGTTAACAGAGAGAAGCTGTGAGGTGCCTCTCTCGTGACGTTTCCCATGATAACACATTCATCTCCAAACGTTTAGATGAAAAACTGTACACATCTCTTGTGTTTGAAAGACACCTGCAAAAAGACTCAAGGAAGACCTGAATGATTTCAGCTGTTTTCCAACATTTTATCGCATAAGGTCTCAGTCTTGGTCTGTCTGAGATGTAAACGACTCTCAGTATTCTCTCATGTGTTCCAGTGTCTTTTTGTCATATGCTTCTTGTCATGTTTAGTTTGCATGTCTTTGATGGAGTGCTGAACATATGGAAATGCCCTTGTCTGAAATGTGGTTGGGAGGAAAATCTCAGTTACTTTGTGGCCACGGTATGATTTCTGTCATGTTCTATCATGTATCACTGTGAAGTTCTCCCTGTGTTCAAGCTAATACCCAAGCATACTGTTTGCTTTAATGATGTCCATTTAACCTTCAGACACAGAGGTTGCTTCCAAATTGCTAGTACTTTGGTAAATATTGCAATATCTATGATGTTCAAGAATTTTAAGCTGTTGAGAGGCAGAGGGTAGCAGCGTACCATGCAGTCACGGCTCAACCCTTCATGGTCATCTTTACCATTTACCTCTAGTAAATGTGTCGGAGTTTTACATGTGCTCGCTCCTGCACTAATGAGGTCAGATCTGTTAGTTCAGATGCCCTCTCAGCTCAACTTTGATTGAAATTGAAAGCATGTCAGATATCGTTAAAGGTGCATTGGTAAAGATTAAAAAAACATCACTAAGTAAGTGAGCACAAGAACACTGGAAACATTTTTTTCCCTTCCTTCACTTTTTTCCAATGTGCCAATTTCTGCACATGAACACAAAGCATGTCTATAAGATCTACCGAGTCCAACACTGTCCAATCACAGATTCTTAACATTACCAAACTTCACTTTCAAGCAGTGAGGTAAGTTGTTTATTAATAATACTCCTTTATTTAACGAGTTTTAGCCACAGTGGGCTGTGTGGTAGCTATTATCTCAGTGGGGCTGCTTGCATGCAGAAGTCCGGTTAAATGATAAGCATCAGGAGAGGGCTATAACACTGCTCTCACTCACCAAATGCTGATGATATACCATTAAAGATTTTTTTTGAGAGGGACCTATTGTCTAATCATGTTGCCTGTGTAGTCCAGGAATATTTTTAAGAATTTATAGCAGTGGGATCAACCTCCCATGTCCGGCAGGCGTGATAGCGTTAGCATTTAACCCTGATATGTGTTGCCCACAATGAAGCTTAGCTTCTTAGTGACTGCCTGTTAGCTGTGTTAATGTGCCAAGAGGAACATTACTAAATCGGTGTCTAAATTTGGGAAAAGCACTTTCAGTGTTTACACATTATGTGCCTGGCCATGCATGGTACTTTCTAGATTCCACCATGTTTTCTTAGCCAATCAGGTGGGGATGGGGGTGGAGTTAATGTGCATTGAGGAGTGTCTCAAAGTGACTGACAGGAGGTCAGTATAAATGTTTCATCTTGTTGGTGGTTGTTTCATATCACTCACAAGTAAATGGTGGCAATACTAAATCCCAGAGCTGTTAGAGCTTCCTGCTGGTTGGCCAGTGCGTGCCGCTGATTCCTGAGCTGTCGGCTCCCAATTCACCCAGTTCACCACTTTCGCGCTCAACATCTGAACAGAGGCTGAAATGCAGGAAATGTCATACCATCTGAAGCATTTCATAATTCTCCTTAACCAGAAAGAGCAGACACATCACACATGCATTAGTACATGTATTAGAAAGGGCTGTATGGAGTCGTCTTCAGAAACACCCAGCGGAGTCGGCCATCATCACAAACACACAGCAGAGGAGAAGAGGCACAAGAATTGGGCCTTTGTTCTCTGTGTGATGACTTTGGCCCATGGTGATGATGGGACAGCCAACAGGCTCCAAAACACACAGGCTGCTCTCCATTAAAAGCTCCCTCAGCGACTCAGGGTCAGGATGACCTGAACTGACACAGCGGGATCCTGCTTGTCTTTCACTCTGCCTGTCTCTCTCTCTCTCTCTCTGTCTCTCTCTCTCTCTCTCTCTCTCCCCCAATTACTCCCTCCTTCACTTTACCATGACAGTGATAAGCCAGGTTTCCCTCACGCCTGTCTGACAGCACACCCCCTTCCATAGAAGAGCTCCTTATCAGGGGGTGGGTGGGGGGTCATTTGTAGGAGGTTTTGTTTGTTTATGTTGCTCTGTGATCCTGTCCAGGGCAGCCAATGGCTCTCATGGCTCTGGCTGTATCACTAGCCCCGTTTACCACCACACCCCCTTCTATCACACGTCTGTTGCAGCCAGAGCACTGCCAACATATTACGTTTGCTGTAATAGACAAGAGTGAAGGAAACTGTAATAGGAAGTAATGACCCGCATGTCTAACCAAAGACCAGTAATGGAAACCTAATAAAGTCACACTCAGCTTCTGTATCAG
Organism: Brachyhypopomus occidentalis; assembly: GCA_020368025.1. Taxonomy (NCBI): domain Eukaryota; kingdom Metazoa; phylum Chordata; class Actinopteri; order Gymnotiformes; family Hypopomidae; genus Brachyhypopomus; species Brachyhypopomus occidentalis. The sequence goes on along the minus strand of JAGXOD010000030.1, from coordinate 409,847 downwards.
TTGACGCATGATCATTGGAAAGTGGCTTTGCAACACAAGTTGCTCACCTTTATATCACACCTGATAATAATAGACTTGTGGAGAACCTCATGCCTTCTCTCCTTCAGCCCAAGACACTGAGGTCTTTTGCCCACCAGGATCGTTTCCACACAGCCTGAGTGCTTTGCATTTTCTTGGTGACTGTGTTCAATTTGACAGATGCCCGAGAGGTGCAGGAATTTTTCTCTAAATGTTCCTTGAGTCCGCTGCTGCTCTCAGCCCTTTTCACAGCACATATCTGCTCCCGCGGGCTGTCTGAGATATCTGAGCCTAGCAGCCTAGCTGGAGTTTAGTTTAGGACAGTTTCATTCCTCTAAAGAGTCTGTAGGAACACAGAATTCCTGTCAAGATCTCTGCACTTCAACCTCGGTGCACTGAACCGTTGCGTGTGTTGCTCGTAGCATCATTTGTCGTTGCTGGACGTGTCTACTGGACGTGTCTGCTGGATGTGTCTGCTGGATGTGTCTGCTATCTTGCCAGCAGTCTTGGTCTGTATTACATGATCATCGGTCAAGATGCAGAGAGCAGATGCAGTTAAGATTGCAGTGCCATTAATAACTCAGCAGTGGAGGATATACGGCAGACCAGCGACACAGGGCTGCAGACTCAGTGCATGTTCTGGGAGTGGGTTCTGGGAGCGGGTCCTGGGAGTGGGTCCTGGGAGTGGGTTCTGGGAGCGGGTCCTGAGAGCGGGTCCTGGGAGCGGGTTCCCGAGGGCGGGTTCATCAATAGTTGACGTTGGATTGTGTTTGCTTTTGTGTTTGTGTTTCAGGAACTCCAGTAAGTACTTGTGCTCTCTGTGGGAGGGTAATGCAGAACAAATGTGCATGAGTGTAGCCGTGGGCGGCTCAGGCATGACCCGGCTCCGGTCCACATCGCAGTGCTCAGTGCTACACGCACTCGGTTGACTATGGCCGAGGTAAGATAAGGAGGACTGGCGTCTCCAGTATGGCTTCACAAAAACTGACTGCGTATCGGTTTCTCCCAGTGCTGCACATCACCAGCTAAGAGATCAAACTACCTTTCATACAAGGACCACCACTTTATTAGGAGCTTACACCATGCACCTAAACTTGATGGTCATTTAATTAATTAGGTACACCTGCTTTGTCTCTACACTCATTGGCTAACTGTCTTTCATGGGCATTTCATAGGGTTCCAGTTGCAGACCGCAGCAACACACAATTTGTTAGTCTCTACCAATCACCAATAGGGTTTACTACAGGACTACTGCTGATTACATTATGAGGGCGGTGAAGCAGTCTGTAGCAGTGACCCTGGCCTGGCAGATGCACTGTAGTGTATTGTGCTCATATGAGCTTATCAGGCACAGTAGGGTTGCTGTGTAGACGTCGCCACTGAGCTGAGAGCGGCCCGTACCAAGAACGTCCAGCCAAAAGCAGCTCGGTGGTCAGAAACTGACCAACGATGAAGAGTACATCAGTACGTCCAGTACATCAACAAGGTGTTTCTCATAAATAAACAGTACTGATAAAGATGGTGGTATGTGGCACTTGAGATCTTCTTTGGCTTGATTTTGTTCACCCCATATGAGTTACAGACTTAGAAGTTGCTATTAATACAACAGGGTAGCAGAGTAAGAATGAACCTCAGATTTGAACGCTGCACTTTCTGTTTCAGTTCAGTTTTTATTCACAAAAGACAATGCATTGTGTACTTAACACTAATCCAGATTTGTTTTATTTTCATTATACCTAACAGGGCACTCCAGGACGGGATGGCTACCCGGTAAATATCCCTCTAATCCCAAGATTTAACATACTGCTTCCAGCCAGCTCAGTGCATTTGATACTAATCAACCTCAACCACGAGAATCTCTCAGTAAGATGCCTTAGTGGTCATTCAGCTTAAGGTATCATAGAGCGCCACCTGCTGGACATCATTGGGATTTTGACTGTATTTTAATACCTTAAGATTCTGACAGGATATTTTGCAGCTAATATGATTTATTCGTTAACTCCATATTAGGAAGATGATAAGACAGCATGGCATTTTGATGTTAGACTCCTTTATGCTGGCTTGCTGTTATCTACCAGCGAGCAGGTACCGTTGCTTTCCTTGTAAACAAACGATAGTATCGTTTGCCCTAACGTTGTGGTTTTGCGGATTCGAGTCCTCGTGATATTATCCTGTTCACGAGTAGCGGCTGACTTAGCGACTAAGGTTGGGAAGGGGAAAAAAAACACAAACTAGACCTTTCCTAATAGCTTGCGATTACAGAAAACAAGGGTCAGATCCATGCTTGGAAAAACATCACTAGATCCACCCTTGGCAGTCACTGAACTAAACCCGCTGGCTTATCTAAGACCAAATATCTCACGTCCTGGACGGAGCTGCTGGTCGGGCACGTTGGCTGGGCCTCTCCAGATGTGCCTGGCTGCAAGCTTGAGCGGCTCCTGCTGGATGTCCTACGCCCCTCTCTGATTGGGTATCCACTGAGCCTGGACCCACACATCTGTGCGCCGCACTCTTTGCCTCCTCGCTGGCTCCGCCTCCGCCCTTCACTTTCTATCACTTATCAAACAAACTGATAGCTTGACTGTGCAGTGCTGTCTGAGGCATTATATTTGCACCTGTTTGAGACCTGCTTTACTAATCATTGCCAGCATGGCAGGTCACTCTTTAGAGTATCCCCAGCACTAAATACACCCTGCGTGCAGTTGTACTTGCAGACAACTCGGCTCCCTTAAACAGCAGGTGACATCGGCTTTACTGCGGTCAACTTGCTGTTCGTTTCTTTGTTAATTTGCTGCCTTGTAACAGCCTGAGGTGACTGCTGCGAGCCACTGAGTGGTGTTTCAGCACCGCCTGTGGAGTGGACAGCAGCATCTCTGCACTGCATTATGAGCATGACCGAGTCTCAAGTGATGGATGTGGCTGGGGGTGTGTCTTATTCACGCTGGTTTCGTATCGGCTTGCAGAGTTTGCCGTTGACTTGGTCCTCCCTGCTCTGCTCCTCCCTCTGTCTTTGGCCTCCTGTTCCTTTTTCTCTCTCCTTCTTGATCGTTCGGTCTTTCATCTGACTCCACGTGAACCGCTACTCTTTTGCTCTATCGCTGTCGCTTTAAATCACAGGTGACACTGACATCGCTGTATATAACGTCGTATATCTTTCTCAAAGAACATTCTCACCTCGTTACGTTCAGACGCTGCAGCATCTTGCCAATATTGTCAAATGGGATTTTTGAACAGCAGCTTCAAATCCAAATTTCAGTTCACGTTCCACAGCCATGTGTTGCTACTCATAGCTGAGAGATGACCTTAAAACATGACGCATTTGATCTTCTGAACACATCTGATCTCTCTCTATCTCCGTCTCCTTCGCTCTCTTTGTCTGTCTCTCTCTCTCTCTCAGGGTCCTCTGGGTATGGATGGTAAGCCTGTAAGTACTCCCATCTGTGACACGGCTTTAACCTACACCACCATATAACAGCAGAGAACAGTAAGGGCCAGACATTCGATAGTCTTGGGGTGGTTTTTCCCCTTCCGCTGACCGATCCATCTCACTTTAGCCGCAGTTCCTCGGGGTCTAGCCAGACAGGATTATCTCATCAGAGCAAAGATTCACATTTCTGTTCTTGTATGAACGCCGATGCTAAGGCAGGTCACACTTTTCCCCTGAGGGATTAGATACGCACCCATTCATAAATACACTGTGTTCACAGGGTCCTCGTGGTCCGAAAGGCAGCCAGGTTCGTGCTCGCGTCTTTAGCAGACCGACGCAGCCGTTTCATGCCACGCATGCTGCATATCTCAAACCTCCCAGCTCCCCTCTGGGAGCTCTCCCATGTTACGACGTTTGATCCAAAGCAACCTCCCCTCCCAGTGGCCAGGAGTCATTACTCACCAGTCCCTTCCCATATGCTGCACGAGCCTAATCTCAAAAGAACACATTCAGAATTTGAAGCAATACGGTGAACATCTCGCTTCATATAAGGCTCAGAATGGATGGCCACTCCATAACTATAGGTGAGAGGGCCAGAGGCAAGATTTAATGCAGTCGTGAAGCACGAATCTGGAGTGAGGAAGGGAGGTTTAGTGAGGTTCGGAATGTTCCGGAGCATTCAAACTCACAAATCCATCTCGACAAATAGGAAGGGACAATTCACCACAACTGTTGGACACTGTGGAGATAAGGACCTTCTATCTGCTAATTCACATCTGTCTCTTCTTCTGCCAGGGAATGCCAGGGCCAAAAGGAGATAAGGTACACACCGAGCACTTTAGACCGCAATCCACCATGAGATTTGTACGGTGACCTGTGTGCGGCAGCCTGCAGACGTGCCAGTGCTCACCCAGGCCGCGGTGGCTCTGGCCTGGGGGGGGGAGTGGGGGCGTGTGATCCTGCATGCCGCTCGTGCCCCGTACAGTTGCACGCAGGAGGCGGCTGATTGTTTTTCTCTCCCCTCTCCGCAGGGCGACCAGGGAGACGTGGGGCCCAGGGTGAGTTAGATGAGAAACATCGAATGCTGAACTGACACCCTGAAGGCACGTGGGGGAGCCCCCCAAACCAACACCCCCTCCCTCAGACCTGGTTCTCTTAGAAAGACTTAGTGTGTGACAGATTAGACACCGAACTGTCCAAAACAAACAAACAAGCAAACAAGGAAGGAGTGCTTTAGCAGGGCTTCATTTGTACTGCAGGTGGATAGGTGGCCTAAGACCTCTGCTTTTGGGTCACGGGAAGCTGCTCAATCCTTATATGCTCCCTATCTAGGGTACATGCTGTCTTATGCTGTACTGCTGCAGGTCAAGTGCTCTCTTCACATTCTCTGTTTAGATTCTGTATGGTTGCCATTAGAAGCATTTCATCCTGGTCATTGCAGTGTAAACTGTTAGAGAACCGTCATTATGAGAAAGTAAAGTTCTCCTTGGAAAATGTTACCTTTCCTTATGGATCTCTTGCCATCCATTCCGACCACAGATCTAAACAGAGACCTCATGGGCTAATGTACTCCACTGGTAGGTAATCATATCCAGAAGTGCACAGCATCTGAAGCGCTAATATAGCCACGCTGTCTGTAAGAGCCTCCTCACTGATTTGCTTGTTGGAAAGTGGGTCAGTGAGAATATTATTCATACAATGGGCAAAAATTGCAGCCTCCAAACGTGAAGTAAAAAACATCCATTACTCCATTATAAGTGCGTTCTTACAGTGTCCCCTGTCCACATCTCTCACACCATCTGCGAATCATCGGTCTGTCTCTCTCTCCCCCTCCACCTATATTTCCTCCTGTCATATCATGTCTCCCCCATGTCTCCCCTATGTCTCCCCCATGTCTCCCCCCCTCCCAGGGCCTCCCAGCCTATGCTGCCTCTGCAGGCCTGCTCAGTAATCAGATTCTCGCAGTCAAGGTTTGTCCCTCTCTGCCCACCGTCCCTCTCCACCTATGACCTTCCCCTCATCTTAAGACTTGATGGTCCCTTTCCTTATGGATCTCTTTCCTTACTGCCTTTCTTTCACCTTTTCCTTTTATTTCGCACATCGAGGTGGAGTGGAGGGGGCGCTAAAGACATCTGCCTTCTGTGGAAAACCTCTCATGGTTGTCACAGTTTCTTTCTAACCTTCTAACGCTGTTGCTGCGTATCTCGGTGTCCTCTGCTGACCCCTGCTGGCCGATGGCCTTCCAACGCTTTGAGCACGGCTTCTTCTCTGTTGCAGGTGGCCACCACACTTTCCACAGGTGCTTCCTAAAGGTAGAGCAGGAGCCCCACACACGGCTCGGTATCGTCTCACCTCCTCTCACCTCTATTCATTACTCTTTGTCACTTCATTTCTCTTTCTTGCTTCCTTACTTTATCTCACTCTCACAAATAGCCCCCCTGGCACTTCGGGCTGCTAACATGCCTGTCTGCTTTGAATTAAAGAGCAAAAGCAAGAGACATGTAGTGAAAGTTATAGAGAGAGAGAGAGAGAACACATTATACTCTTTAGCATATGGTTTGCTTATGGAAATGAAGAGGAGGAGACGTGCCAACTAAACCACAGCTAATAAGTGAACCACAATAGTTTTATTTATCTTGGTATTGTAATAGGCTAAAATGGGGGCAGAAGTGCACAGATGTAGATGAGTGTGAAGTTTGCCAGCAGCCTTTAACGCTCCATGGGGCTTTAGCTTTGGATGCCTGAGCAACGTTGCCCCCTCCAAACTGCCCTTATAAATCCAGCCAATTGCGTGGGTCTGGCCACTGCTGCCAAACCTCACTGCTTCATCATATTTAGATAGTCACGGCAACTAAATAAATACATTGTGAACAAATATGAAACATGAGTCCTTTGTGGCTGAGGAAAAATGTGTGTTTGAGGAGCGTCAAGGTACGAAAGTAAAACAAACAGATCATAGGAAAAACTGGAAATACTTTTGATAAGTGCAATTTTACCTTCCACCCATACATCTCTCTCTCTCTCTCTCTCTCTCTCTCTCTGTATAGGGTGATCAGGGTCAAACGGGGCCTCCAGGTCCCCCAGGGCCCCCCGGAGCACCAGGCCCCAGAGGGCCTCCAGGGAACATGGGCAGAGATGGACCCCAGGGCCATGCAGGAGAGCCGGTGAGAGAGCTCACACTCACACACATACAAACATTAGCTTTGTTGTCCGTGTTGAGATTCCTCATAGCCTGCATGAGGCACATGTGGACGGTGACACCATACGCAGTGAGCCCAGTGTGTAGGGATGGACTCAAATGTATTTCAGTCAAGCATGAACTCGCTGCATTTCAGATTTCAGAAGTGGTTTACTTGCTTTTTTCCCCCTTGAATCGAACCATTCAGTGTCATTTCTGAAATCATATTTTAAACAGCATTGTGATTCTATAACGTTTCCCCAGTGTTTGAAACAAATTGCTGTTCATCCCATGAAAGCATAGCACCTATTAGACATTTAGTAAATATGAGTGAGATAAACTCGCATTGCGGGCTAGTTAATACAGTCGTCAGACCCACAGTACTGTTCACTGGGTTCCTTATCGCGCACCTGCTTTACAAAAGCAGTCAGTGGAACACACGCCACTCCCTCTCCCTGCTCTCTCCCTCTTACCTCTCCCCCATATTGAGAGCAGATGTTTGAGAGTCTCGGGCTCGGAGGCCATTTCCTGTTGTTGTCCTTCAAATTGTGTTTGTCTTTGGCTGAACCCCCTTCATTAGCAGCTGAAGGCCTGATGCCAAGACTCCTTCTCACCCCTGTGTGATGGGGTACACAGGTCTCGGAGAACAACAGGCCTGAACGCTAAATGGTGTCTGTGTTGTGTCTGCTGGTTTAAAGGCTGTCAACAGCTCATTTACTGCTGCAGTTACATCTGTTACACAGAAGCTTTTTGGATCCTTAGCTGGCTATACGTCCTGGGTATTGGCTCACCTAAGACAAAACATTTAAAGAGGTGCTTTGACTGTACATGTGTTCACATTTGTGCATATTTACAAGTGTTTGTGTGCTCTGTGTTTATTATTCATGTAAAAAAATCTCTTCAATTGATTCTATAAATTCTCAGCTCAAATGAGACTTTAGATGGCTTAGTTACTGCTTAGATTTTATCGCATAAGGAAGACAATAACCTAAGATAACCTAAGAACCTGCCGTGAGTCATGCATTCTCTTGGATTTGTTTAGAAATGTAGTGGATTCTCTGAATTTGTTAAGAATCTAGTGGATAAGCAATAGAACAACACCTTCACAATTTTGCCGTTTTAAATCGAAAAGGAATTATCCCCTATTTAATATTTAATCTCTTTTTAACAGGGCCCTCCTGGGAAAGATGGGATTGAGGTTAGTATTTTGGCTTTAATCTGGTGTGACATAATGCCACCACTGCTGGACTCACCGCCTTTTTTTTTTTTTTTCGTTCGGTTATTAGTGTTGACACTCATTGTATTTTCCTTCCCTCAAAGGGTCCAAGAGGGCCACCAGGTATAAAGGTAAAGCCTTTTGTTTCCCATTTAACATGATCCCCTGTTAGTGTGTGACCTGTGTGTGCTGTGTGTGATGCCTGTGGTCTCTCCTGCAGGGTGAGGTTGGGGAACATGGTATACCTGGTCCTCATGGCCCGCCGGGGCTTAAGGTAGGGTTAAAACTGGGGATTAAAATGAATGTTAAAATATGCCATAAAATTATTTCACCTTTGTTGTGCTTGAACTAGAATTTATGCATTAATATGCTTTCAGAAATATACCAAAACACCACAGAAAACAAACAGATAGAAAAACAAACCCATACAGTATTCTTTATTGTCACTGAGTTACTGAGTGTTAAAGAATGTTTTTTCTTTTTTTGAGACCACTTATTCCCTTAGTTTTTTTACAGACCCTTTTAAAGACCACATCAAACTGTCCTGTCTATAAACACTTTGTCTTCCCGCTGTATTATTGTATAAACATGTACGGGCATGTTTGCCTCTCTAATTGGTTCTATCAGACAAAATGTAATATAATGTGCTGTACATCGTATGTAATGCATAAACATTCCCATCTCACCCTCGCAGTGGGTGGTGAGATCTTTCCTCATACTCTGCTCTCTCATTTATGGCATCTGTTTGAGCCACTTGAATAGACGATTGAATGTCACTACCAAAACAAATAAACTGTACCAACACTGAATCAACACTGTCTGTCTCAGCTGTTCAGTTTGGACAGTCGCGTGTATATTGAAATTATAATGAAAGATTTCCCGGTGTGCCTTGTAATAGTGAAGGCGTTGGGCGATGTATCTGTAGGAATGTTCTTTGTGTGAAGGACTCTGTCATGGATCACTTCCACAGAATGACCCATATCGCTTTTTCAGGCGTTTTTGTCTGTCCTCTCATCCTTGCCCTGTAGGGTGATCAGGGTGTGCCGGGTCGTGAGGGGACAAGAGGCGTGGACGGACTTCCGGGTGTGAAGGTGCGGCTCGTGTGATGGGTTACTGTGAGGCATAGAGAACAAAGTGCATTTGAGAACATTAGTCCAATTATATTAAATAACCGCATTTGCACACCTGACTCTGCAGGGGGAGAAGGGAGAAACTGGTGCTCCAGGATTCCCGGTAAGTCGGTGTGTCCCCAACCAATGAAACAGTGAGTTTATTCTCTAGCTGCGTAAATTATGACTCAGTATCTTAACACTGAAAAATCATACATTTTCATATTTTTATTATAACAACATTTTATCATGATGATGATTACCTTGAAAGGTAGCATTCTATCAATATGATGATTTCATTGAAAGTTCTGCCAGAACTTCAGTACTTACCTTGGTTTCTATACCTTTCAGTTCTTCTTTGCGTTCAAGCTGATGGTCACATGCTGTACTGTTCTTTACGTGTATTTAATTATTTATAAAGTCTTATAATAAAATCTCACCAAAAAATATTGAATAATATTGCTTTATCAGTCTGCTAGAGTCACTAAAACCTATTTTGCTGCATGATGCTATTGCTTGTGGAAATTTGTGAATTTTTTCCTTTAGACAAACATGTTTTTTAAAAAATCATAATAAATGAAAGACAATTAGCCTTTAATCACCACTGATATATTCACACTTTCTCTTTCTACCTCCTATTCTTCTGTCTTGCTCAGGGCATTCCAGGAAAGAAGGGGGATTCTGGACTCGTAGACAACCCTGACCTGTCTGCAAGCTTACATGTCCTGCAGGTGAGCTACACTACACACATATCAAATCCAACATTATGCCATGCCATTGGACTTTAAATAACTCATCCTGTTGTTGGTAATGTTAATAACAATGGACACCGTCATACATATCCAAACTCTCATATACTTTTCAAACAGGGCCCTCCTGGTCCACCCGGGCCTCCTGGAGACCAAGGTGCAAAGGTGAGAATATTGCAATATGATGATACATGTATAGTTTGCAGAGAAAAGGGAAAATGTGCGTGCACTTATTCATGAATATATTCATAAATATTTAAATTTATCCGCTGAAATGTTAACAGGGTGAAATGGGCTCTCTGGGGATGCCTGGAGTTGAAGGCAGACAGGTGTAGTACTCATATCATACAGCAACATGCACTAAAGCAAATCTTCTTAATGAAGAAGGGCAATCAATAGTCTAGACTGGGATACCAAGCTCCAGTTCTATAGATCTTATTTCCTGATCTAACACAACTGATTCAACAAATTAAGGCCTTTCATGACATCCAAATATTGAAGTCAAGGATGTAGGATCTAAAGTCAGGCTAGTAGATCTCCAGAACTGGAATAGAACACTAATCACCTAGACCTTCTAAACACTGTAAACTTGTGCTTTGGCATGTTCATCCTCTGTTCTCCACCACAGGGTCCTAAGGGGAACCAGGGAGAGCCTGGAGATCCTGGAGTGGCAGGACAGAAGGGGGAGAAAGGAGAGATGGGCCTGCCTGGCCCAGTGGTGAGTTGGGCACTGGAGTGAAGCTGGCACTCATGGTGGAGGTCCGGAAGGATGGTGTTATGGTGAAAAGACTATTACCACATCTCACTGGTGTTGTGCTTTTCAGGGTGCTGATGGCCATAAAGGAGAGAAAGGAGACTCCAGAATTGAGGACAATCTGGTTTGTGGAACATTTTAATAATAATTTCTGAAGAATACCTATAATTTCTTAAAGACTGGGTCTCTATTCCTACAATGTAGTGTTTAATCTACGCAGTATTTAGTCAGGCAATCGTGGCTGATCTGATCGTTTCCTTGAGGTTTAAAAAGCAGGTCAGCAGGGTTTTTTTTTTACTTTTGCATACATTTATGTGCCGACACTACCAGGTAGAACTGATCACATCAATGTAATTACAACTTACATGTCCTAGTGCACGCTGTTAGTGTCTTACTCTTATCAATCTGAAGCTTTAAGAGATTTAAGAGAGTGAGTGTGCTTCTTCTGTCCTGTTCAGGCTCAGATTATCCCACTGCCTGGACCCCCAGGGCCTCCTGGACCCCCCGGTCCTCAGGGAATCATGGTGAGGGAACATATGAAACCCCTTGTACTGTTTCTATTTTCTGTTCTATTTTAAAGTACTGGCTTTGTAGAGAAAATAAGCTTTAAACCACATAACATCATCTTTTCATATCTTTTCTTCTTAGGGCATTCATGGAGTCCCTGGCCAGAAGGTATGATTGTGCTGGCATCGTAAAATAAACAAAATCCCTTGCACATGAAGAAGCACAAGATCATTTGCGTTTGTATAGGACTAACAGTGCAGTGGATGTAAATGTGTGTGTTTTGCCTCAGGGGGAGCCTGGAGAGGCAGTCAGAGGAGAGAAAGGGGATGTTGGGGAGAGAGGCCTGTCAGGACCACGGGTAAAACTTGCATTCTGATGCTCCCTTTACTCTAGTCCATCTCAGTTCTACTTAATTCTGGATTAATTTAGACCTTCAGCCACAGTAGTAGATAGGCATGGCTACAGGGTTGGTGGCCCCAGTTGAAATCTGATTGGCCCCTTGAGGTCTCCTCCACCTGTCACTTACCCTATCAGGGCACTTCACTAACTACATTTGGAAAGCTTCACAAAATGTAACCTTCATTTGATTTCACCATGAAATCTATATTTAACGAGGCACACGCAAACAGAGAGACTCCAGGTTAAGTAACCAACTAATAAAATTCTATTGTTTTTAACCTTATTGGCACTGCTGATAAGACAGTGTAGACAGTGTAGCAGTGTAGCAGACAGGGCCAGGTAGATATTTGACAGGGCCAGGTAGATATTAGACAGGGCCAGGTAGATATTAGACAGGGCCAGATAGATATTAGACAGGGCCAGATATATATTAGACAGGGCCAGGTAGATATTAGACAGGGCCAGATATATATTAGACAGGGCCAGGTAGATATTAGACAGGGCCAGGTAGATATTAGACAGGGCCAGGTAGATATTTGACAGGGCCAGGTAGATATTTGACAGGGCCAGGTAGATATTAGACAGGGCCAGGTAGATATTTGACAGGGCCAGGTAGATATTAGACAGGGCCAGGTAGATATTAGACAGGGCCAGGTAGATATTAGACAGGGCCAGATATATATTAGACAGGGCCAGGTAGATATTAGACAGGGCCAGATATATATTAGACAGGGCCAGGTAGATATTAGACAGGGCCAGGTAGATATTTGACAGGGCCAGGTAGATATTAGACAGGGCCAGGTAGATATTAGACAGGGCCAGGTAGATATTTGACAGGGCCAGGTAGATATTAGACAGGGCCAGGTAGATATTTGACAGGGCCAGGTAGATATTAGATAGGGCCAGGTAGATATTTGACAGGGCCAGGTAGATATTAGACAGGGCCAGGTAGATATTAGATAGGGCCAGGTAGATTAGGCAAATTGGAATCTTATTAGGCAAATTAGAATCTTATGCAAATTAGATTAGTCTGTGATAGGAGTCATTTTACGATAATATTCTGTGTGATTTTGAATCCAGCTATCAATGGATTTTTGTTTTACACTCACTGTAATGTCATTTCGTTCTCTATGAAGTAAACAATATCAGTAAGGATGTCCCACTTGAATCTCTTGTCTCTTGAGATCTGATATGTGATTTAACCCCTCCCTCTTTTTGGCTTCTGTGGCTGATGCCAGACCAGTTGCACGTCTCACAATGTCTATTAATGCTGAAAGCCTGTCCTTGAGGTCTGCCTAGGGGCACCTTCACATAGGTTGTTTCTGGACTGAACTGATATTGTTCTTCACTCACTTTAGGGTCTTCAGGGTTTTCCTGGCTCCAGTGGATTGGTTGGTTTGCCGGGTACAAAAGGTGATAAGGTCAGCATCTTTCAATTGCCATCACTGACCACTTTTAAAGGGGTTTGCCATCTCGTTTTTACTTTTTACCTTTTACTGCACGTAGGTATTAGATTCAAATGGGAAGTACTGTCAGTCTTGCTTTTCCAATAATTTTGCTTGTGCTAACAGGGCAAACAAGGAGAGCCTGGTTTAGATGTAAGTATGATTTAAGTAGTGGTATGTAGTTTGTTTTCTGGTTTGGATCCCAGCTCTTACTGGCTCCATGTCTACCCTACCAGGGCTTCCCAGGGCTTCGAGGGGACAAGGGTGAAAGAGGCGAGCGAGGAGAAAAGGTAGACTGTCACGCTCACACTCCATCTTCACAAATTATGCTGATATGCTTTTGGGTATGTTTGTTTGCCTGTTTATAGAGAATATAAACAGGCAAGCAATGCCTGATGCCTCTCACTGGCCTGTCGTTTCTCCATTTATTTCAGGGTGAAAAAGGCCCGACAGGGAGAAAGGGCCCCAAAGGACAGAAGGGGGAGCAGGGGCCTCCAGGGCTGGACCAGCCGTGTCCTGTGGTACGTCAGACGCCTGCTTCTCCACTGCAGCTGTAGAACATTGAACAGTGCTGGAGTATATATGACTCCATGAGCGCATTACCCGCAAAGGATGTGGATAGTAACCACCTAAGAACCTTCTTTTTTCCAGCCTTTCTCGGCTTATCTGTGTGATGGTGTTTGCTGGTAAAGTGCTTGTTGCAGATTGTTAGTGCTGCCACTACAAGACAGGTGAAAATCAAATCAAATGGGTCTCACTGACAGGGCATCAGTGGGGTAAGAGAACATAGTGGGGAGGCAGAATTCCCTGCACAGCCTTCCCCCCCCCCATTCCTTGGTACAATATTTCTGCTGTGTGTGTGTGTGTGTGTGTGTGTGTGTGTGTGCTGTGTTCGTTTTTTTATTCTGGGTCCTCTTTTACATATTTTACATTAACATGGGGCCAGCAAGACATTTAGACCCAACTTTAAATGAAAAAGATGGTCAGGTCAAATCAAGGCCTTGTGCTATGAGGCCAACAGTCCCTGTGTAAAACCTTCTGTGTATCCTTCTTTTTGTTTTTCTCTTGTGTACTTTGAATTCATTGAAGACGAAAAAAAACCCACTGTATTGTGTGAGAGCACAAAGTGATATGGTCTGGCCCTGGAGTGACTGACAAGAAAGGGGCTCAATTTCATTTGGTGTATCCCATCAACACATCACTGGTGGCGTGAGTGGTTATAAATGGTATTCAGCTCAGCGGTCCTAGCTTCTCCTAAAATCTTCACCTCTTTCTTTATGGTTCCCAGGACCGAGATGGACTTCCAGTGCCAGGATGCTGGCACAAGGTTTGTATCCTTGGAAGTTTTTAAAGTAGAACTCATATCACTATTTATTTGTTTGTTGTTGAAAATACTTCATAAAAATTGTGGTTAAGACAAGAATCTCTTTTTTTTGCTTCTCTTGCAGTGATGACCAACCTGAACCATGGAATCTGTACATATTGATATATATTTTTTAACCCTTGCTTTGTTTTCCCCACAGTTAAATTTTGCTGATTTTGTTGCTGTTTTTTTTTATTTACTGGGTTTGATACAGAAAGTTACACTGTGCGCCCCTTGCAAAAACATCTGTCCGTATTGCTCTTTATTCTGAAGAAGGGCTCTAAACGATAAGGATCCAAGAAAAGGCAGATACAAGTGTTGAACTGAAATGAGCATGTGAGGGCACATGGACTCAGTGCATGTGGGATGCTCAGACAAAACTGCCACTGAGCTCAAGGAGAGCACATCCCTACCTAACCAGCGTAGCACCAGCCCGCCTGTCAGTCCCAGCAGAGCGGGCTAACACTCTGAGGGGAAAGGCACCACAGACAAGGCACAGTGTCCCGTCCCGGACCTGAGAGCGGAGAGGTGGGCTCCTCGGAGTGAGTTCTGTGCTACACAGAGCACCACTGTGGACCTTTTGAAAGGAACGTTGTATGGGATTTTCACTGAGATGAGTTCTCGGGAAGTAGTGCTCATGTCAGAAGAACATAATGACGTGCACAGGATTTCTGAATACAATAAAGAGCTGAAGTACGATGGATGATGGATACGTTCTTTGTATGTATGTTGTGTAAACCACTTTTTTCTGTTATATAATAATGGAGTTCAAATGAATTTAAACATTTCATTTAGTGATAAGCTTTGCAAGAACTAATGTATTTTAATACTCTTACTGATTGTCTGTAAATAATATGTATAGTGATTGTCAGTCTTGGAGTTCATAGCGTTCAGTGTTTGACTATGGTTTTTCTACTGATATCCAGTGTAATATGTTTTGTCTGTTCTAGGCATCATAGTCCATATCTACATGAAACTAGCTGGCTAAGCAGCAAGCTAGATAGGCAAATTAAAAAGACTGTAGGTGTTGTGATATGTATGTCTAACTTTAGCGGGAATTGTATTAATTGTATAATTGTATAATTGTTGAGAAAAAAGATTAAAGAATTTTTCTAAAAAGTCCTTAACAACGAGTTTCCGTAGTGTAGTGGTTATCACGTTCGCCTCACACGCGAAAGGTCCCCGGTTCGAAACCGGGCGGAAACAACCTTTATTTAAGGAAATTCAGAGGGTGAAGTGGTGACAGCGTTATGTGTGGCCAGAGCTCAATGATCACTGATGCGCCTGGAGAGCACAGGCAAGAAAAGCAAATGACCTAGCTGAAGAACTCTAGAAAATTTGAATTAAAAATAATGTTTTCATGTAGGCTGCAGCGCCATCAACAGAAACCTTATTTGAAATTAACATTTCTTCAGTGGTATTTACATTTAACGTTGATTAAATGCACTAGGTGAAACATACTATAGTACTCACGCTTCATTAACACCTCTCAGAGGAAAAAAAACAGGACGCTTTTTCCATCGGTTTCCGTAGTGTAGTGGTTATCACGTTCGCCTCACACGCGAAAGGTCCCCGGTTCGAAACCGGGCGGAAACACATTAAGGAGCTTTTTTAAAATATATATCTCAACTTCACGTCATAATTTGGTCAGTTGTTGCAGACCACTGTTACATGGAATAAAAGTCTGTTTTGTATTACTTGGGACTATACAGCACTACAGTTACATATCCTTTGGCTATATATAGCTAAATTACACTTCCCAGTGCAATACATCGTTCGCAAGACATTTTACAAACTACAATCAAATGACTACCAACTACCATATGATGACTACAAAAATAAATAACGCAGGTTTAAAAACAAACTGACTTGCAATGATGTTAATTTTTCGAAAAACCTACAACTCCCAGAATGCAATCGAATTGACTCGCATGCTAAGAATTGCTTCCGGTTTTGTATCGGTCCTTTTCCTGTGCTCAAAAAATTGAGGAGATAGGGTGGTTTACCCCTCCGACTCAATCTAAAGCCATCGAACCTGAAAGGCACGGTGCAAACTTGCAAAAATGACCGAGCAGATGACCTTGAGGGGGACCCTTAAGGGCCATAGTGGTTGGGTGACCCAAATTGCTACAACCCCTCAGTTTCCGGACATGATTCTCTCCGCGTCCAGAGGTAATCGGGCCTTCGCCATCAATGTATGAGAATGCCGGTCAATGTATGTGTCTGTGCTCACAATGCTCTCACACTGACATGCAGCTTGCTTGCTAGATACAATACCCTAAAATGACAACTACATATGCCGTTTGTGTGATCACGCTGTAGTAACAGAGGACTTAAAAAACGGCAAGAAACTCAGCATTAAAAGTATCCAGCTTCCAGCTAAATGTAGATTAGCTGTCTACCGCAAAGTATTGGTCTCCTCAGTTCTCTGCTGGTTGTTGTAACTATACTCAGAACTAAACAGGACTGATTATTAAGTTAGAACAAAACTGAAGTGTGGTCTTTTTATGTTGATTTTTTAAATCTTACACTTAACATCTCCTTTGACAAGAAACATATTTCCAAGTACTTTTGACACTGTCTTTAAAACATGTTGCTGCCTACACACCTTACTATACCATGCTGTGTCTTTTTTGCATATATAGCTGATTCCATCATGGTTTGTCAGCATGTATATGTGCCACCAGTTCTTATTCTTCAGTGTACGCACGTCCGTTCCGTTCTAAAATGTGACACTGTTCAAGCGCAGACGTTCAGATCTTGTCCCCTGTCCGTCTTTACAGACAAGACCATCATCATGTGGAAGCTGACCCGCGACGAGACGAACTACGGTGTCCCTCAGCGCGCCCTGCGCGGACACTCGCACTTCGTCAGCGACGTGGTCATCTCCTCGGATGGCCAGTTTGCGCTCTCCGGCTCGTGGGATGGCACACTCCGACTGTGGGACCTCACCACGTGAGTGTGGTGCGGAGATGAAAAAGGCTCTCGCGGTCAGGGCCACGCTGAACCGCCACCGGGGCCGTCAGCGTAGTGCTGTCTCTTCAGCTCCACAACTAAACTATCAACACCGGCTGTCCTGTAGGAAGATTCATGAGACGATTAGGGGAATGTAGCGATTGCCTGTGCTGATGAACTAGCATGTCTGTAATGTGCCGTGCTACCTGTTAGAGGGGGAGAAAATTATATAATATAAAATTTCTTGTTTTTGTTTTTTTCAGTGGGTTCATGGAGTGTTCTGCCCTTAGCCTAAATGCTTGAATGTACTTTGTGTGTTTAATTGCTGGTCCGTTCATCCTCAGGGGAACCACAACCCGTCGTTTCGTAGGCCACACCAAGGATGTGCTGAGCGTCGCCTTCTCTGCCGATAACCGCCAGATCGTGTCTGGCTCCCGGGACAAGACCATCAAGCTGTGGAACACCCTGGGTGTCTGCAAATACACCATTCAGGTTAGGCCTGCTAAGCCCTGTTCAGCTCCATAGCAGACTCCAGAAGATCTAGGGGAGGCCGTTTAACAGCTTAAGAGTCGACCCAGAGTCAAACGGATTGCCGAGATGCTGTAAAAGTCGCTGGCTCGCTCACTCTCTCATTTTGCCTCCCTCCAGGACGAGGGCCACACTGAGTGGGTGTCCTGTGTTCGGTTCTCCCCCAACAGCAGCAACCCCATCATTGTATCCTGTGGCTGGGACAAGTTGGTGAAGGTGAGAATGAGCTTAACACAACCATAGGCTGAAATAAAAAGGAAAAAAAAGACATTTGCATGGTAGGTGTGTTTGTAAGGTTCCCCTTTTGGAATGGAATCCATCATTTTTGTCCTCATTTTCAGGTTTGGAACCTTGCAAACTGCAAGCTGAAGACCAACCACATCGGGCATACTGGCTTCCTGAACACAGTCACCGTCTCCCCTGATGGGTCCCTTTGTGCTTCTGGTGGAAAGGTAATGCTTGAAATCACAGATCAGATTTGGACTTGAGTTTTGCCTTCATGGAGCCAGCATGCAAAGGTTTTGGGAGAGCGAGTTTAAATCACCACCTTTCTTAAGGTTCTTTATGTCCACTGGGTCCCGAGTCGTATTTTGTTTCTGGGCTGATCTGTTGGGTCACGGTCTCCTGTTCACCCTCTTTGCAGGATGGGCAGGCCATGCTGTGGGATCTGAATGAAGGGAAGCACCTGTACACTCTGGATGGTGGTGACACCATCAACGCCCTCTGCTTCAGCCCCAACCGCTACTGGCTCTGTGCGGCCACCGGCCCCTCCATCAAGATCTGGGTACTGTGTCCTTTCTTGTCCCTCTCGCTTTAGGGGATGGGAGATTACTCAAGCATTAACCCTGCTACTAAGCCTAAAGCATTTTATTTCGCAGTCTGAATTTTTCATGTGTCTAGATTTAAAGTTGCAGATGATATTGTTGTCATATTGCTCCCTGTGGTCATTTTGTCAGCAGAACGTTTTGCATCGTTTATAGCAAAAACATCCCCAAAACATTTCCAGACTGCTTTGAGTAAGCGCAGGGTTAGGCTCCTCAGTTCTAAAGTCGCTGTTAGGAACCGGAGCAGCATGAGTGCAGACGGCCCACAATCGCCTCGTCCTCTCCACCCCGTTTCTGTCCAGAGTGCGTCACAGTTTCTTTCCTTCCTCCTGCACTGGGTTGGTAAATGGAGACATCTTCAAACAAGGCCAAATTTGACAATGTTCAAGAGTCCTTTAACTTTTAATTATTCCTTCAGCGTCCCCTTCGCTTAAAGCCGTAGCTGTGTTAATCACGTGACCTGCTTCCCGCTCCTCCGGGAGAGTGTTTCAGGAACAATGCTTCTGCAGCCTCCTCAGTGATCTGCTCCAGTAGTGCAGCCTCTGGCTGCTGTTCACAGCTGCAGTTGCATGTCGGAGGCGCGAGGACATTTTTATTTTTTTCCATGCTGAATGATTGAGTCCCGCGAGCCAAGTGCCAATTGTCTGCTGTTTGCACGTGTCTCTCTGCAGGATCTGGAGGGGAAGATCATTGTTGATGAGCTGAGGCAGGAGGTGATCAGCACCAGCAGCAAAGCTGAACCTCCACAGTGCACTTCTCTGGCCTGGTCTGCTGACGGACAGGTATACTCTTTGCCTTCTGTGTGTGTGTGAGAGAGAGAGAGAGAGAGAAATTCGATGTTACTGTCCATGCAGACAGTGGAACTCAATAAACTATAGACTTGAATGTTTGGGAAGCTGACTTGCTACTTTGATGGCGGATGTGTGCAGGGTGTAGCAGTCAGGCTGGGCTCGTGAGTACCTACGTTAAACATCTTGTTTCATATTTGTTTTTTGTTTTTTTTTTAGACTCTGTTTGCTGGCTATACTGACAACCTCATCAGAGTGTGGCAGGTCACCATTGGAACCCGGTAGACACCTTTAATTCCAAGAACAAAATGCTAAGAATGGAGCTTGGATGAAAATAAATAAATAAATAAAATAAAAATTGAAACGTTTGGCATCCTGTCATTCTCTAAAGCGTCCTTTTGTTTTATAAATGGTTTGTTCTGTCATTTAATGCCGACTGTTAATATCTTGAGTTTGTGAGATTAATTTCATTCATACTTTTGTTCTACTTGGTCTGGTTACATATATCCTGGGTGTCCATGGTGACCATGAGCATGTGTGCTCAGAAGACTTGATGTCGCTCGCTGGAATTATTTAGCTGTGCTGAGGGGTGCACGTGTGTGTGTATGGGATAACGTATGGAATACAAAATACAGAGGAAGTGTCCCATGTTTTCCTCTATTTTCATCCATGTATTGTTGGTCCTAATTTGTTGGCCTCCCTATTGCATGAAAGGAAATACCCTGTAAGGACTAACATGCTTCTACTGAAAAAATCTATTCCTATGGCAACATGAACTTTCAATATATACTATGATGACTCATTTGGGCATATTTGGAATTGATCAGTCATGGATTTGGAAAAACGATAGCTGTGTAAACGATAGCTGGAACTGCCTGCCTTTAAAAATATATATAATTTGGCACTTTTTCAAATTCTTTATTGTGTAAAATCAAACCTACACACTCCTTTTAAAGTGAGTCAGTGCGTGTTCATAATGTAGGAGAGAATGGAAACTGAACGTATTGACTTCTAAGTGCTGTAGATCCAGTGTGAACAGAGCACCTTTGCTGTGGTATGTAGTGGCCTAAATTTAGAATGTCACTAGGATCATGTCTGGAAACTCCCGAGCCCTTAAAGGCACTGTGCGGTTTTTGAAAAAAGTGTTGAAACATCTTATTATTAAAATCCATATAGTTCGTGCTAAATGCCTGTCGGCGTTAGATCGGGCTAAAATCACAAGAGCTTTGCACCAGAAAATTAGTTAATGGCATCCTCAGGTTCCAGTGTTGGTGTACCAACACCCGAGAAAAACTAAACTCGTGTGGTTTAGTTTATACTACTTGCTCATTATGAGCAACTCCCGAAGTGCTATTTTAAACAAATCTAGCCGAAGCTGGTACTATTACCTTAAATGACACTAATGCTTCCCTAATATGGAACAAGTAAACGCGACTTTACATTTGTAAAGCCTAATGTTTTCTCATTGCTAATAACATCACAGTATTCCTGACGTTTTTTTCTCCACGCTACTTTATTTTAAGTGCTCAGTCCTTTTAGGTTGATAGAGGGGGATGCAGTTTTTTTTTTTGACCAAAAACCTGTTATCAGAATATTTCAGCTTTTAATGCTATACAAATGCACTGTTAAGATAATGTCGGGACGCAAAATGGCAGAGGACTAAGCAGAACATCTTCTTTTTATCCGTTTGTGCTTTATACCAAGAAAACAAACTTTGTGTGTGTTTTTTTAGTTGTTTACCAGGTTTGTGTGACCTATATGAACTTTGTTTTGGCAGGTTCAAGACAAATCTTATGACACTAAGAGAAGTCCTCAAACACGTATCATGATCTAAAACACGTTATAATGGGTCTTCTGTGCGCGGCGGTTCTTGTCGCCTGGTCCTAGTCAGGAACATCATGTGCGAGTCTGAGTCTAAACTGCGCATGAAACAAGCAAGAGAACTCGGTGCGCTCAAAACCAAAAACCAATGAGAGAACACCATCATTGCACCGACTGCCCGGCCTGTCTTATCGGAGTCCGTTTTATTAAGCGGATCTTCATCCGGCGCTATAAAGACTGCCACGAGTTGGCAATGTAAGCGAGAGTCCATCTTGAACAGCAGCCGCAGGCTCGGGAGGTTCAAAGAGTAAGCCGGTACTGGGTTTAAGTGCTGATTCTTTGCATAATTTATACAGTTAGCAAAGCATACACGGAGGCTAGCTTTTCAACTGAGATGTCCGAGTATCTTGCTGGTGTTTCCAGGGTGTCAAAATAAGACGTTTCGGACGCGAGTGTGTAAGCTCGTCTGGTTAGCTTGCTAGCTTAGCCTATGTAGTTAGCATCAGTAGCTATTGTTAGCTAGTTAAGTAGATAGCTGCACCATGGGAATTAAGAGGCTAGTGATCTTCTTCATAATTGTTACTTTCACTTTTAGCTGTACGGAGTTATGTGACTTTTTGTGGTACAGCCAAAAATTAATATTAGTTTGGGAGACGTGTGCTAGCTCCTAGCATTGTCGCTCAAATCGGTATCTAACGCTAGGCAACAGGCTGGGTAGATCACACCCATCCCCGCGCGCGTGTTGGCTATATCGTTTTCTAAAACACTTTTTTCTTTCCTTAAATAATAAAAAAAGGGGATAAAAGGCAGTCGCGATGGCCGACGCTGAACAGCAGTTCATGGAGACCTCCGAGAATGGGAACGAAGAGGACCTGAACGGAGCGGAGCCGTCGGAGGAGCAGCCGGAGCCGGAAGAGCAGGCGGGCGAGGAGGCGACGTCGCAAGATGAGTCTCAGAACGGGTCGGAAGAAGGAGGACAGATCGAGGCCAGCAAGGGCGAAGAGGATGCGGGGTGAGTGGCACAAATGTGCTTCTAACGATCATTTAAAATTTGTTTGTGGAGGGCTTTAATGCTCTCTTCGTTGGGTGCATGCACTACTGCGCTACTACTGGTGAAACTGCCATGTATTTTCACCATTACCGTGTTTCATGGATTAGAGTTTTTTATATAGTTTGAAATAACTTGGTACTGTATAACTTAAAATGTCTAGACAAAAGACCATCACGGTTACAGCTGTATCTTCGCGTTTGGACTTAATTTACTGTTATGGCCAGTCATGTTGAAGGGAAAGGAAACTGTACTGATGTTTATCCATGACTGTAACGATACATTTCTTGAACGAAACCTTGCAGTGTTGAGATGAGTAACTTGAATGTTATTGGTATTGGTCAGTAAATGAAATCTAAAACTGAACTGCATCTTTTGCAGAAAAATGTTTGTTGGAGGACTTAGCTGGGACACAAGCAAGAAGGATTTGAAGGACTACTTTTCAAAGTTTGGGGAGGTGACTGACTGCACCATCAAAATGGACTCTAACACTGGTCGGTCACGTGGGTTTGGATTCATCCTCTTCAAGGAAGCAGCTAGTGTAGAAAAGGTATTTATGGCAAATGTTGCTTTTTATTAACTATCCCTTATTTTGGCAGACCTGTAACTGCACTGTGCATTGCAGGTGTTGCAGCAGAAGGAACATCGGCTAGACGGGCGACAGATTGATCCCAAGAAAGCAATGGCAATGAAAAAAGATCCAGTCAAGAAAATATTTGTTGGTGGCCTTAACCCTGAGACGACAGAAGAGACAATCCGGGAGTACTTTGGGGCCTTCGGAGAGGTAAATACTTCTCCAGGAAAATATCTAAAATGTTTTGAATATCTGGATCCTAACTGTTTTTTTTTTTTGTTTGTTTTTTTTTTGCCCTTTCAGATTGAATCTATTGAACTTCCCACGGACCCAAAGACAAACAAAAGAAGAGGATTTGTCTTCATAACTTACATGGAGGAGTCTCCGGTTAAAAAAGTCTTAGAAAAGAAATACCATAGTGTTGGTGGAAGCAAGGTAACAAAAATATACAGAAGTGCCTTTTTTGTGCCTTTGGCTGATGCCACAGGTGGTTGTGGGATGTTTAAACTCTTTTACTCACTTGGTCTTTCTGTATTACAGTGTGAGATTAAAATTGCCCAGCCCAAGGAGGTCTACCAGCAGCAGCAATCTGGAGGCCGAGGTGGCTATGGCGGGCGCGGGCGGGGTCGTGGTGGTGAGTGAAACGGAAGGGTGCTCTTCTTTCTGTGCAGTGTCTTCCTTAATTTCATAATCAACACTTCATAATATCATCAACACTGAATAGTACCTCAATGTTGATTATGATATTAAGGACTTATTGCAGAAGGCTGTAAATTATTTTATTACTAAATGCCCACAGATATGGCAAAAATCTATTGCAAGTTTTTTTTTTCTTGCATGTCCAGTATGTTTATTCCTTTGTGTATATTGCACAGCTGTTTGGTACTGTAAAAGGTTAATGTGTTGGTTACATCTGACAAGCAGTCATTAAAGTACCAATTCCAAGCAAGCAAATGTAAGATGTTTGTTTAAAAAAACAAGATTAGTTACAGGTGTAATTGAGGCAGCTTTTTACATGCTGTGCTCCTAAAGGTTCTTCGTTTGCCTCCACAGGACAAAATCAAAATTGGAACCAGGGATACAGCAACTACTGGAATCAGGGCTATGGCAGTCAGGGCTATGGTTATGGTGGCCAGCAAGGCTATGGCAGCTACGGGGGTTACGGCAACTATGACTATTCTTCTGGCTACTATGGTTATGGTGGTGGATATGACTACAGTAAGTAGATCTTCTTTCACTTGTGCCTGATGCCCACAGTTGGCTTCTGTGCAAAGAAAGTCCTCAGTCCCCCTCTCTCATCTTCCAGACCAGGGTAATACAAGCTATGGGAAAACTCCAAGGCGTGGAGGCCACCAGAGTAGCTACAAGCCATACTGATCACACATAGTGCAGGTATGCATTTTTTGCATTGCAGTTGTTGGTTATATAGGTTTTAGCTTTACTGGATTTAATTTGAATACCCAGGTAATCTAAATGTTTTCTTTCTGATTAGATTACATTTCTGGGCACACGATATGACCCGATTTGGTAGGGAGAAAGAGCAGAGAGACACAGGACAGCACTGTTATAAAAGACCAATTTATTTTTACCAGATTTTCTTCCATCTCATTGTAAAATGGATGGTCCTTATATGTACAACATTTGCTCAACAGCCAGGATACTGATGCCCCCTCCACCCTGTGTTCCTGCTTTCTCACCTGCTTTGACTTTGAGCCATCCTAGTTATCAAGCTAGCAAAAGCCTTGGCGACATGTAGAGTACCACTTGAGTCTATGGGGTGTTCTAAGGGCTTCTGCATAGCTTTGCTGCCAACCAAATAGCAGTTATAATTTTTTTTTTTTTTTGTGCACATGGATCGATTTACTGATGTGATTGTCTTTGAGAACTACATTCTTAGTAGACCTAAATTTGATTTCATATATCGCAGTGGGTCACACATCAAGGCATCACAGTGCATTTTGTCAGGAGTTTGTTCTAATTGAATCAAAACTGGTACTACAGGAAAACTTGACGGTAGTGCATGCTAAGCTGTGTATATTGCAGTGAAGTCTGTGTGTTTGTTTGGTACCTCCAGCCAGTCCATGGTGCTAACCTTTGGTATATAAGCCTCTTGACGGGGAAAACCTTAGTCTACTATTCCATCTGTATATGTAAACAAGGCTTATCTGCTGCCTAAACTTCTCAATTAAGTATCCTCATATGTAACCGGGGGGGGGGGGGGATTTTCTCTCCTTGTTCCATTTGTATTCACATTTGCTAAATATTTAACCTTAATTTAGAATCATGCCAACATGTAATATTTTATCATCTGTTCCCTTGGTCTCTTAAATCCTAATGGCCCAGTTTATTAATTGGGTGCAATTGTGTTCATGGGATGGAAGAGGCATGGGTAGCAGTTGGATTTTGGTCTTGGAGTTTTCATAAAAATGCATCTAGACCTCTACTGCAGTACTTTTTCAGTAAGGCATGTTCTGGTGGTCAGTTGCACAATTTGCTTTGTAGGTTTAAAAAAAATGTGTGGACAATTTAAATACTCTTTAATCGAATGCAACTTGTACATGGTTTTGCAGCTTGGCATCTTTCTGTTGTGAATATTTGAGTTTTTGGTTTAGTGTTGGTTAATCATTTTAACCAGTCTTTTACATTTCCCCCCCCCCCCATTTTGCACTCAATTGCTCTTGCATGTACCCCCCCAGGCCATAAGTATTTTCAGTCCAAGAACTCCAAGAACCCATGACAGCAGCACAGTCATACAAGTTGGAACTCTGCTTTTTTGGTATGATGGGACTCATGCTCCACTTGTACAGGATCATGGATGAATGCGGAAGCAGTGTCACTTTTTCCACTTTTTTGTTTCTTTTTTTTTTTGTATTTTATTGCTTTTTGTCCACATTTCCAGTCCTGGAAGTGTAATTTTTACTGTACTTTTTGGTACCTTTTTTGAATCTAATGTATTGTATGGTTGTATTTTACGTGTTAACTGGATTTGCAGCAGTTGAGAATCGGGAGCTACCAGAGCTTTTGAAATAAACATTTGAGTAATTTTTTTCCAGCGTTTCCAGATTTGCTGTTTTATTTTCCCTGTTGCATGTCTGCAGATCTACACCATGCAAGGGAGAGGGGTAATAAAGGGCTTGTGCAAGATCAGTGTTATTTTTTTAGATGTCTAGTGAATATCAGCATTTGGATAGTGTTTATTTTGGCTTTCGAGTTTTCATTTGACGGGCCTTAGAGGCTGATCAGTGGTGAAGGAATAAGCTTGATTCCTACAGATGAGACATGCAAGGAGCATATTCTGCCCCTACTGGAATCCTATCTTTATTGCTATAGTGTTATTGACTTAGAAATAAACCTTTTGTTTACTATTCCTGTGCATTTTTTTTCTATAATTGTAATTTACTCTGACTTCTTGACACAATAAATAAGTACTTAAGTAAAATAAGTACAATAAATTTAATAGCTTTGAATGTTTTTGTTAGTTTTTACAGATTTGTTTGCAGTAAATACACTATACTGGTGGTAATGTAGGAGGGTGTTTGTATACAAGTCAACCAATTAGTTGTATAATATTTTATTTGAACAAGCCAAATCTAACAAACCTAGTGATTTAGGCATCTAGTAGGTATTTTGGCAGGTGCTTTAATTAGAGGTACTGAGCACTGGAAATAGACAATTTTGTTTTTGTTCGTACATATTAACTTGTTAAATGTGTCTGGAGAAACTTTATAAAATTGAAAAAAATGCATTCAATACAGCAAAAAAGAAACTCCACAAATGTGAGCTCTCACCTGATCTGCCGGATTTGATTACATTCCGAGAAAGCCAAAGGATTCCTATAAGCTACATTCTTTGAGCTTTAGTTGCTGCTGGTGGTATTGGCATTCTGCTGGGGTTCCTAACACGAAGCTAACGGTATTGTACACCCAACTGTACTAGTCCACCGGTCATCTTTTTATTCTGGAATCCTCAATCGAGAACGTGAGCCATTGGTCTTGGTCATTATTCTTGCCTGGGTAAGTAAGTTCTACCTTTGGCAGCCTTCGTCGGGAGCTCTCTTGCATCAAGGTTTCCGTAGTGTAGTGGTTATCACGTTCGCCTCACACGCGAAAGGTCCCCGGTTCGAAACCGGGCGGAAACAAGTTTTACAGGGGTTAGTTTAAACCGGTAGCAAAAAAGGAAAGTCTGCTTCCACACAAATTTCCGTTATTGAATCATGCTAGACATACCATTTTAAGTTGATTTATGCTTATGAGTCTCAACAGCATACCCGAGTACATCTTAATGTAAAACTACTAAAAC
Organism: Brachyhypopomus occidentalis; assembly: GCA_020368025.1. Lineage (NCBI taxonomy): Eukaryota > Metazoa > Chordata > Actinopteri > Gymnotiformes > Hypopomidae > Brachyhypopomus > Brachyhypopomus occidentalis. Next base: position 382,845 of record JAGXOD010000030.1, on the reverse strand, counting down.
TACTGTACTGTTACTCAGTGTTACCATGTTTTACTAGTGCTATCTGTTTCCGTAGTGTAGTGGTTATCACGTTCGCCTAACACGCGAAAGGTCCCCGGTTCGAAACCGGGCGGAAACAACCTTTACTTAAGGAGCGCCAAGAAGTTATCATTTAGCGTCCTTCGAGGACATTAAGTTCAACTTAGTTAAACTAAAGATAAAAACAGGCAAGCATAGACGTTTGAGTGACTTTAACAGGTGCCGAAATGTGATGACTAGTTTACTGAGTCACAGCAACTCTAAAACAGCAAGATCTACCAAGACTGATCAAAGGAAATTCAGAGGGTGAACTGGTGACAGCGTCATGTGTGGCCAGAGCTCATTGATCAGTGATGCGCATTGGGAGCAAAGGCTAGAAAAGCAAATGACCAAGCTGAAGAACTCTAGAGAATTTACATTAAAACTAATGTTTACATGTAGGCTGCAACACCATCAACAATAAAACCCTACAAATACAATAACAGACTAGAAATTATCCAACAAATAAAAAAAAATATTACGCCCTGGCACCATTTAAATGAATGTCCAGCCAGTCTCATTAGACCAGCAGCATATGTCTCACCTTTTATACAATTAGTCTTTTATTTTTAAATGCATGACTATTCTGTGTTTGACAGGTGACACAGAGTGGTGAGTGGCATCCGTTTTGTTGTCACTATAGGGAATTGGATATTTTTTCTTTATTTTTTCTTTATTATTTTTTTTTTCCTACAAGTGGAATTTTAAATCCACGTATTCATCCATGTGCATTTTTTATATATGTATATTCGTCCTTATTATGCCTTTTTCACTGTAGTCTTGTTTACTTATATTTGATAGCTACAATTTCAAAATGCAAAGTCTTAATTCAGGATGCATGTCCGTGTCATTTGATTTAACAATATATGGGTCATGAAGCAATACATGATGGCAGTTAATATGTCCATGTTTGCACTTTAATGCATTATTAGGTTGCTACATGTATGTAACATGTATGTCTGCAAAACGTGAAACCTCTGTCTAAAGACAGTGAAGTCGGGGCTTAAAATGGAACTCTTAAATTGAAATAAATGATCCACAAACTCAAGTAACCTGTTGCGGAGCGCTTCACATAATCGAATGCTATAGCTAGCTGGGTAGCTAACTTAAGTATTTAACAATTAGTAAAACTATGCCTGGATTTGATTATGGTGATTTTGAGGTAAATATTTGATATTCGAACTAAATTGTAGCTAAAGCATATGCAGCAACCCAGAATTAATTGTATTGTGTTTTTTGGTGTACTTTGTGTTCTGCGGTCTATCTTAGCTAACTTTGCGAGATACGCTAGTTAACAAGTTACATTAGTGTAGAATCAAGCCTAATAACAGCGCTATCACGTTACGTTCTATTTTAACCAGGTAACATAATATTTACAAGATGGACCATAAAGGCAAACAAATTGTTGCTCCTAGCTAGCTAAGTGGACCAGTGTTTTGCTTGTAACTTTAACATGGCAACTTCAATGTTAGCAAAATAGCTAACGTTAGCTAGGTCAGCTAATGTAGCTAGATAAGTTAGCGCAGATTCGTCGTTATTGAACTGGCAAAAGTCGGTGATGTTATTTATTTTTATATACATGTTAGGGATAGTTTAACTATTTTTAAAATATTTGAGCCAAGGTTTATATGTAGTTAGCTAGTTATCGCCGAACTATTTCTTTAGATGCTGCTACTTGTAGCTATGCGCCGTATCGCAATCGAAGGTTGTGGCTAACGCCGTATTCACATTGCGTATCGGAGTAGCGCGATGATGTGCTAGAATGGCTCCTTCTCTACGCCTGCGACCTGCGGAAATTCAATAAGATGCACTGGCCATTCTAACAATTGCGTTTATCTTTCCAAAGTTCAGACGTCGCAGGTTTATGGTATAGTATAGGTTGCTTTATGTGTTCCATGTGTTGACAGTACTTTCTAGCTAACCGAAGAAGGTCCCATAATTTACTGTTGTGTCGGAATAGACGTCGTTGTTGCGGGGTATGACAAAACGAGAACCATACTGACATGAGCGATAGGGAAATAGAGCTAAAGATACATTTTACCCCAGGTCATGTTGAGCTTGTGCAGGTAAGGCCTTGCGAGGAATTGCACAATGTTCCGCGTTATTTTCTTGCTGGTGTATCTTAGGTTTGTTTAATTTAACATTTGAATGATGTCTTAAGGTAATAATATGCATTCAGACGACGATCTACACCCAACTGTAAACATTTCTTAGAATTAAGCATTGATGTGCACCCACGAAGCTGTAAATATGGCTATCCCAGGACAAGCTGTGGATTTGTATGGAAGGTTCGAGGACGATGCTTATACCATGTCGGACCACAGCTTGTTTTGTTCCGTGGTTATGTCATGGTTATATTATTTGAAATCTAGGTTTAAAATATTTTAGTGTCTCGCTGTTGTAATCGGGCAGTGCCTTTAAACCCTCATGCTAATTCATTTAAAAAGCTTAAATTCACGTATTGCATAAAGATGCAACTGTGCAGCAAAAGTGACCAGTAGAAACCTTGTGTATAACTATATACATTTGTATCACAGCAGCAGTTTTCCACACCTTACATAATTACTGACTAACCTGCTAATTGAAAAGTTGATTCTCAGTACAGTAAGAGACCTTCGAGTTGGGAGGTTTAAGCATCTGAAAATAATTTATATACTGGTATTATAGTGGTTACTACACTACTCACAAAAGGGACCTTTGGCTTTCGGGAGAAATGTATGGAACAAGTAAAAAGTGAAGTAATCTGAATGTAGGGCATTTAAGTAGAAGCATGCAATGGGGATTTCCTAATCTGGTCATCAGTAGGATGTCCACTTCTATGTGACTCTTCCAGTCTCTCTGTTTCTCTGTTGCACCCTGCTGATGGCACTATGGCAGTCTAAGCTCAGTGGCCACTTCCATCTTAGAACATCCTGTTTGAAGCCTCACAATGGCGCAGTGCTGTTGATAAAGTAGGCAAGTACAGCAACAAGTTGTGCAACAAGTACTGAAACATCGAACAATTGGACATGTGCATTCAAAAGGTTAGAGAAGGTCACATTAAGTTCACCCTGAAATTTCACCCAAAAGCCAAATATCCCTTTTTTAACTTTTTGTGAGTAGTATATATGTTACATATTAGTCATTTATCCCAATAATGTATGTGTGTTGGATGGACAAGGAAGAGTTCCCATTACGTGTTTAGCTTTCGTAAGTGATCTGATTATGAGAGAATTCTTTCCAAATTGGTTTGGTCTTCTGTCTGGCCTTCCCCAGGATGATGTGCATACCCCATACAGGCGTGTGCTTGTGACGGGAGCCACTGGCCTTCTGGGCCGCGCCGTCTATAAGGAGTTCCAGAAGAACGAGTGGGACACGCTGGGCTGCGGCTACTCGCGCGCTCGCCCGCGCTTCCTCCGCTGCAACCTGCTGGACGAGGACGCCGTGCGGGCGGTCGTCCATGACTTCCAGGTGCCTCCCCCTCCCATACGGTCCCGCCTCCCGACCGTTGGCCGCTCGCCTTAGTGCCGCGCCTGCCCTCTTGTCGTGGGCCTGCCGCTAATGTCGTGCCGCTGTCTTCCTGCTCGTTGTTGTGTTGTGGCCTCAGCCCCACGCGATTGTGCACTGCGCAGCCGAGAGGAGGCCCGACGTGGTGGAACACCATACGGAGGCGGCCCTGAACCTCAACGTCCACGCCTGCGCCGCGCTGGCAAAAGAAGCAGGTCGGTCTTCGAGCCGACGAAGGAGTGGGGTTGCGGGAAGTGAAGCGGGAAGATGGCTCAAACGTCTCGTCCCTACGGCTTCTGGATAAATGACTCGACTTCCTAAATAGTTTGCTCGTTGTGTTGTTCGCTTTCTTGGTTCTTCTAACGCTGTGTATTTCTCTGTGGTTCGTCCTCTTTCACTGGTCACATGCGCAGCTGGCGTCTTCCTGCTGTATATCAGCACAGATTATGTGTTTGATGGGCGTAACCCCCCATATGGAGAAAACGACGCACCCAACCCGTTAAACATGTACGGGAAGTCCAAGCTGGAAGGGGAGAGGGAGATCCTCAGACACTGCCCGGGTATGCTTCCTTCCTCCCCCGTACACTTGCTTCTCACCAAGCATTTCTGCTTTCTCCACTTTATCGAGTAAGACTGACCACCATTATGCGGAAGCCAGAGGAAGTCCTGTGACATGCAGCTGTGTGTGTTTTCTCCGGAACATTCCCTCCTCTCCGTGGTGGTGTCACAGGCGCCGCTGTGCTGCGCGTGCCTATTCTGTACGGGGAGGTAGAGAAGGTGGAGGAGAGTGCGGTGACGGTGCTGTGGGACCGTGTTCAGGAGGGGGCTGAGAGCTGCACCATAGACCACTGCCAGCAGCGCTTCCCCACCTACACCAGCGACGTGGCGCGTGTCTGCAGGAGCATGGCAGAGAGGGCTCTGCAGGTGAGCACCCAGACGCTCCACCACGCCTGCCCCTGCTCCAGGACCATCGCCTTTAGGGCTGGCCTACATCTAGAATTTCTCTAACCTTCCTGAATCTGTATGCGGATTTTCCTGAACATAAGGCAGTTTGCAATCACAAAAAGGTATTTTTGGTACCTCTTCCCAGAAAATTCCAGAAATATCGCCAATAGCAGAACTTGTCTTATATATTGCAAGAAGGCAGTGTTATCATGACCTGTCCTCACAAAGCTTGTGCCACCACTTAACAGTACTTCACATATTTGACAAACCAAGCTGTGTTTTCCTGGTTTGAATTCATCTGGCCAATATGCAAATTGAATAGTTTTCTATTTTCTGAGTAGCTTGTTATGCTAAACAGTTAAAAAAAAACAGCCACTCACTGACCAAAACTATCCAAGCAAATGGAATATCTCCGGTATGTGAGAAAATGTTGAGTTGCTCTGTATTGAAATTGTGTATTGCTTATTGTGTTGTTTCTCTCCAAGTTCCATTCTAAGCTCTATTTCAGCATTCAGGTTACTGAAAAGCTATGTTCACATTCTTTGACAGCAACGTATTGGCTACTGTAGAGCAAAGGTGGATGCAGTATTACAAATATAGGGACAAGAAGCAAAGGCTAAAAAGCATTCTCATTAATAAAGGCTAGTGCATTTAAGCTTTCCTTTAACATATATAGCCTTAACCATTTGCCCTCTTAATCAGGGGTTGGTTGTAGTAGGGATTCCACTGAGCACAGATGGGACAGCAGAAGACCGAGGGGCTGTTGGCCTGGATGTAGTTTTCCTTATTCACTCTAAGCGTAGCAGAGACGCCTGCGAGAGAAACCTCACGAACAGGAGGGTGACGGCGGAGCCATCTGTGCCGTGCTTCACACGTCTGTGCGTGCGCCTTTCCAGGATCCGTCCTTGCGTGGGATCTTCCATTATTCTGGCAAAGAGCAGATGACCAAGTATGAGATGGCATGTGCCATCGCTGACGCGTTCAACCTGCCCAGCAGTCACCTGATACCGGTGAGGCCGAGTCTCCAGACACACAGCATGCTGCACACTTGACAAAGTGCTACTAAACTGCATACGGCGTCTGTTTGAAATGTGCGCCGTCTGGGAACATTTTAATCATCTTTCTTAAAACCAAATGTCGTTTTTTTCTGCAGGCTAATGAAAACACTGGTATGATAGGTATGATAGCACTTTGGTTGTTATTAAAATCGATTCAGTGTTTTTGATTTTGGTTTAGCTTATCTGAAGTTGAGGGTGGATGAGATTCTGAGCCTGCGGTGCATCTGATGAGTTACCTGTGATTTTGGGCATGGTCAGACAAAGCCTGAGAAATTATTTTGGAAACAAACTCTGTTTTGGAAACATTCAATTAGCTTACGTCATCCCAGTACTTGAAAAAGTTAATCATACATGAGCATCTTTTTCCAGGAGGTCACCAATCTCCTGATTTCCAGGAAAAGAATGTTGTATTTTATTTACTACATTTAACAGTTTTTGAGTAATTCATGTGTATGTGTATGTGTGTGTGTGTGTGTGTGTGTGTGTGTGTGTGTGTAGCTGACAGAGCAGCCTGCTGGTGCTGGAGCTCAGAGGCCACACAACGCGCAGCTGGAATGTTCTCGTCTGGAGCTGCTGGGCCTGAGTGTGGAGCCCACACCTTTCAAAACTGCTATTAGAGACAGTCTGTGGCCCTTCCTCCATGACAAGCGCTGGAGACAGACAGTGTTTCACTGAGAGAACACACATTCTTGATTATGACTTAAATAGAGCCAATCTTTATCATCACCACAGCTTTGTGTTAATTTATTGCATTATTACCACATTTTGTTTACATTTGCACTGTAGTTGATTGATTCTTTACTTAAGACAGATGCTTATTTTGAGGAAGATGTTGTTTGCATTTGGTAATGAATCTTTCACGGTATTCTACCTTAAAGACTACAAGATGGTGGTCGGTTAAGGAATTGTTTAAGAGTACTAGGAATGCCAATATCTTATATAAACAATACGTTGCTTATAGGAAACATTGCGAAGTGTTCCACGTTTATTTTGCTTGGCAGAAGCTGACGATTAAAGCTATTACCCAGTTACAACTTCCTAGCAAAATATTACAGATTAAATGAAAAATATCTTCCTTGTGCCCTTTTCCCCCCCTGACTGAACAAATGGAGAATACTACACTGGAAATTAATGGTATTCTCTGTCAAAAGTGGATGTATTATATTTGAAATCTATTGTTTGTGGGTATAGTGAGTGCAATTTTGATCACTGCACATAAAATGCTCCACAGTTAAGGACAGTATTGATCAAGATTTTTTAATATATATATTTGGACCGCGTTGTTGTAAATATGTCCTGCTAAAATAAATATCTAGCATGATATAAACAATATAAGAATTTTTATTCGCATTCTCATTTTTACTCATGGAACTGAGTGTCAGTTCGTGAACGTGTAGGCTAGCTAAGGTTTACAGTAAGGTCAACTTGACATACTCTTATTTTGCCATCCTGAAGCCATAAGTGATCTCGCCAGTAGCCTGATTATTTATATATATATATTTAAATGTATGGCAGTGAATATATGGCAGATCGTATTTACTTATTTATATTTACTTTTATCATCAATTCTAACTGCGATGTGTTTTTTTAGTTTTGGCGAAGTGACGTGGGGGGGAGGGGTTGGGCTGGGCTGTGTATCCCTTGCAGTTTCTGTCAGTAGGGGCGAGTCAGCTGATAAGAGCAGTATTAACTTTCCAATAGGGCCGAGCGGATCGGTTGCACTGTGACATCATTTCTTTTCCTTCGTGTGCTCCGTAGGCTCATCAGACATCGCTCGCACAATAATACTATTATTGTAATACCGATTTAAAACCCTAAAAACCAGCATAATAAGGAAAAAACTGAACGGACGGGAACACGCTCGCGGAGCTCGACCGACGGCAATTTAAAACCGCTACGTACCCTTAACCCAAAGGTAAAAAGACTGCTTTTAAAAGATTGTTCTATACCCGGTGCTTCGTTAATTATCATCACACAGTATACATTGTTTATATGCGCAGTTTAGTCACTTTTGACAGTGTTTATTTGCGTCAGTTATCCTTGTTCATGCCTTCTGACCCTCTTTCAGTTACCGTACCGTACCGTAGCCTAACATCGGACTCCCCATGGTCTTACCTTCGCCTATGTTGAGGTCAATAAAACAGAAAAGTAGCAAACCCGCTAACCTTTTACCCAATATACGAAAGCAACGGTGTAGTCTGTTTTTTTGCCTAAATACATTTTTTTAATGCAGTAATGTAGGCCAGTCAACATAATGTCGCGTCACTCATTAATGAGTGGCGATGCCCTCTCCGCCTGACGCCTGGTTAACAATCACCTGTTTGTCGTTGTAAACGAATACAAAATCACCCACGCGCCTACGATTCTTTCCTAAAACACTGCAGTATTCAGTGACACATGCAGTTCATCTGGTTCGATAATGATGAGACCAAAAACAATGGTCCCACTCTAGCATCCAAAAGTACAGGCCACCATTGCCATGTCTTACCGTGAAGTTTGAAACTTGAATCAGTCTTAAGCTGCGTCAAGTGATATTTCTGTTATGAAATTCTGTATTCATTTAATGTTCAAATGTATGTACATTCAGATTCAGAAAATGTACTCAAGTATCCTTGAAATTTTATCATGGAGACCTTTTTCCTACCAGCTATTTGTGTGTAGCCTGTGCTATCCATTAAAAGGCCCTTAGGTTAATAATTCACCAGCACCACCACAGAATCCTGCTCACCGTGGTTTTATCTGGACTAAATATTGCATTAAATTGTTCCTCCATAGGTGTGACACCATGCCTAGTCATTGTGTGATACTGCTCGTTGCTGACATCACCTCCATGACTGATATAATATACTTACTCTTTCAAAATGATATTTACTCACTGATTGAGTTTACATTGTGGAAAGGCACATGTTTGTCATTAGTCATTGGGAACTATAGGACAAAATGTATATTTCCTCAGCATCATTGTCATATAGGTGACACATAGGTATTGTCATATTTAAAAATTTTAAAAAACCAATTTACATGTACTGATCTACTTTACTCGTGTGTATCTGCTTTGAAACTCATTTGAAATGCAAAACTGTTGAGCATTAGAGATGTATTCAGGTCAGTTGAGGTTTACACACAGTTTATGTGGCTTCCTCTGATGCGTACTCCAGAGTACTGGACACGTAAGGACGTGTGTCTGAACAGCACAGGTTTTAATAAACAGTTTAATTAGTCAAGCGTGTATGCAGAAGTATGTACACTACTGCAGTGGTCAACGGTAAGGGCATGGGCAGTAGATGTAGCCAAGACCTGTGATTGGTCACTCCAGGGAGATTGCTGTAAGGTAATCATATTCCAGAAACCAGCTGCACGTCCAATTTTAAACTCGTGTTCTGAAAGTGATCGTAAAGTGACCATGGTGTAGATTAAAAACGGACCAAAGGTGAAATTCAGTATTAGGAACAACGTTCATAAAAAAAATCCCGTTTTGGGTTGGAAGGATATTTAAGGTCCTGAATAATAACTGTTGAGCTTTTATCAAACGAGTGCTATCTGAGAGCTGCCCCATTTGTATGTTTGCTACAGATGAGTCACGTTCACTTAGCTGTTCACACATAGCTGCTCGCACAGGCTGGTACCATGCTGAGGGGCAGGGCCTACAAAACGCTCAACGTCTCTAGTATCCAAAACGGGCCGTTCTCTTCCTTGTTTTCTGATCTCCGAATATGAGTGCAGTTGTATCCATTTAAAGCTAGCTTCAATAACAGCAGGGTTTGTTTGTCTTGCCCTCAATTTAGCTCCTTTGGTGTATAGATGAGTTACGATCATCCTCCTCCTTACACGGGCCCTGGGCCGGCCGGTTGCCCACCCACCGCGCCTGGGTACCCCACGCAGCCCTACCCGCCACAGGCCTACCCACCTCAGGGCTTCCCGCCCCAGGGCTACCCCGTCCAGGGTTATCCACCTCCTACCGACCAGCAACCTTACCCTGGCTTCCCCCCCGGCCCTGTGGGCGCCCCTGGGCCATACCCTGTACAGCCTGGTTATCAGGGATATCAGGTGCCTCCCCAGCCACCATATGGAGGGCAGATGTATGGGGAACCTCCCAAAAACACAGGTGAGCTTCTGCTGCTCCCCATCATGGTGCAGCGCTGTTTCTATCTGTTGTTTTCTCAACTACATCTGCACTTGCCACATAACCTGAGTATTATGATAAGTCTCTCTTATATACGTAAATACAACCAGGTGTTTGTATTCAACTGCTCGTGTTCTTCTCTGTAGGAATAGATGCTGTGCATATGTTATTGTAGCTTTAAGTGCAACAAGCAGGATTCTGCGGTCAGGTTTTTGTCAAGTCATGGCACAAATCACAGAATTTCTTGTGGTTTGTGTGTAACAGAAATGACCTTTAGATTAGTTTACTGACCACAAAAGGAAGAAACAAAGGATTACTAGTGTGGCATGTCATACTGAAGTTAGTGTCAGCACAGTATCCTCCCTTTTTTTTTTTTTGAAGCTTAAATTGCTGATTTTGGTGTGTTGGCTTTCTCTTTTGTGTAATTCATCTCTTTCCCTTCACCAGTATTGCTCTACAGTAGAATAAACATTCAAGGTGTAGATGAAACATTAGCTTGCATACCAGAGGCCTGCGTTGGCTCCACCTCTGCCTCAAGGCTGATTTAAATGACGTTAAGATCTGCATAAGAAACTTTGTCCTGCTGAATTGTTTCCACATGGCTATTTTTCACCAAATATCATTTGCTGTGGCAGCATTTCTGCCTCCCCCCTTGTTTTTTTTTTTTTTAAACACGCATCGCATTTTTCCACCGCATTTCTACAGTGTACGTGGTGGAACAGGGGCGACGAGACGACTCCTCCGACCAGGCGTGTCTGACGGCCTGCTGGACAGCCCTGTGTTGCTGCTGCCTGTGGGACATGATGACCTGATCTGACCCTCTCTGACCTCACTTTTCACCAAGCCCTCATCCAGAGAAGACCTCCGACGTTAACGTATTGCTACTGCAAAATCAAGCTCTGATCGGAAAATGAGTTATTTTTGTTTCAGGTAATTTCCATGTTCCAGTTCGGAATGCTTCTTTTTACTCCTTCAGTGACTTCAACGCTATGCACTGGGAAATATTTATAGATTACATGCAATCATATTTCTAGATGAATGTTAAAATGTACTTTTTTTTTTTTTTTTACTTTCTGTAGAGATTACACCACACATGAAATGACTTCGTTTTTAGTGAGTTATAATACTTTTAACATGTATGAAGTTTTAGAAATGAGAGATGGAGAGATAGAAGTTGCTGAATGTGTTTTAATCTGTGTTTGTGAGGAAAATGACTTGAGAAAAATTGCTGTTCAACCTGAGAATTTCGCTTCATTAAATTATACTGAATAAAAGCCCTGCAGCCATTTCTGGGGTTTGCTATGCAGTTTGTAATTTAACTGAAAAAAACAGAATCCAAAATGGCAGTCTTCTCAATGTTTGTTTGGCGCATGTATCTAGCGCTCCCATAGTGATCTCCTGTACAGAAGTGACTAGCCTCATCAAACTTTAATTAAATTCATGATGTCAAAATACCACCAGTTGTCTTCTAGTCTTGTTTTCAGCACTCTGGGCTTATTTGTCCCCACTGTGCATGTCCCTGTTTCAAGATGAGATGTCTTTTCAGGATTATCCAATTTCCTCTTTCACAGTTGCACTACTACAAAGTTGACCTTGCATCTCCAGGCCTTTAAAACAGTGTTTGAACGTTAACGCAATGTCATGTGCTCTTGCATAAGACGCTTGAAGAAAAACACCTCGTAAGTACTGCTCCGCCTCGAGCGTGGATGGGGACACGGCACTCTAGTGTCCTCTCTCCCTTCCCTCTTGTGTGACGCTCGCTTCAAAGAAAATAGTTCCCATGGGTGTAAATTTATCCTCACACTCGCTCTATTTAAAGCCAAGCTGTATAAGCGCCAGCTCAACAGAGCCACCACAGTGGTCTCCTTAGCGACACCCCCAGTCAGTTAGTGGCAGAAGAGCTATAGCAATGTTAGAGGGAAAAGAGACGTCAACCCAACTGGAGCAGGGTTCCACGTCTCGCGTGTTCCACGTCTCTGTCGGACTGTGCACAGCAGTGCTTATGTGGTATTGTGTTCGTTTCGATTGCCTAGCGTTATGGAGCTGTATTTGCATTCCCATTTCTGGACATGCAGGATTCTGCCGTAGAACTGTGAACATGTAAAGATTTTAGATTAAGCCAGGGGCCTGTGTTAGGCCAAGATGCACCCAAATATACACCGCTGAAGGGGAAGGCATCGGAACACCATGGGATTGGTTACTAGCGTTTGTGTCGTTTCCCTTTACCGTCTCTACGTATCCTGCGAAGGGTTGCCAAAACACATGGGGTCTTCAGACAAAATTGGACCCTTAGTGTTTGTAAATCATCATGATGCCATACCAGTGGAAGGGTTTCATACACAACCTTAACTTTGCAGCAATTATGCTTGTTTTCCAGTACTTTTGTTTTGTTTACTACTGTTTTGGTCACATTAAGAAAACTTTTTCAAACACTTTGAGCAAGATGTCTTTAAGTTCCAAATAAGCCCTCAAAAGCCAGCAACTTATATATGCCGTGGCAATTACTTAAAACTGTGCAGCAATAATTATGATTATTGATTTTTAAAGATCCATTCTCAATAAAAAAAAAAAATCTTAGTCTTTACTATCAGGAGCAGTAATATTTTCCTTCCTACCGGTTACATTTTAAGGCACATTTGATATAACTTATATTTACAGGGTCCGTACCACTAAAGCTGTTGGCTGAGATGCCCTACTGTTCATACTGTGTTGCACTCTGCCGTTTTGACCTCAGATCCGCCTTAATTCATTAGGTCAGCTTCAAAAGGGCGCGTGAAGCACTGGGAAGGGAGGCGGGGCTAAGGATGACCTCATCACCCAGTTCTCGGCGGTAGGATGATAATGGAGATGTGCTTTGCATGGCTCATTCAATCTCACTCCACAAACGTTCAGCTGCAATCAGTTCTGGTGACTGGACAAGCCATTGCATTAAGATGGATTCATTGCCATGTTAATGGACTCCTTCCTGGACAATCCTGGCCTCAGGGCAGGGGTATTAGCTTGCTGAGAACATCCATTCACAGATGGATACACTCCTGTCATGAAGGGGTGTACCTGATTGCTAATAACGATCCTTTTTTTTTTTTTTAAATCAAAAGGGTACAATTTGAACCAAGAGAACATATCCATACCTTCACACCACTGCCACCATCGGCTTGGAAAACCGTATTAACAGTTGAACTGACCAAGCATTTCCAGCTCGTCATATTTTGTTAGTGAATGTTATATATGGATACACACAAACACACACACACACACACACACACAATATACAGACTTATGGGAAGAGCAATGTATTCATTCAAACACAGAAAGAAATACCAGACCTGCATTCTATGTCTCCCCTTTACCACAAAGGGTCAAGTGCAGTAGCTACTTTGATTTCATTCAGAGGTTTGAATTGAATTTCTAAGCTATGTGAAAAACCTGTTTCATTTAGGAAAAGCAATGTCACCGTGATTGAATTTCAGTGCATGCGAGAACACAAAGCAGAACACGTAGAGTGTTTTTAGTTGTGGTGTGATAAATGCATCATTAGGAAATCAATACTGGACATGCAGGTACATATCAATGTGTTTGCTTTTATGCATCACTTGTGTGTTTGGTATTCCTAATTTTCCATTGGTGTGTGCGTGAATGAGTACATATGTGTCCATATGAAAACGTGAATATAAAAATATGAAGAAAAACACAGTCAAAGTGTAAAAATGGAACTGTTTATTTCCAGAAAACTCCCAAAGAACGTTGGCCCTAGAGTGTCCAGGTGTGAGTGTGCACTAGCGTTTAGTGTAACGTAACATCCATACTGTGCCGCTTCACAGTGAAAGAGGAGATTCTGCTCAGCCACAACAACAGAACTTGATTAGAAAAGAAAACCAGTCCGAGTTCTGAACACGCAGGTCACATGACCCCGTCACCACGGGTTTCCCCTTTGCCACAGACTTCAGCCAAACGTAATGATTAGTCACTTCCTTAAATAAATGTACACATTGGATTTTAATCCAGTCCTCCTAATTCATGACAAAGTTTTAAATACAGTATAAGCACAATGTGTTTCACAGTTTCAATTGACTTAATTTAAAGTATAAACAATCTCAAAAGACAACATATATTACTTTTCTGTAATTCCTTTGCTTGGCTGCAACTGAAATTTAATTAAAAAATCTGAATGGAGTGTCCATACATATTATACAAAGGGTAAATAAATGTGATCAACCTTTGTGGAGATTCCTGTTCTGTAGCTAGGGCGGCTAGGTCGTCCATCTCCTCCTGATTGTCATATAGTGCAAACGGAAAAGGACAGAGATCGCAAGAGCTACAACTGATGGGCAACTCGAAGGCGTATTTTAACGAAGAGCTCTTCGAACTGGCTCCGCACGGCACAAGTCAAATCTACATACAGTACATTAAGTATCTAAGTTGTGTGGGACAAGAGGTTGAGATGAGAAACATCAAAGTTTTCTTTGAACAAGTTCAAACCCTTTGTGGTTTATTGTCCAGGGAGCTGATACACATTATCATCAACGATCTCTGAGGCCTGAGATGGTGACTTAACGATTTGGGCGTTTCTTTATCTGGTCCTGTTTTTCAAAAAAAAAAAAAGGGGCCTTGATTTGGAGGTCCAAAAATCCAGGCAGTAAACCATCACTTGGCCCTCACACAGACGCTGTAATTTACACTCCGCCCACAATGGCCTAAAAATATCAGCCATTTACTATAAAGTCTAAATTCCCTTACAAAAAAGAAAAAAAAAATTATAGTTCGTGTAGTTACAAGTGCTTTCTCAGTCCAGGACGCACAGCCGCCAGCCGTAATTCCTCCGCGTGGATCTGTCGGCAGCTCTCTCTGGACTGGGACTCTCCGTGGGAGATGGGCGGGGAGGGGGGCGCTAGCACCCTGACTCTGTTACCTCTTTCCCATCTCGTTCTGTTTGAGGAACTGGATGTTAGTGCTGCTGTCTGCCAGTTCGGGATACTGCTCCACCGGCAGGACGTAGTAGCCCTCGTAACCCGGGACCTTCCCCATGGCCACCAGCTGCTGTTTCTCACTCTCGGTCCACACGCGGCCCCCGTCCCTGCCCTCCTGCACCCGCTGCTGCTCCCTGGCCCAGGCCCCCGCCAGCGCCCTCTGGTGGGCCAGCTCCAGCACGCGGCCGCGCTCTTTCTCCAGCACCTCGGCCGTCAGGCCGTAGCGGACGCTGAAAACCAGCGCGTGCGTGTGGATCTCCACGGTCACGCCCCGCCGCGAGCGGCCGCTCACCGTCACGTTGACGCCGCTCTCCAGGGTCTTGCGGCCGCTGCTGAGGCCCAGGGCGAGCAGGTCGGCGTCGGCCAGACCCAGCTTCACGAAGAAGTGGCAGTCGCGCCCGTCCACGGCGTAGTGCGTGCCCTGCAGGTAGATGGCGCTGCTGAGGACCTGTGCGATCTTGCGGCTGTCCTCGCTGGCCATGCTGGACACTGAGGTCAGCACGTGACCCTCCCTGATGGCCAACATCATGCCCTTGCCAACGATGGGCGTACTGGTGCCGAACCAGTACCCCGGCCTGTCGGGCTTAAGCCGCCGGTGCTTGGTGAGCAGCCGTCCCTCCAGGGCCATGAAGGCCTGGTTGTGTCGCTCCACCGAATGCTGCACTCCAGTGAACAGCTGCAGAAAGGATTCGAATGTCAGTGAACAGACTCAGCATTCTGCATCAACTTAATGGTGTTCGAGCTCAGTTTCAGCTCCAAAAGCAATTCATTCGTCCATGGTCCACCGGTGCGCACTAATGTGTTTAATATTTAATCGGGTTTTGCAAAGCAAACATTACCTGGGCATTGTCACAGTCCTGACTGGAGAGCAATTCATATGGAGGGTCAACAAAGTACAAAGGGTGTCTGGGAAACCCAGGTATGATGTTGCTGAGCTGGAAACCAAACATGACCAGCCAACTCTTCACATCTACAGAGACACAAGATCATATTCAGATGGTCTTTACATATACAGACGTTTCAAAGTGCTGCTGCGTAAAACATATTTTTAATGAAATGAAATACTCCAGGCTCAAGTAGTATATCAATTGCGGTATAATAATGTTCAAAAGCAACACTCACTTACACTCGCAAACACAAAAGGCCTTGTAAACACAAACCTGGATCTTTCCTAAGGTTCTCACCTGTTACGTAGTTTTTCACATCGATCATATCGCTGAGGGGGTTGTTGTTCTTGAACATGTACAGGTTGAACGGCGACGGCTCCTTGCCTATCTTGGGCCACAGCGAGTGGTCGGGGGCTGTCCAGCGTCCCGCCAGGACGTCGTAGTCCCTCTGGCCGAAGTGCACCAGCTTGGTGAGCGGGTCGTAGAGGCCGCCGTGGAAGCCCAGCGCGAGCTGGAAGTCGGGGTTGGAGTCGTGGTAGATCTCGCCGTAGGCCGTGTACTGCAGCTGCTTGACCATCTGCCCGTTGCTGCTGAAGGCGGCTAGCGGCGTGCCCGTGTTGTCCGAGGCAATGTAGTACTCTTCTCCGCCGCTGACCTCCATGGCGAAGAGATGGCCCTGCAGGTCGTAGTAGAGCGAGGTGATCTCGGCACGCGAATGGTTGAAGATGTGGGTGACGCGTGCCGGGTAGTTGAGGTCGGCGTAGAAGTACTGCTGGTGTTCGCCCGAGGCGGTGCGTCGTGCCACGCGGCGGCCCAGGCCGTCGTAGCGGTAGCGCACGCTCCAGCCCTCCGCCGCCCGGCTGTACGCCCTCTCCAGGAGCCCGTTGGAGTTGTACTGGAAGACGTCGGAGCCGCGTTGGCACAGCACGCCGTCCTCGTCCAGCCGGTACTGCACGTCGCCCAGACGCGTGATGCGGTCGCGCAGATCGTAGCGCAGCGGGAGCAGCCGGGCGCTGTTGCCCGGGTTCAGGAGGTGGAGGTTGCCGTTCAGGTCGTAGCTGTAGCGCCACGTGGACCAGTCGTTGACCTTGACGCCGCTGAGCTGGCCGTCGCCGTCGTACTCGTAGCGGTACTGCGTGGTGTTGGCGTAGGGGCCGATCTTCAGCTCGCGCTTGATGACGCGGCCCATGCCGTCGTACTGCACCGTCATCCAGTACATGAGCGAGCGGAAGATCTCGTACTGCACCTCCTTGATGCGCCCGTGCGCGTCGAAGTGCTTGCTCAGCGTCATCACCGCCGTGGTGATGATCTGGTTGATGTCGTAGTAGATGATGCCGAACTTACCGAAATGCTCCACCTTGCCGGAGATCTCGTCATAGCGGTAGAGGTCCACGGGGAGAGGCGTCTCTCCGATCACCGGCTTTATGCTGGCGACCCGGAAGCTGTTGTCGTGGTAGGTATAGTCGAAGCGTGCATTCACCATGCCCTCCTCCGAGAAGCGGTACATCTGCTTGTCCACCAGGGGGCCCAGCTTGCGGTAGCGGATGGTGCAGGAGAAGCCGCCGCTCTGCAGGTTGACCATCTTGAGCACGCCGGACGTCTCGTCGTAGCCGAAGCTGACGGAGGTGGAGTCGTACAGCACCTCGGAGAGCTTGGCCAGCTTGCCGTACTTGTAGAGCACGCGCCGCCCCGTGCCCAGGTAGAAGATGGCCCGCGGCCGGCCGTCCTCGCTGAAGTCGTGGATGACGGTGGCGTTGCTCTCGGGAGGGTTGTAGGTGTTACGGATGTAGCCCACAGACACGTGGGTGGACATGGTGTGGCGCGCCATGCTGGGCATAGTGACGGCGGTGATGCGTCCGGACGCGTCGAAGTCGAACACGTACTGTTTCTGACTCTGCTGCAGGAGCAGCACCATGGACTGAGGACAGACAGACAGCGGTAGACGAATGACCCTTAAATCAGTATTAGCTTAAAGAAAAAAAATCCCACATTCCCAACTTAGAAACGAAGTCACTTCTTATGCTTTGTAAGAACACGATTTACTTTGCCGCTGATCTTCATAAAACGACTCCCCAGGCACACGCCGAAGCAACCAACCCCCCCTCTCAACGGACCCAGAGCGCAAATCACCTTTTCCGGGTAGCTGAAGGTCCACACCTTCCCGTCCACGAAGGTGCGGGACAGGACGCGTCCGAAGGCGTCCAGCTCGCTCTTCTCGCTCATGCTGCCCCTCTGCAGGCCCAGCAGGTGTCCCGAGGCCGAGTAGGACACGTTGACCAGGGCCAGGCTGCTGCTCGGCAACCAGGTGGCCGGCCGGCCCTGCGCGTCGTAGATGATGCGCAGCGTGAACTTGCGGTGGTCGTCGTACACCTTCTCCGTCCTAGTGTTGCGGTCGTAATCGATGGAGAGCAGGTTCCTGCCATGGGCCTGCGGGAATTTAACAGCCCTGCATCATCATCTGTATTTGCAGATGCTGGGATGCAGGTGTGTAATACGTAAACTAGTACAACCCCAGTGTAATATGAGGCGCGATCAGCTTTTGAGAGGTGAGGGGGATGCGGAGGAGCCCGCACTCACGCGCAGCTTCCTCCCGAACACGGTGACCTTCCCCTTGGTCAGCTCCTTCCTCATCCTCCACTCGATGGAGTTGAGGCCGCTGTCCGTCGGCAGGGAGATGTTGCGCCTCCCGATGGTGGGGCTGACCGAGCCGGCCAGGACGTGCGGCTCCGTGTGGAAGCTGATGCCCATGCCGTTGGCGTAGGAGACGCGCAGGGTGCCGTTGTGGTACATCTGGTAGCTGTTCCGAACCTGGTCTGTGCATTGAGGCATCGGGGGAGACTTATAGCAGGAACAAGAAAGCCAGCCTGGTTTCATTTTGACTTTATGCTTTAGGTCCAAACCAACTGCATATTGCACATTAGAGGAAAATGCAGCCAGAATGTGTGTGCGTGTGTGTGTATGTGTGTGCTAAAAAGGCCTGAAATGATTGCTGGGGAATGAAGAGCTTTGGTTTGGGCTAAGAGCAGCACGATTGCCTATGGTTCCATTTACATGATGTAATCACATCAGGTGCTGCTCTCCACACACGCACCTGGGAAATGCAGTCATCTGCGCATCCAGAAGTCATCAGGAAGTTCTGAGTGCATTTGCCATTTCACATCTTAGCTAACAAGTGCTGGGCATCGGAAGGGCAGCTTGGAAAAGCTTTCAAACTCATTTTCCTTGAGCACGTAACAAAAGGTGGCACGGCCAGAGTGTTACGGTAAAAGACCTAATTACAGTAAAAGACGTGGCAGAGGGAAATGAAGGGGCCGGTCTGAAGGCTGAGGTCTCCATCACCGTGTGCTCCTCGGGCCCCTAATGGGAGCCAGTATAAGTCATAAACTGGTGTTTTCACAGCTCAATTGGACTGCAGATATGCACAGCTGTGCTTATGGGTGTGTGGGCATGCACATATATACACGCGCGTGCACGCACACACACTCTGGGCCTGTCAGGACAGGTATTTGTCTGTCTACTTACACTGGTAATCTGCTAAAGCATGTGCGCATGATGGGTTAAGAGAACAGGGGACAGCAGTAATAGACGTTTATTTGTATGTGTGTGGGGCGCTTGGTTTATGTCAGGACAAAAATTTCCTGACTATGCAGAAAAAACAGAAAATTAGAGTCTAACTTTTCAGCACAAGTTTTGTTTTTAGGGCAAAAACATTTCTTTTTGGATTACTGTGAAAATTCTTAGTACATATACAAGAGTTACAGAAATATAACATATATGACAAGAATGAGGAGGTAGACTTTTGACAAGGTAAAAAAAAACAACAACAAATGTGTTGTTGACCATATCAGAATGAGAAGCTAACCTCAAATTTGATGGGTCATTTCCAGAGCCAATACCATGGTGATGGATATGTGTGTGTGTGTCACTGTACCTTGAACTACAGTATAGGATGCCTCCACTGAGGACAGGTTGGTGATGACAGTGACATCATCGTCTCTGTTGGAGCTCTCCATGTCGATGTTGATGGACTGCTCCATCTCTCGCCGCAGGCTGGTTACTACGCCGGTGGGATAGGAGACGTTGCTCAGGCGACCCTCGCCGTCATACCTGGAAACACGGGACGGATCTCAAACCAAATCTGAACCAGGAATGTTCTGTAGTAATCTAATATTCCAGTAGAGTTCAGTCTCAAATAACGACTCTTCAGTAATTGCTACTAATCCCATTTTTCAAAACATCAACAACTTTTGCTGTTTTTCTGTGCTTTTGTAAATTGCCTGTTGAAGATGAGACATCTGAGAGAAGCACTGTCATCTAAACACTAGAGGGCGCTGTTCTAAAGGATGGAGCAGCACTGATTAAAGAGACGAGCCCGACCAGGAGACCCACTACTAGTGTTGCAAGAGTGAAATATGGAAATGCATAATACTTTAAAACCGCACCAAGAGTAAAATGTGTTTGGAATACTAATCCGTGTCCTTACTGTCACCCCCCCCTATACTCACTCATAGAAGTTGGTCCAGCCGGTCTCATCAGCTTTGGAGGCCAGCAGCTCGGTGCCGGCGGCATAGCTGAGCAACGCCACCTCCTGGTTGAGGGCGGACACGGAGCGCAGGCTGCCGGATGCGTCCACCCCCAGGGTGACCACCTGGTTTTCGGGCAGCAGCACGAGCCGCACGGCGCCGCCCGCCTCCCTGCGGACCTTCAGCGTGTTGTTGGCGCTGTCGGTGACGGAGGCCAGCTCGCCGTCCATGCCGTAGCTGAAGTTGTGGAGCGGCAGGCCCGTGATGAGGCTGAGCGTCTGCCGGTGCAGGCCGTCCTCGCCGAACACGTACAGCTCCTGGTCCAGGGCCGAGCCCACCTCGTAGTGGCCGGCGGCGGTGGCGTTGGGCCGGTTGCTGCGGACGGCGCGCACGCGGATGTTGTTGAGGTCGGCCACGTAGAGCGTGCCGTCGGGCGCCACGGCCAGCGATGCAGGCGAGTTGAGGCCGGCGTCGGCCGCGTAGCCGTCGTCGCCCGCGAAGCAGTTGCAGTTGACGTCGTTCTTGCAGTCGCACTCGGACGCGGCGCCGGCCATTAGCGAGATCTCCCCGCCGGCGCTCACCTGCCGCACGCGGTTGATGCGCTTCTCGTCCGTCTCGGCGATGTACAGCACGCCCGCGTGCGAGATGGCGATGGCCGTGGCGCTCTCCAGAGCGGAGTGGATGGCCAGGCGGCTGAGCGAGTAGTCGATGCCGGGACCTGGCAGTGCATGGGCCGCCCGGCGATGATGCTCACCTGGTGGTTCTCGGTGATGCGCAGGATGACGTTGTTCTCCAGCACATAGAGAGAGTTGTCCATGGGGTTGACGGCCAAGTCCGTCGGCCACTCCAGACGCACCTGCACACAGACGCAGCGGAGGAGAACCGTCCGTCAATCCGACGGGTCGATTCTAGTGCTAATATTATGGTGATGGCCTAATTCTTCCCTTTGCATGAAGAAAGCAAAGGGAATATGAATCAGTGACTGTCAGTCTCTTCAAGAAGACCCAGATCTCCAAACATCTGGGCCATGGATAATTCATGTTTTGCTGGCTTCATGTCTTATGTACAAGAAACAGAATTAGAAAGAGAAAGAGAGAGAGATACACAGAACGAACTAGACAAACATCCAGTGAATATGAAGGGTAGTGAGATACATAAGATATATAGAATATTGAGACAGAAAAGAGCAGAACCGAGACAGAGGGGAGGCTATGGACACAGTCAGAGAGACAGTCAAGAGAGACAGTCAGAGAGACAGTCAGAGAGACTGTCAGAGAAAAGAGCTGATCTGACCTGGCTGACGTCCATGCTGGAGTCACAGCTGAGGGGACGGACCGCCGTCAGGTCATTGGTCTTGATGAGAGTGGAGATGATGCCATTCTGATCTACCTTTCTGATCATGGTGGCATCCACAAAGTACATGAGCCCATTCTTATCCAGCGCAACGCCTGCGGAGGGACAGAGGTGCATCAGCGGTGAGACTGACCGGCTCGGACACCTCACGCTCCACAGCAAACGTGCAGCAAAATCAGCCCAAATCCCAGGTTACAGCAGAGGGAGGTTCAGCGGAGTCTTCAGCAAGCAAGAACGTGAGCAGGAGCCAGAGATCAGCATCCCGAGCGTAAACATGGCGCCAAGACATCATGCCAAAGAGCAGGAAGGCCGACATCAAACAGCGCACGCGAGACCCAACTCGCCTCGGAGTCCTCCACCTTCTCCCCACACACCGCTCCACTGAAAGCTCCTATCAAACTCTGAGGCATCACGGCCCACTCCACTAATGCAATGTACCTGAACCTGTACCTGTACTTTTTCGAAAAAGAGAATAATTAGTGCCCTGTGTGTGTCGGAGGCCTGGTCTGGAGAGCAGACAGGAGCCGCGCTTCTCAGCCGCTGCTTGTCACACTGTCGTATCGATCGTGTCAGCAGGGGTTCTGCTCCAGGAAGGAGACTGCGTGGGCCTCAAGAGTAACGCTCGGCGAACCCTGCCATCTTCCTTCAGCCTTGGCGCCACTTAGTGGCATTGGGAAACGTTATCGGGTGATGGCCGGAGACTGGATGCCTCCGGCTCGGTCAAATTATAACCGACGTGCCGTCGGCGTGACGGCTAAGCGGCTGAGACGCGAGGGGCGCTGAGGCGCTCGCTGCTGGGACTCACGTTGCTTCCGCGACCAATCAAATGGCTGAAGTGCAGACGGGGGTTGGGCCTCACCTCTCGGGCTCATCAGGGTGGCCTCCACGGCCTTGCCGCCGTCCCCACAGCGCGCCTCGTCAAAGGGCACGCACTGCTCCCCCGTGCCGGCCACCACCTGAGCGTTGTCCAGCAGGGGGCGCGCCCCACTCAGCGAGCGCACGCGGTAGATCTGCCGGGAGTTGGTGTCGGACAGAAACAGAGCGCCCGACACCGGATCCGCCGCCAGGTAGTACTTATGGCTCGGGCTGTTGCTATGGAAATAAGCGAAAGGGGAGAAATTTGTCTTAATAATATTCTCGGGGGCCAAACGCACCGTCACCTTGGTGAGCATGATGAAACGCAAAGAGCTCATCTCAGCAGAGTAATGAGACTTCTAAAATAAGAGACCACTTCAATATCCATGCGAAAATGGAGAAAAAGTGAGTAAAATGCACAGGGAGGAAGGCGGAATGACAAGTCCTTCCACTGTAAATATGACGGCAGCCCCAGAATAAATGACTCACCGTTAAACACTGCTAACCATAACACTAAACATCACTTTCAGTAATGGAAAGGGGTCATGCTCTTGCTCACCTGTGTCTCAAATCTTTATTCCTTCATTGCGAAAGAAAGAGCAGAGAGGAGAGAAAGGAATAAACACACACACCCAACACACTTTTAAAAACACACCCAAACAGGGCAGGAAGGGCCACTGACATTTGTTTCACTCCCAGAGCCCAGGAAGGGAAGGGGGGGTGGGGGGAGGGGGGGGGGGTGGGCAGCTCACCGAAGCTCGAGGACGGCGGTGGTGTTGAGGGAGGGGTACACCCTCCTGATGAAGTTGAGGTCGCCCACGTAGAGACTGCCCCCGCCGTCACACGCCAGCGCCACCGGGGCCAGCAGCTTGTTGCCCTCGGCCAGGCCGCTGCAGCTGGGGCAGGAGATGCTGCGTCGCCGCCCATTTCCCACCACCGTGGTGATGACTGGGGGCTGCTGCTCCGAAATGAACACGTTCTCCCCACTGCCCTTGTGCAGGATGCCTGAGACACGGGAAAGAGAGAGAGAGAGAGAGAGAGGGAGGGAGAGAGAGAGGGAGAGACCAAGACAGAGAGAGAGAATGAGACATGGAAAGACAGAGAGACGGACAGAGGAAGAGAGCGACATATGGAGAGAGAGACATAGAAAGACAAGAGAGAGATGGACAGAGAGAAACAGACGGAGAGAGAGAGAGAGACATGGAAAGGCAGTCGGACAGGGAGAGAATGGCTCGTGTTGCTGTCAACAGCAACATTCTTTTGTCTTTTGTTTTTATTCCTTTGTTTTATTCTTTTGTTTTACTCTTTTACACGCTCTTTAATATCCACTTGCCAGGTGTAAATAATGGTGCTGAAGACGGCCCGCTTTGTCTTCGTTTCATCATCAGAAGCTCATAATGAAGACAAATGTTGAGCGGAGCCTACACTAAGCTGTCAGCGAGAGCGACTACGGCGGAGAGACCGCACTGCGGATCTCCAGACAGGTCAGGTCAGCAGCTGTGTCGTGCAGTGAAGGCTGTAAACAAGGCAGAACGGGGCTGCTTACAGTCTCACTGATGAATGAGCTGAGGCGTGAGCTACACCGTCCTCCAGCTGGGAGCCGTTCTGAGCACCATACCACACTGAACGGGGCACTGCAGCGGGCGGATGTTTAGTGGGCCCAGTGCAAAAGAGGAGAAGTTCCACTGGAACCATTTATATTACTTTATTATTACTATGTCTAGACGCTTTCGGCCTCGGTCGTAATTCGTAACAGCCACCAGGTTGTGGTTGATGGTCTTAGGCTGGTGCTAATGTAAATATCACATACATAACAGTTCCTTGCAGGTTATCTGAGCAATAGCCAGAGTCTCAGACGCTGTCGTTTCAGTGGTGCGGTGTGTGTGAGTAAGCACGAGTGCGAATGTTGTGTTTGTTGGCGGAGGTGTGTGTGTGTGGAAGGTAGCACCGCCATGAGACCCACTTTGATCATAGCCCCTTTATTCGTTAAGCGATGCGACCCAGCCCACGGTTCACATCTGCGCGCGCTCTGCACGCATCATCGCACGCTATTAAAGCCGTGATTACATATGGGAGGTGATCAAGTGATACTTAATATCTTCGAGATTAAAGGACAGCCATATTTGCTCTTATCATGTTCAGAGGATTATTTAAGTGTCTGAAAACATAGAGTTTCATTAATGTATTAAGTCTGTCAATAGTTATGCGTGTGTGTGTGTGTGTGTGTGTGTACGTGCTCAAGGAACACAAGTATGAGTTGCCATCAATCTATTAAGTCAGTCAATATTTGCGTGTCTGTGCGTGCAATTGTGCATGTGTGTGCACGTCTCACCATGGCGCACGTTGAGGGTGTGGTGTTTGTCCAGGGACCATCCACCCAGGTTGGAGGGGCTGAGCTCATAACCCTGCAGAACAGCCGTCCTCTTCTCCCAGAGGATCTGAGTGGGGCACGTTTCATACTCATACCCCACAGACACTACCGCACGCACACGCACACACACGCACACGCACACACAACTTAAAATTCAGCACTGACCAGGAACTAGGCAACTTATTGACTTCTCAAACAAGAAAAGCAGAGCTCCGGGAAGCCTTCATGAATGAGAGACGGAGAATCTTTATTATCTTGAGAGCGATATGTGGCCATATTCACAGCGTTTTACAGTGTTTCACAGAACAGCCTGGGAACTTCTCCAAGCTGCAGACTTTAGACACACTCAAGCATCTAATACGTTTTCTACGATGACATTACACAGCAATGTAAGCTCAGCCATCGTAAGTGTCTACTTATGAAATGCTTTTGCGTCATTAGGATATGGATGTGTGTGCCTGGACGTGCTCCAGGGTGAAGGGGCTCCTCGCACTCACCCACAGTCTCCGCCAGACCGTACACTCTCTGGCCGTAGGCATCCGTCTTGTCCCAGATGTAGGTGTAGGCCAGGTTGGGTGAGGCGTGGAACCACTTCTGGAAGAGGTGGCCCTCCACGGCCACCATCAGGTGCACCTTGGCCAGGCTGAGCGGCACCACAACCGGGGTCATGATGACCTTGAGCAGCGCGCGGTAGCCGGACGCCCGGGAGCTCAAGTAGCAGAGGCTCAGGCTACTTCCCGGGATCTCGACCTGTTCATGGAGGACCTGAGAGGAAGAAGCAGGAATAACGTATATTAAACAACCCCCCCCCTGCCGATCGCTGCTCTCTCCAGCACCAGCCCATAACGCAAACATTAACGGGGCAGCGCGGCCGACTGCATAGCGCAGTCACATTGCGCGAAACAAATGAAACATGGCAGAGGCACGCAGAGTGCATCATCTTGCCATTATGAGAAGCCTCCAGCTTTGTGCAGGTCTTCAAAGCAAATCACTCGCACAAAGGCAGGAAGGGGAGAGAGACAGAGCAGCTTCCAGGCAATTAGACATATTGTATAAAGGCGAGCGCCTACAACACCTACGGAATCGCTCTTGCAGGGAGAGGGGCGCTCTAAAGAGAGAGCAATTGGTTTTCCACACTGGGACCCCCCCCCCCCCTCCCTCAAAAAGAAAACAGCTGTAAAATATGTAAAAACAGTGTCTCTGTAAACGATAGCATGGGCTAACGGCCAGCTAACGTAACGCGGCGCGGCCACTAGGTTTTTCCCGCGCACCTGACTCTCGGGAATGATGTGTTTGTGGGCCGGGTTGGAGCTGAAGAAGGAGGAGAGGGGCGAGGGCACCACGGTGGGGTCCGGCCGGACGGACACGCTCAGGTCGCAGGCCGGGATGGTGTTCTCCTCTGTGCGGAGCACCAGCGTGTCCATCGCGTAGAAACGGTTCCACGGCAACCACACGGTGCGCTCCTGGCTCAGGAAGGGCGCGCGCTCAAAGCGCAGCGTCATCGCTACGCCGCCGTTGGCCACCAGGTCAAACCTGTAAGACAGGGAAACGCGGAGAGCCAATCCTTATTGATGGAGCAAGAGCAGCCTCTGCCAACAAATTCTATGTAAAATATATAATAAATATAAATGGTTGCTCCTTAACTAAATGAAGTCATATCTTTAAAAAAAAACTGGACACGTGGACTGTGTACTGGAAACAGTGGACACTCACGTTCCGTCTTGACGCGTCATGGTGTAGCCATAATGTGGGTACTTCACAAAGCTCACGTTGACCCCCACCAGCGGAGTTCCATCAGCTGTTACGACCTGCCCACGAATTAGGGACGCCAGGCTACACACGAGCACACACACAGGCACGCACACACATCGGTACGAATACAATACACACACAATCAATACAAATATAAAAAAATAAAACAGACATGAAAGAGGTTCATTTTCTAAACTACATAAACCAAATAGATAGCATCTTTATCTAAAATGCACCTGGAAGATAATATCAATTATAAGTTACCTGCCATTAAATGGATTACTCCCTGGAATGACATGAGTACTGTCTCTTCCCACCAGGACCTTGATTCTGTCATAAAAGGAGCTAACTTTCTGACCAGCTGATTGGCTCTGCTGGATGATTAATAGCGGGTCACGTGACCCGCGGCACAGCGGATTGGTCAGACAAGGGCTCTGGGTGCAGCAGTCTGGGTCCATGCAGTCAACAAGGCCATCTAAAAGCAGGAAAAGCAGCTCGTGTTAATACAATATTACAGACATAATGGAGCTGACTGACTTATAACCCATTAAGCCCGTCCTCTCAAGGTTAAACTAACGCCATTTTACTGTCGCAGTTGCCTGACACTCTGGCAGAGACCCTACTGGTTCTGTGGACTGCACCACATTGATGTGAAGTGTAACAACCAAATTACATGATTAAAAAAAGCCTGCTGAACACACACTCTTTTCATCACTCAAATGAAACATGGAAGTGTATTTATTTGCTTCTATCGCCATAATGAGATCAGCTGACAGTAATGAAGAGATGGCCGAACCCTAATTATGTTCCAGTTCAGATTCTCTTTGTCTCTGTCTCTCTTTCTCTCTCTCTTTCCTAGCCTACTTCCCTGCTCGTCCTTTCTTTAATTACATTTCTATCAAACTTGCATCAAAGTCATGGAGGACATCTTTCACAGCCCTGAGGGATTTTCCTCTTTCCTCTGCTGCTCACTCTCCGTGCACATCGAGCCGTTCCACACCCCCCCCCCCCCATCTGCTGTAGCGCACAACAAACGAATATTACCAACAACTTCTGCTTGCTTTTGTACTCCCTGACTCCTTTCCTCTGATCCGTACTGTTTCTGTGAAGTAAAGCCTCCATGGCCAAGAATAAGAAAACATGGAGAATAAAAGGCGGGAACGCTGGTACGTGGGAGTGGGCGCGTGGGTGTGTGTGTGTGTGCGCGTGTACGTGAGAAAGTGTGAGAGGGGAAATGTAACACAAAAAAAAAAACAAAAAAAAAAAAACAAACAGTATTATCTGTCAGAGGTGCGGTGGCTCCGGAGAGGATGTCTGGCAGATTTATCAGGCCATGGGAGAGCGTGTGTGGGGAGACAGGAGGGTGACAGACACCGTGAGGGAGGGGGCCACGATATTTAAAGACTCGCCGCTCCTGTAGCGTCTGCCTCTGTCACTCAGCCAGCAGCCTAACAGAATAAGAGACGGGCGAGTCTTCCTGCAATCACCTGTGGAGAGATGGGCGAGTGACCTAGAGGGAGAGACTGAAGTAAAATAAAAAGGGAAAAAATGAAAAGAGGAAAAGAAAAACTATGTAGGTGAGGTGAAGCTATAAAGAAAGAAGAATTCAGCAGCTCGAGGGCAGGGCATTGGGACCGCATCAGGGGGGACGGACCCTACCGACCCCCACACCCTGATCCATCCGTGACATAATCGCTGTAGCCTGCGGCATCTCCAGACCCCACACCACCCAGCCCACAGCCCACAGACAAGATGCTTCTCTGTCCTGGCACCCAGATGGTGGAACGAACTTCCACTGGCTGTCCGAACAGCGAACTCTCTCGCGGTTTTCAAACGCAGACTGAAGACCCATCTCTTTGTTAAGCACTTATAAGCACTAATCAACTGAAGCATTGGTATAAAGCGTAATTGCACTTTATCTTTAGGAACACTATAGTATTGCACTATACTGCATGTAGTCTTGTAGGTATTTCAGTCTTGCTAGGTATCTAATCTTATATTTTGTTGTCTTCTTTCTAGGCATCAGCACTAGCAACCGTTTATGGCAGTGCTTGACCTCAAGTAGTTTGGACTTAAACCTGTTTATACTAGATAGAGATGCATATTCTGACTGAACACATAGTACTTTTGTAAGTCGCTCTGGATAAGAGCGTCTGCTAAATGCTGTAAATGTAAATGTAAATGTAAACTTGAGGGACGACCCTGCTCATGCTAGCCAATCAGAGAGCCTTCTGATCCTCCCATAAAGCGTCAGTAAGAGAAAGGCTCTCCATACGATGCCAGAATGCTCTCTCTCTCTCTCTCTCTCTCTATATATATATATATATATATATATATATATATATATATATATATATAAATATATATATAGCTATGAGATCATAAGCTTGCTGAAGAGGAGGGAGGAGAGACATTGATTCATTCAGAGTGGATGGCAGCGCACAGAGAGGGCAGCGCGTAGAGATGGTGGATAGTATAATGGAGGCTATTGAGAAATGAGGGCCGTGGCCACACAATCACGTGGCTTTCATCCTCGCGGAAGACGCGGAGGCCGGCACCTGCTGGGGCCAGGAACGCGAGCGCCGGGGCTCCACGCACGCAGACGTTCGCGCAGGGCCTTCCGGCACATTCCACCGTGGTGCGAAGTTTTATGAGGAAATCCTGTTGTTTGCCCTGGTTTGTTTTAGTATATATTTCACATGCAGTGCCCTGAAGTTTCTATGGATGTTTTTAAAATGGGTTGCGGTGATTCGTCTCATGGCTTTAACACAAGTGAGCACTTATGCAACCTGAAATGGATCGAATTCCCCCAAAGGCACCATCCCCGCTGGGCCTACTCAGGCTTCCCCTGCTCTGGCTTAATTGTGGACTGAAATTGATTTGCGCTCACTCCTCCTCCTCCTCCTCCTCCTCCTCCAGTCTCACCTCCTTCATTGTCCTTGTTGTCGTCGCAGGAGATCTCCATGGCAACACTGCAGCCCAGCCCCCTCCAGCCAGTGTGGCATTCGCAGTGCCAGCTGTTCTGCCCCATAATGCACTGCCCGTTCCCATTGCACAGCCCTGGACACCCATCTGTGAGAGACGAGTGACATGGGGGGGGGGGGGGGGGGGGGACAAATCGATGAATTTTGAGATTTGATTTGATTTTCAGTTGTAACAGATTAAATCTGACACCCCAGAGACAGCAAGCCAAATGTTACAAACAACTTAATTACATACAACACAACCTTGAACACACACACACACACACACACACACGCACTTGCACACACACATGCTGAGAAAGCTTCATGTCTATAGCCTTCTACATCAGTTTTATATCCTTACACGTCCCACAATGAGAACACTACCTTTCACATATTTTCACAGCCCAGTAAAATTTTAAACCCTGTAATGTGCCACACTTTTTCTCTATTGGCTGAAGAGCCATTTACTGTAGTTATTTTGGAAAAATCTACTTGCCTGGAGAGCTTGTTAAAATGGAATATTTCTGAGCATGTCCCACCAGAGCCCTACTCCAGCAGTTATTGTCTTTAAACAACATGAGAATGGTGGCAGAGAGAAGAAAGTGGACTCATTGGTATTCTCTCTCACACACACACACACACACACACACACACACACACACACACACACACACACACACGCACGCACGCACGCACGCACACACGCACACACGCACACATACACACGTCCACACACGCGTGCACACACGCTCACACGCACGCACACACACGTGCAGACCCACAGGCGCACACGCACACAGCAGCCAGCAGGGTGGAGATGAGAAAAGGCTTACTGCCCTGATTTTGTGGATTATGGTGCATTCTAGGATTGGATAGGATTTGTAGGATCCTAGGATTGTAACTAAAGAGATTTCTACTTAAAACATTAACAAACAAATAGAGCTTACCCCAGGTGCTCTACCAGTGTTGGAATTAGTAACACACTCTGGAAACCAAGTGAGTTTTCCCCCCGGATGTTTAATTTACCTACTATCTGACCTGAGTCTCATCGGTCAGATGTGAACTGTAATTTAAACACTGTTTTTAATTTCAAACTATGTTGGAGTTCCTAAATAAAACAGAAAAGCAGACTAGGTGATAAGTGTGTGAGGGCCGAACAACTTCACAAGTGTAACCTCTGCAATAAAAAACGACAAAATCAACCCAAGATCCTCATTCGGCTCACAGGAACACAGTCGCTGGGCTGGTTCCCTTGAATGTGCAGTATAGCAGGCTTACTTAAAGCTTCCAAACATCAACATGCTCAGATGAGCAACGCTGTTGAGATTTCATACGCCCTTGTGCGCTAGGACTGTGTCCGTAGGGTGAAGGAGTGGAAGAATTCACACGCGCAAAATCCCACTACTCAACTCATGCTGTTTAGAGAGTGCCCCAATGTATACACAGTGAGGATGCTGCATGTGTGTGTGTGTGTGTTTACCCATGGTGCAGTGCTCCCCGTTCCAGCCTTGCTCGCACTGGCACTTGCCGTCCCTGCAGGTGCCGTGCTTCACACACTGCGGGTTACACAGCCTCTGGTCACATCCTGTTCCTGCCCAGCCGTCTTCACAGTGACACACACCGCCAACACACACTCCATGGCTCCCGCAGTCCGCAGAACACACCTCTGCATGGAGGGAGCGAGGGAGAGAGAGATAGAGAGAGAGAGAGAGAGAGAGAGAAGCAGGGTCAGAGAACAGTCAGGTAAAATGAACACTTTCTCTCAGGAGAGGGAAGGGAAGAGGGAGAGATCAAACAATGCAAGAGGAGAAAGACAAAGAGAAACAGATTCAGGGGAGCCGACCGTTTAAATTTAGCCGCGATGAAGAGGAACGAGGCAAATTTCATCAGAGAAAATACAAAGAGATATAGAGAATGTACATATATATAAAAAATAAATAAATGAACATACCGAAAAACACGTAGCATTGTTGTGAAAGGGGACCGACCTGTGGAGCAGTCGGGGCCCATCCAGTTGGGCTCGCAGGTGCAGAGGCCCGTGTCTGCGCTGTACGCCCCATGGCCGTGGCACTGGTCCGGACACTGGCCTCTGGGCAGGTCGCACAGGGATCCCGCCCAGCCAGGCTTGCAGTGACACTGCCCTGCTACGCACGTACCGTGACCCGAACACGTGGGGTCCAGGCAGTCCACTACACGGAGGGCGCGGAGAGTGACAGACAGAGAGAGAGAGAGAGAGAGAAGGTGAGAAGCGAAGCAGAGAGGGTCGCATCAATGCGACGATGGACGTCCGTGATGATGGGAAAAACGCGTGCAGCCTCCAACCGCGCTCCTTCCTCCCATGCGCTCCTTCCTCTCCCTCGCAGACGCTCCTCTTTCACTTCACTCCTCTAAACTCACCTCTGGGATCTCTCGTTGTGCAGAGAGGAGCGCCTGGCTCCATATGAGCAGTACGGTAAGTGGGAGTCAGTTTCAGGCCAATCTTTTAAAAGCCAGATCAATAAGGCCAATTTAATCCCTTCGTAGCGCTTGTGATGCACGTACCTGGTAGCACTGATACTGAGGAGATATGGAAATTGAGAATCTCAGAGGAAGAGGGGGAATTTGGTGAAAGTGCAATAAATGTGAAATAGTGTGTCGGTGCGCATATGTGCATGCGAGTGTGTGTGTGTGATTACTGATACGGAAACAAAGGTTATAAATCGGAGCAATTTCACTGTCCTGCATAGGTGTGTGTGAAACGTGTGTGTGTGTGTGTGTGTGTGTGTGCATGGCATCCAGTTCAGCAGCACACTGCTCTAACCATGTGGGGCCCTCACCTTCCTCACAGCTGTCTCCACGGTAGCCGGCGGCGCATGTGCAGGTGCCCAGGCTGCAGGAGCCCCGCCCACTGCACTCGGGGTCAATACACTGGCCGGAGGGCACGTCACACTCCAGCCCCTTCCAGCCACTGTAGCACATGCACACTCCCTTGCTGTACTGCCCATTGCCGCTGCACAGCACGGGGCAGGCGGCTGGCGAACGCCAACAGGGGGCGGGGTTGGGTGGTGAAGGGGGCGTGGCCCAGGGGCGGAGCAGGAGCCGGGACAGAGAGAGGACAGACACTTTTATTAAGGAGGACAGCAGGAGAAGAGCTGCTGTGCGTTGGTAAACAGTGCAGGCAAAACAAGCACATCTGCTGCTGGTGGGCAGATATTTATTATTCATGTCGTAATAAATATCAATGTTTATGGCTGTTGATAAGAAAACGTAAAAAAAAAAAAAAAAAAAAAAAGGAGAAAAAAAAAAAAAAAGGGGGACACTGAATGTCCCACAATACACAGCAGCACAGACCGAGGCCAGTCATCATCGTCCCTCACCACACACAAACACCCTGAAACTCCCACAGACATGGCACAGGCCAAATATGACTCATCTAAAATTAATGCGAGTAGCAGGGTCTGGCAGATATGCCGGTCGAGTGAGCCGTGTCCTACAGTTAGCAGGAACACCCCCCCCCCCCTGAACAATTCTTCCTGGGAGACCATTACTCAGTAAGATTACTCCAGCATCGCATGGCTAGCGCTATAACTGCTAAACATTAGCTTAAACCTACAGCGCTGCTTCTGAAGCCACGAGCTTTATCTCCTTCGCTCCGGGTTTAAGGGTGAGCGGGTTGATTTGGCTTCCAGCAGGCGCGGCTCGCGTTTAAGGCGGCGCTCGGCTACACCCCTAAGCTAACGCTACTCCAGCGCAGTGTTTGGGGTGGCTTTGGCTTTGGTCTGGCATCACGAACCAAAGTGAGATTCATACTGTATTTAAACCTGTTCAAACACTGTACGCAGGACCGGCAGTGATGCGCGGTTAACAGTGGCGGCCGCAGCAGGGGGGCCGTGAGTGGGGGGGAG
This sequence comes from Brachyhypopomus occidentalis, assembly GCA_020368025.1. Classification (NCBI taxonomy): domain Eukaryota; kingdom Metazoa; phylum Chordata; class Actinopteri; order Gymnotiformes; family Hypopomidae; genus Brachyhypopomus; species Brachyhypopomus occidentalis. The sequence goes on along the minus strand of JAGXOD010000030.1, from coordinate 349,618 downwards.
CAGGGACTCAGGGGAGACCGCACCTTTGGAGCAGTCCATGCCGTGGAAACCGGGGAAGCAGTGGCACACTCCTGACATGCACTCTCCGTTGCCATGGCAATTCTGGGGGCACTCTTGCACGGAGTCTGGGAAGTGACAGAACAGAAGGATGGAGCGTGTTAACGGCACGCCGTGACTAACGACTGGGGAGATGTGGGCGGGGCCCCGAAGTTCAGACTCCTATATGAAATGGGGGAGATTTTATTACAGTCTGTCATGAAGTGTGTGTACACATCAGTAAATAAGCCAACACAGACAGCTGCGTGCGGCTTTGGATTGATAACCATGCACATGTTGACATCAATAATCATGTCGTGTACAACTCTGAGGCCATGCAAGTAAGTGTTTGAGATGCTGGGGACGATATAATAAAAGTTTGGCTCGTAGACCCATGATGGATATTCTGCACCTGCCAATGACACCGTCAATATTCAATTCATTTCAGCTTTATTTGTATAGTGAATTTTTCAACAAAAAGAAAAGTGTGTGTGACGTGATGAGGGAGGAGCCAGCAGAGGAGTGGACATGAGAACGCCGCGAGATATGAGAACGCCGCGGGATAAGAGGCTCAGGGCGAAGACTTCACAACACCAAACACCTGTGGGTAACGCGGCGCCGCTTAAATCATGACGGAGGACTGAGTGAGAGTGCAGAGGCCAGGCTGCTCATGACAGGCAGTGATCAAACAGACCCAAAGGGCGGGAGGAACCACGGCAACAGTAGCTAGGTGGAATACCCACACCGATGTTAAAATCATCATCGAATCAAAGCAGTTACCCAACGGCATCAGCGCTGTAGTTACGTTAGCAGTGTTAAGCCTCGTTTTAACATTATTAATACGTAAGCATATTTTAACAGTGTAACGCTCTGTAAGCATCCCTCATTTTCGTGGTTCAGACTTTTGCTAATTCAGTAAATGTCTGCATTAAGTCTATTCGATCAAATGTGCTGTGGAGGCCTCCGGTGAATGTGGCAGCGGTGCATGTGTGCGTGTGTCAGCAGCCTTTCTCTGACTTAAGAAGAAGAGACAGACATGGAGGAGCTCAGCGGTTCTCTTTAACCGCACTTGTTTACGGCTAAGAGCCTGCTCTGCATTCCGACCACAGCGCAGACTCTGGGAAGAGCAGCACAAGTCTATTACACACCACTCATCTGCACTGGGAGCCTAGGACTCTCTACAAGTACTTACCCACCTCTCCATCTGCATCTCTATTACTGTTGGTATAAAACACACCCGTTCGGCAGCTTTATTACGCCTTCCTGCCTCTTCCGTTCTGACAACGTCAACAGAGACACCCAGGGCCAAATGCCCAACTGAGTCGGTGGGGTAGAGGAGCATGGAGGCGTGAGGGCGTGCTGGTGAGGCGGTTGCGGGCGGGCGGCCGTACCCAGGGCCATGGTGCTGAAGGTGACAGGCTCCTTCTCCTTGCCGTCGTTGTAGAAGGCCAGGTGCCAAGTGCCGGGGTCCAGGTACTGCACGAAGATGGCCTCGTTCTGCACCACCGTCTGGATGCTGCGCCGTTCCCGCGGGGACTCCACCACACTCCACTTCTCCTTCCCATCCAGCCGCTCCATATAGTCATACTGATGGGGGGGGGGGGTGGGGGGGAAGGGCAAGATAGAGAATGAGATGGATGGGTGGAGGTAAAAACAAGATAAAAAAAAGGCTTGTGCAGACACAGCAGGAGCAGAGAGACAGAGAAAGGCACACACACACACACACACACACACACACACACACACACACACACACACACACACACACACACACACACACATATATATATATATATATATATATATATATATATATGTATGTGTATATACATATATATATATAGGAGCAAGAAAGTAAAAGATATTTGATTGATATCTTTTAAATATAAGCCAATCAAATGGCAGCAACTCAATGCATTTAAGCATGTAGACATGGTCATGACAACCTTGCTGAAGTTCATACTTCATCATTCATCATCAGAATTTGGGAGAAGGTGATTTTAGGGACTTTTAACATGGCATGGTTATTGGTTATATGGTTGGGCATGAAAATGCCAGTAGATCAGCAGTTTCTCAAATACT